>WNWU01000029.1:6477654-6487809 GCA_012654045.1 Ptyas mucosa
TATGTATTTTTTCAGGCACCGGTCTACTCATGTATTTTTGCAGGCACTGGTCTACCCATTTATTTTTGCAGGCACCAAACTGCCTTTTACCACTGATCAGCTGTAGGGCGGCCCTTTGAAGCCCCGCGGCAAGAGTTTAAACAGTTTTTTTTTCCTTATAGCCCATCAGCTGGGATTCAGGAGGCAGCAATAGATTGGGGGTGGGGCCAAATAAAAGGTAAGAATAATGCGGGGGGTAAGGGGGGGCCCAGAACCGGTTCAGTGACGTCATATCGTCACTGCTACTGGCTTGGCGGAACCGGGCGGAACCGGGAAGAACCCACCACTGGTGAGGATGCTTTCTATTGTGGACCAGTAAACAGATATTGACCAACAGATACTGGCTGTGAAAACCTACACCTGTACACCTTTCAGTGGGGGTTCTTCAGGAAGTAGGAGAAAACATAGAATTGTGATAGAAAATGAGATGGCAGGCTAGGCTAGGCTCAGCCCCTCCCTGTCAGCTGAGGTGTAAAACTGCTCTAAAGAAATTGTCAAGCACCCTAAGAAAAAGGAAGTCACTTCTAGGGGTTAATAAAATCTCTAAGGAATGGCAAGTCAGATTTCAGGATAGCATTAAGAATTGGGTGTGCAAGATTGCGAATTGGGAGGCATGTATGTCACTGTTCCATTAGTTTTCTTGCTCCTGAATTGTGAGTTTCACCATTTGCACTGAAATGGCCAAACTCTTGTGATGTAATTTGCGAATGCTTCGAGGGCAGGAACATGTGCATCTGGGAAGGGAGGTAGAAGTGTGGGGAGGGAGAGTTTGTCTTCCAAGAGACTTCCTGCATTCATTCCCATCCTACCAATGACACTGAAAAAAATGAACCACCAAAAACTTTCCCATGGTATTATAGCACTGTGGCTGTCGAGAAGGTTGGAGATTGAGTGGTGACCTCCCAGCTTCTTAGGATTTGCCCACCCTGCTATATATGTAGTCCTTGACTTACCACAATTCATTTAGTGACTGTTCCAAGTTACAACAGCACTGAAAAAGTGACTTATGACCTGTCCTTGGACTGTGTTGTGGCCTGCCAATGGCCTGCGCGGATTGTGGCTGATCCCGACGACGAGGAGGCTGGTGTGGTGTTGTGCCAGCAGTCTGTGCAGCCGGCGCTTGAGTTGGACAGCGAGAAGGCTGAAGAGGATGCGGTGCCAGAGGGAGAGACTCAGCCAGGGCCTTCAGAACCTCCAGAGGCTCCTTCAAGTGAAGAGAGTGAAGTGGAGGAGCCTATTCTTAATGCTCGAGCACGCGGGGCTGCCAAAAAGCAGGATTGGCTACTCAGGAGGAGGTCTCCTCAAGTGTAAGGCTTGGGGCTAACTGGCCACTCCCTTAGCTTATTTAAGTTCAAACACAGATAGCAAACGTTGCTGGAAACAATGCTTGGTCCTACGCAGAGCATTTTGAGAGTAAGTTTTTTGTTACAACTTGGTTTCTGTTGTCGGACTTTGTTTCATCTCTGTAATTCATAGCAGGCTGATAAGGACATTTGTGGTTAAAGTCTGCATTTTGAAAGGGGTCTGTTTGTATTAAACAGAGTTTTTGGAGCTGTGTCTGTGTGCTACACTTCTTGGGACCCGTAGCTGGGGCAGAACAGACTGTCATAGCATCCCCACAGTCATAGGATCAAAATTTGGATGCTTGGCAATGGTGAATTTATGACAGATGCCGCGTGCTGGGGTCATGTGATCACTATTTGCAGACTTCCAGCCACCTTCTGACAAACACTCAATGGGGTAAGCTAGATTTGCTTAACGATCACATGACTCACTTAATAACTGCAGTGATTCATTTAACAACCCTGATAGTGGTTCTTGAAAGCAGTTCATAGCTTCAATAGTTCCTTGGCTTGAGGACGGACAAGACTATTTGCCATGTTTAGTAATAGGCAATCCATGTATAAGTTTAACAGGCAGCTTTCATGCAAGTATGAGTTTGTTGTGACCTAGGCTCACTTAGTCATTACAGGACACAATTAGTCTCAAACAAACCCATTTTATTGTAACAGCTGGGAATTACTTCATTCCCAGCTTAGTCCAAATTAATTCCAAAACAGGTCCTTCAGAAAAAGTCCTTCGGGCTTATCACAAATCTTTATCTTCTTTGGCACTCTGCCAAAGGCCTTTCTTGGCAAAGCCCCATGAAGTTCAGAAACAAGAGATGCCGACTGGAAAACGGATTTAGCAACGTTGCTTTCCTACAAAGAGCCCAAGAGCCTTTGCTGCTTTTTTAAGTCTTATGGGAGGGGCCAATCATCTCTTGGCCTTACTCCTGAGTCATCCTTTTTGCTTTAGGTGCTCTTGCCTTCTGGCAGCTCTGCGCACGCGTGCACTAGGAACAGGCTCCTCCTGTTCCTCTGCCTCTCTGCTGTCCGACTCTGGAGGCTCTGGAGTCCGCACATCACTCCCAGATGGCCCTGGCCCCATCTCTGCCTCTGACCCAGAGCCCTCGTCCGGGCCTTCCCCAGACTCCAGGACTGGCCCGTGGTCCTCCACAGCCTCCTCGCTGTCCAACTACGCTACTAGCTCCGCGGGTTGCTGGCGGACCACAACAGAGTTAAAGACAGTTAGGAATGGAACTTTTTCTTAATTGAGGGGCTGTCCATATCGTATTAACAAGTTTCACTTGCCTTTGTTTTTAGGCCTGGAATGCCCACAAAAATGAACGGGAGAGAAACTCCTTTCATTTGCTCAGCTGCTACCGTCTTAGCTCTCCTGTCTGAGAAATTACATGAGAGGTTGAGCAGTCAGGCCAAGTCAACAATCCCGATGCTGATTAAGCCAAATGGCTCCATGTACGCAGGTCCCTGATTGCCAAGACTTATTTTTAATTCTGTGCTTTTTCTGGGCTTTGCTTTATGATTAGTTGGTGGTGTAATAAAGAATGGTGTCTCTCGCTTCCTGCAGTTTGCTTTGATCTGCAGATCACGTATGCTTAATGATTAAATTAAGAGCCTTTAATTCTGAACTGGCAGCTGAGCACCTTTTACTCTGCAGTGGCCACACCTCCGGTGGCAACGGCTGCTGCACTTCCTCACTTTCACTCTTTTGAATGCCGATTCCCCCCCCCCCTTCTAAGAAAATGAAAATGTTCTGCACAAACTCTCAGCAATCCCAATGCATCAACTTGCAATGGTGCAGTGAGGCAGGATTTCTATCTACGTGTGAAGTCCATCTCGATACGTGAAGTCACCTAAGGGATGTTTCAAGGTCTAAGGCAGGAAGAGAATAATGTATAATAATAATGTCATCTGCACCTCTATAACTGTGTGGTTTGGTTGGGAGGAAGAGGCTCAAGTCAGTTCCCCCCTAAAAGTTCTCAGGATTGTACCAATGATGCAAACAGTTCCTTTGGTTCTGCAACCCAACAAGACAGACACCAACTTCAGTGGATCATTAGAACTGCAGAAAAAACAATGGCTACCAACCTGCCTTCCATTGAGGACCTGTATACTGCACGAGTCAAAAAGAGGGCTGTGAAAATATTTACAGACCCCTCGCATCCTGGACATAAACTGTTTTAATTCCTACCCTCAAAACGAGGCTATAGGACACTGCACACCAGAACAACTAGACACAAGAACAGTTTTTTTCCTGAACGCCATCACTCTGCTAAACAAATAATTCCCTCAATACTGTCAAACTAGTTACTAAGTCTGTATTACTATTAATCTTCTCATCGTACCGATCACCCATTTCCTCCCACTTATAACTGTATGACTAGTTGCTGATATCCTTACGATTTATATCGACTGTTTCCTAATAGGATTTGATTGCTATTTGTCCCCTATGACTATCATTAAGTGTTGTACCTTATGATTCTTGATGAACATATCTTTTCTTTTATGTACTCCGAGAGCATATGCACCAAGACAAATTCCTTGTGTGTCCAATCACACTTGGCCAATAAAGAATTCTATTCTATTCTATTCTATTCTATTCTATTCTATTCTATTCTATTCTATTCTATTCTATTCTATTCTATTCTATTCTATTCTATTCTATTCTATTCTATTCTATTCCATTCCATTCCATTCCATTCCATTCCATTCCATTCCATTCCATTCCATTCCATTCCATTCCATTCCACTCCATTTCCTTGTATATCATTTAATCAGTTGTGGTTATTTTATTTTTCCTTTAAAGGCTACAGTCACAATCTTTTTTCCCTTGAGGATTGGAATATTTTTTAAAGTATAAAGTATAAATGAATGTGCTCACCCTACCTTCACTCACTTATCTTACCCTAATTTCCCAAATATGAATTACCAATTGGTAAATTTAAGTAGTATCATTCTATGGGAAAAACAAAAATATAAGTAGAGGTCCCACACTGGAATTATGGATGGTCAAGTCCTCTTTCAGATGATTGGCAACAGTGCTGCCTTGAGTGCTTGGTTCAACCAAGTTTCTGAGGCTTGGGGGGGGGGTCTGTGGGTTGAGATGAAGACACTGAATTTTGGTGTTTGAACAGGTATGGTACTCAATCAGGAAAGTATTAAGTAGAGTATGAAGTGCTGATAAACAAAATACCAGCTGCTACCAGATTCTTCATTTTCAAGGCCCTCTTAAAGAATGAAGTGCTGCGTAGTTGGCAGTCCAGATGTTTGGAAGAGTGTTCACCTATCTAGAACACAAGATGAAGGTTAGTTGCAGGGATGAAACGCAGCTTGTGAACTCAGAAGTTATGGTGAAGAGCAACATTTGGGGTTTTGTGACTAGAACAACTACTTTGTGAATGTGCAAGTTGCACCACTGTGATGTAAGAAAAACAAACCTTGAATATTTTGGAGAAATGCTGAGGTGTGTGAAGAGGATCCCCCTGCTTGGGATCCAGCATCTTCTCTCTCAGTTGCCAATGCTTGCTACCATCCATTTCAGATCTATCAGACTGAACCATGGATCTCAAAGATTCCAGTCTTGGATTCTCATCCCAGCTATGTGGAAGCACCAGCTCAGCCAAACATTTAAGCACTGTATCTACTGAATCAAACACCACATCCTCAGGTTTAATATGCTTCATTTATGATTTTTTTTTAAAAAAAATGAGCAACATCAGAGAGGATCTGACAGGACTATGCTTGCATGCCTTTTGCAGTCTGATCCTTCATCTCCTTTTCTTGGATTACACTAAGACTGTGCTTACAACACTTATCTAGTCAATTGCAAACCTAGGAATGCATGTGCGCAAGATGTAAATTTAGTTTTAAACTTGGTTAGCATATCTTCAGAATGGCTTAGAATGTTATGTGAATCCAGGCTGTTGATATAGTGCATTGTTCAGTGTAGTGAATCCAATAACAAGGATAAATGCAATTTGTGAGTATAGCTCAAATGTTTCTAGCATGTGAGCATTTGATTCTGATCTCTATGAGATGAATATTTAAATATGTTCTTTTATTGGATCATAGTAGCTGCCATGAAGGCTTAACTTCTTGATAATCTTGGAATATATTATCATGGATGAATATATTACCATGTTCTAGAAGCAGGTGTTTGCTTCTAGAACACGACCAATACCGTCTTCCTCTACCAACTGATTCCTCTATACTAGATTTTTTTGGATTGAAAACCAACAGAAGTTTGAACCTTTTAGAATTTTATGCGGAGGTTCATGGGGCAATTTCTATCTGGAAAATATCAGATAATAAAGCCCACTGTTATGCTTCTTATTAAAGTTATCATCCCTCCCTTCATTTTCGCAGTCGCTTTATAAAGAAGAATAAAATTCTTTGGAGAGCTAATTACCACTTTCAGGGAACAATCTATTCAGCACCCTGGACAGCTCTTAGAACCATGGACAGTTCCAGATAATTGCTCCCTCCAGCTCAAAGCTATTTATTAAACTCGGGAGATTCTTGCCTGCAGTGGACTCAAACATCACCAAAAGTAGTGAAATGCAACCACCCGTGGAACTTGAGGGCAGACTTCTCCAGATAAAAGGAACTGACAATTTCCGCAGTAAATGCCCTGTAACTCAACGAGACCTATTTTCTAATACTTGTACCTCCTCCCTCCTCCCCAACTTCAGTTTTTTAAAAAAATGTATTTACAAAATCTTCTAAATGCTAGCTTATTGGTCCCTTCTTTGCAGTTATATAGTAAAAGGTTCTGTGGAAGTTCAGTGGGAGAATGTGCACTTCTGTGCCCTTGGTAGGGAGATTTGCAACAACAGTGTCTGGAACTGGCTGAATCTCTGCATTGGCCAACTGGGGTACAATGTGAAGGAGAATGCACGTAGTCCTCAACTAACGAACAGTCACTTAGCGACTGTTTGAAGTTACAACAGACCTAGCCTGGGGCTATTAATGATGGTAGAATGTACAGTTTGGCCACTGAAGCCACTCAGGGTTTGGAAGGTGTGTTCTCTACATCTTAGCTTTGGAAGTACCATATTTTTCAGAGTATAAGATGCACCGGAGTATACCTACCTTTTTTGGTGAGGAAAAGAAGAAAAAGAAATCTGGCTCTGCCTCTGAGCAATTTTGCCTCATTGCAGCAAAGAGCAAACAGCCTGTGTTACTTTCATTTTCGTTTTCAGCATAGCTTGATTAGCACAAGGGGGAAAAAATCTGCTCCAGCAATTTACCTCTTTGCAGCAAGCAGCAGAGCCCTGTGCAAAACAGCTGAGAGCAAATCAGCTGACAGTCGGGAGGCCAATCCAATCAACTTGTGCTAATTAGGCTGTGCTGAAGCTGAAAGGAGCTGTTTTTTTCTTGCTGTTTACTTGCAAGGAGGTAACTGCTGCAAGGCAGAGACCAAAGGGTGGGGGCCAATGGGTGGGCAGGGTTACATTTGGTGTATAAGACGCACTTAAATTTTCACCCCCTCTTAGGTGAAAAGGGGGTGTCTTATACTCTGAAAAATACAATAGTCTTTGTAATAGAGAAAAAATACTCTGAAAAATACAGTAGTCTTTGTAATAGAGAAGCTGATTTATTTTCTGGCTTCTCTCTCCCTCTCTCTCTCTCTCTCTCTCCCTCCCTCCCTCTCTCTCTCTCTCTCTCTCTCTCTCTCTCTCTCTCTCTCTCTTGCCTGGAAGCTAATTGACTTAGTCAATTACTCTCTTTTTGTTGTTATCAATTGCACATTCATCCCTAATTGACCTGTTGTGGAAACAGGGTCTCTATTTGGACCTAAGATTCATTGTGGATGCCAACTGCACCTTGATTTGAGGCTGATGAAAAGAAAGATGCCTTGGTGAAGCAGGAAATTCACTTGTAGAATTCAGCGCCCCTAGATGTGATGATGGTCCCCAACCAAGCTGGATGGCCACAAGGTAGAAAAATACATGGGTACATGTAGATTGAACATTGGTTGTACATTGCCTTTAAAATTACAGTAGAGGTTACTATGGGCCAACATTAAGAGAGGGCCATGCCAATTGAGCCTGTTTGAGATGCATTTGTGAAAACTCCAATTAAGATGATACTATCACCTGCTCCTCATCCATTATTTTTATGCCAATCCTATTGGCCTCAGAAGAAAGTTGATGGTATTCTACTTCAAAGGGTCATTGATTTTTAGGTTTTTATGTCTATTGAAGAAAATCAGAAGTTATCTTTTGGGGGGGTTGTTTTGCTTTCTTTTTGTTGCCCTTCTCAATTTTTTATCTATCCCCTTTCCTTTTCTTAAAACTCCTTTGCTTTGCTTTGTTGTATTTTATGTGGGTTTTTTTTTTTAAATTTAATAAAGTTTTTGAGGAAAAAAAGAAAGTTGATGGAAATTTTGGATTTTGGTAGCCTTTGCGGGGGATGGGGGATTGGAAATCTGTTTCTTTAGTGGCTTTTCTGTGATGGACTGCAGTATAAATTAGAATGGAAACATTTATTTATTTATTTATTTACTTATTGGTTCGATTTATATGCCGCCCTTTTCCGGAGACTCAGGGCGGCTTACAGTGCGTTAAGCAATAACCTTCATACTTTTGTATATACCTTTTGTAGTACTATTAAGCAACACCAGCTGCCTGCAATTACTGCAAGTTCGAATCTCACCAGGCTCAAGGTTGACTCAGCCTTCCATCCTTTCGAGGTAGGTAAAATGAGGACCCGGATTGTGGGGGCAATAAGCTGACTTCGTATAAAAAAGAACACCGCTTTGGGGGGCCCGAAAGCCCTACTAAGAGGCATATACAAAAATATGAAGGCTATTGCTTAACGCATTGCAAGCCGCCCTGAATCTCCGGAGAAGGGCGGCATATAAGTTGAACCAATAAATAAATAAACAAACAAACAAACAAACAAATAAATAAATAAATAAATAAATACCTGCTTAGTAGGGCTTTCGGCCCCCCCTAAGCGGTGTTCTTTATTTTATACAAAGTCAGCTTATTGCCCCCACAATCCGGGCCCTCATTTTACCTACCTCGGAAGGATGGAAGGCTGAGTCAACCTTGAGCCTGGTGAGATTTGAACTCACAGTAATTGCAGGCAGCTGGCAGCTAAGTGCTGTTTAACAGTGCTTTAGTCCGCTGCTCCACCAAGGCTCTTTGTAATTAGAGCGAGATGTCCTCAAAATAATTTAAATCAGATACAACAAATACCGTAAAGGTGCAGAGATGCCATTTCTACACTCAAGATGAACATTTAGAAATATGAACGATGCTGAGAAGCAGCATATACTGTAGCACTAAAAATGTCCCTGTTTTTGCCCTGCTTGAATTTATAATAGTTGTGAAGCTTGGGATGCTAAATACAATTGTGAAATGATCTCTCTCTTTTTTTTCTTTTCTTTTCTTTTTTCAGTTCTGAGCCCAAAAGCAGGTCTCTGGCCATCACAATGGAGAGCAAAAATGAAAGGCAAGAAAACGGGCAAAAGAATTCAAACATTATATTCCATTTCCATTATTGAGCCTTTAATTCAATTTTAGCAGTCTTCAAATATGCATGAGGGACTCGGTTCAGTGGATTAGTTCTTCTGTTCCTAACAAAGTGAAGGAAGGAGTTGGATTAGGTGGGTGATTTTGATCAGACTTGCTTGTCAAATCTGATATTGTTGAGATAAAATGGCTTTTCCTTAGGATGAGCTGATCAGTTCTGGGGTTCAGGGCAAGGGCATTTGTGTGTGTTTGGGTGCATATGGTTTCCACGCACCTTTGTTTTACACCTCAAACACATGTGCGTGCACCTCTGTGTGCTCACACATGCAAACTGAAAGTGCCTGGACTTCCCCCACCAGGTCTTGTTAAGGCTGGGAATTCTGCCAACCGTAGCATAAAAGCATCCGGAGAGCATTGAAGGAAGGGAAGAGCCATTATAAAATATTAGATCTGATTAGAGAATGTAAAATATGAATATGAATAAGAGAAAAGAAGTGATTGTGCAGTCATGGCTGGTATAAGAAATTTAGGGTCGCATAAATAAATACCAAGTTTTCATCCCCCCCCATGTACCCCGAGATTAAGACCACTGATAGATTTGTGCATAAAGAGATGTTAGGACTACAGATACAAAATACAGAGGTCAAAAATATTGGGTTGCAGAACCAAACTGTCTGGTTTGGTTCTGCAACCCAACAAGACAGACACCGACTTCAGAGGATAATTAGAACTGAAGAAAAAACAATGGCTACCCACCTGCCTTCCATTGAGGACCTATATACTGCATGAGACAAAAAGAGGGCTGTGAAAAATATTTACAGATCCCCACATCCTGGACATAAACTGTTCCAACTCCTACGCTCAAAACGACGCTATAGAGCACTGCACACCAGAACAACTAGACACAAGGACAGTTTTTTTCCCGAATGCCATCACTCTGCTAAACAAATAATTCCCTCAACACTGTCAAACTATTTACTAAGTCTGCACTACTATTAATCTTCTCATCGTTCCCACCACCCATCTCCTCCCACTTATGACTGTATGACTGTAACCTTGTTGCTGGTATCCTTACAATTTATATTGTTTCCTAATATGATTTGACTGCTTATTTGTTCCCTATGACTATCATTAAGTGTTGTACCTTATGATTCTTGATGACTGTATCTTTTCTTTTATGTACACAGAGAGCATATGCACCAAGATAAATTCCTTGTGTGTCCAATCACACTTGGCCAATAAAGAATTCTATTCTATTCTATTCTATTCTATTCTATTCTATTCTATTCTAT
>WNWU01000029.1:6522638-6542752 GCA_012654045.1 Ptyas mucosa
TCTCTCTTTCCCCCTCTCTCTCTCTCTCTCTCTCTCTCTCTCTCTCTCTCTCTCTCTCTCTCTGTCAAACATCAGCACAGGAAATGTTTATGATGTTCTGCATTGTGACATATATTGTTTTAAGGATAGGGTCTATGTCATAATATGTTTCAATTCTGCCAGAGTCATGGGTCCCAGATTTTGAATGCATTCAGTAAATTAGCCCGTTTGAGGTAACTTGGCTGGAAAAACAAATGTCCTATGTTGTACAGGTAATCCTTGACTTACAACGATTCATATAGTGACTGTTCGAAGTTACAAGAGCACTGAAAAAAGTAATTTATGATTGTTTTGCATATTTATGACTCTTGCAGCATCCTCATGATCACATGATCAAAATTCAGATGCTTGACAACTGACTCATATTTATAAAGTCATATGATCCCCTTTTGTGACCTCTGACAAGCAAAGTCAGGAGAGGGGGCAGATTCGCATAACAACTGTGTTACTAATTTAATAACAGCAATGATTCACTTAACAGATGTGGCAAGAAAAGTTGTAAAATGGGGCAAATCTCACTTAACAAATGTCTCTCTTAGCAACGGAAATTTTGGGCTCAATTGTGGTCATATGTCAAAGACTGTACCATTTCACCTAGTTAAAGGTTACAGGAATCAGAGTTTTAGTAGTACATAAATTTCTACTTACTTATGGTTCTCCTTTTTGTTGTTAATTGCTTTTTTAAAGATAGGTTAAGTGCATTTAGCCACTAAAAGCTGTTTACTTATTTTTCCTTCACAGTATTATTCACCGTAGACTTTTCTCCTTTGTTTTCCATTAGCTGAACCCTAAATCTAAATCTACTCAGGAATGGATCTGGATCCTTCAGCCTGCGCTCCCCATGCGTTGGCAGTGAGCCAATGTCTTCTTTAGGAAAGATTCTCCCCACTTCTCTTTTTCTCCATGCAGTTGCTTGACACTTAACTCTCTGTGAAAGGCAATACATGAATTTAGGTACCCCCCCAACATGTATCGGTTGAGTATGTCTTGACTTCCCAGGAAAAAATCCTAGAAAAGGCAAGGATGCTCTCTGCAGAATCTCAGTGAGACTTCCTGCTAATCACAAGATGAAAGAATTTGGCAAAGTTCTGGATTTATTGTCCATTGCATGTAGGGAAGCTGGCCAACAAAATAAAAAACAAATGGAATGAGTCTTATATATCTTTTGGATGATAGAATTCCATGCCTTACCTGAAGAGAGGATTTTTCTTTTTAAAAAATGGTAGTAATCTAGACACATTAACTCCCACAATAGAAGAATGGATGGTAATAGCAATAGCAGTTACACTTATATACCACTAGCTGGACGCCTGTGCTTCGCTACGAAACTATGTGCTCAGGCTGGATAAATTGACACTTGCAGCCTGAAACTTAATGTAGAATGTGTAACTCTGTAGCATCAGACTGTGTTAATGCAACTGGCAGTTGGAACAGAGAGGGAGAGGGAGCAGAATGTCCCAGCCCGCAGCATCCATTGGTAATCATCTGGTTAGCATCCTGTCAGTGTGTGAGAGTGTTGAGGGGTGTTTGGAAACTCAAACAGTATTTGCTGTGTGAGGAAGGAGGAGACAGGAAGGAGGCTGGGCATGGCTTAGCTCAACTGTTCTGTAGTAAAGCTACTTGCTGCTGTGAAAGTAAAACTGGAAGTGAAACTCCTCTCCTCTGCTTGTGTTTTGCATTTGGAACATATTTCTTTTCAGGTGGGAACTCCTTAGCATCAGAGGGGTGTTTGGAAACTCAAACAGTGTTTGCTGTGTGAGCAAGAAGGGGACAGGAAGGAGGCTGGGCGTGGCTTAGCGCAACTGTTCTGTAGTAAAGCTGCTTGCTGCTGTGAAAGTGAAGCATCATAAGAACTGTGGTGGCACAGTGGTTAGAATGCGGTATTGCAGGCTAACTCACTGCTCACTGCCAGAAGTTCGATCCTGACCGGTTCAAGGTTGACTCAGCCTTCCATCTTTCCGCGGTTAGTAAAATAAGGCCCCAAATTATTGCAGGCAATATGTTGACTCTGTAAACGGCTTAGAGAGTAGTGTAAGGCACTATGGAGCCATATATAAGTTTAAGGGCTATTGCTATTGCTGTCATCTTGACATTTTTGAACCACCTTTGTGGTTCTTCCAACCCACCTATTTACTCATGCCTGAAACATTGATATGTTGGCTGCATTCACACACCCTGGCCAAGCTGGTTTCTGAATTAACCCACTTTTGGAATTCACCAATACATCGAACCATTACAAACCCAAACAGCTGGGTTCACATAAGGGGTCAAAGCACACACAAGGGTTCTCTCCAGTGGTGGGTTTCAATTTTTTTTACTACCGGTTCTGTGGGTGTGGCTTGGTGGGCGTGGCAGTGGAAGGATACTGCAAAATCCCCATTCCCTCCTGATCAGCTGGGATTCGGGAGGCAGAGAATAGATGGGGGTGGGGCCAGTGGTGGGTTGCCCCCAGTTCACACCGGTTCTATAGAACCGGTAGTAAAACTGGCAGGAGGCTCCGCCCACCAACCCCGACATCATCAAAACGCTTCTGCGCATGCGCAGAAGCTTTTGCGTGAGCGAAACGAGCATGCACGCGCAGCCCCGCTGCGAACCAGTAGTAAAGGTAAGTAGAACTCACCCCTGGGTGGGGCCAGTCAGAGATGTTATTTACCGGTTCTCTGAACTGCTCAAAATTTCTGCTACCGGTTCTCCAGAACTGGTCAGAACCTGCTGAAACCCACCTCTGATTCTCTCTCTCACACACGCATATTACAAAAGAAAAAGATTAATGCTAACCAAGTGCACATCTATTTAATAAGACCTATGGGCCCTAGGAATACAGGCCATTGTATAGAGAATACTTGATGCAATATAATTCAGTCTGGTTTTTTGGGGGGTTGACTGTAACCCCACCTGGCTGTGAATTGAGGGAATTGTGGTCTTATACATCTGGATTGCACCCGGATGGGGAGACTGCTAGATACAGTTCCACTTGCCAACACTTATTTTTTTCTTAATTCCTCCCTCCTCCCCGCTTCTGAATTAAAACTGCAAGCTGTTCTGATCCAAGATTTGCATGTTGCTTCATTTGTAAATTGCCATGGAAATGAAGTCCCAATCAACCCAGTAATATTTTTTAATAATTCTGCTCTGTCTCTCATACTCTTCTTTCTCTCTCCATGTCTCTCTCGCTTATACACACACACACAAAAGCATATTTTAAACATCTGTTAATAACAAAAGGCAAATAAATCCCTCTCCTCTCCTCTCCCCTCCCCCCACCCAGCTTCCCCTTGAGGGAGACCCTAAGCAGTTCTTCATACAGTTGCGCACACAAAGAGAAACAGTTGTGTCTCCCTTACTGCAGGGCCACACCTTGACTTAAGCAACTGCTCCAGAGATTTCCACCCACACAACTCATCTGCTGGTGAACTTTGCCAGAAGGGCAAGTCACAGGCACTCAGCTCAGGTCTGCTGAGAAATGGTTATCAACTGGAGGGAACCTACCCACGCAGAGAGACGCAGAGACTGAGATGTACCCCCGTAGGCCAAAATATGCTTTCATGTGTTCTCCCGCAAGGAAAAGATAGACTTGAGATGTACAGGATTGAAAATATATGGCCTCTCTCTTTCTCACTCATGTACACATAGACACACAACAATATTTGAAGATAAGACGAAAGGGTTGAACGATTGGGTCTCTCTTTCCAGTTCTGATCTGCATCTTTCTGGCCATTGCGGATGACTTTCTTCAGTTTCCTCCACCATTTCTGCTGTCCATTTGTTTAGCGATTGGTGTTCTTCCATAGATGTAAAAAACAGAAGCTTCTTCATGCTTTCCTCCCAGTTAAAGATGTATAAGAAACATCCTGTTGGGATGAATGTGAAGATAGAAGAAACTCATGGAAGATGGAAAAGAAACCTAGAAGATAACACCGAGGCATCACAGGGAAGGGAGGATTGATGTATTAAATGTTTGTCTGTCTTAAAAAATAAATATTTTTTTAAAAAAGAAACATCCTGTTGCTTAGCATTGGAATAACAACACTGGAGAAAAGTATCTGGAATAGTTGTTTTGCTTAATGATAGATTGCATGTCCAGGGTGAAGGACACTGCTTGTGGTCCCAAAGATCTTAGCAAGAAGGGAACTGACCTTCACTCTTCCCCAAAGCCACTCCCCTTCTCAGGATTAGGGAATCAGTTGGTACTTTAGTGCCATAATTCACATCTGAAATGTCGTCCCTCCTCCTCATTTTCCCCTTTGGAGAAGGAAAATGGAGGAGGCTGAAGGGTTGGAGATTGAATAGCAATAGCAATAGCACTTAGACTTATACACCACTTCATAGTGCTTTTACAGCCCTCTCTAAGCTGTTTACAGAGTCAGCCTCTTGCCCCTAACAATCTGGGTCCTCATTTTACCCATCTCGGAAGGATGGAAGGCTGAGTCAACCTTGAGCCGGTGAGAGTTGAACTGCTGAACTGCAGGCAGCCGGCAGGCAGCAGAAGTAGCCTGCAGTGCTGCACTCTAACCACTGAGCCACCTCGGCTCTCAGCCATAGTCCCCATTTTTGTCTCTTCCTACCTTTTGGTCCGGACAAAGCATAGCAAGCTCCAAAGAGCCTTTAGAAGTTCTGCACCAGATGCAGAATAGATTCCAAAAATCTGTGTGGGTAGAATAGGATTTCAAGGGCGCAACTCTCTCTTCAGGGTTTTAGGAACACTACAACTGAAAGTAAGTTAATTGGGCATTTACTCTGAATGTCTGCTCTTGGAATTGAATTATTATTATGACTGAGTACACAGTCAACCAAATATTTAGACTGGATTTGGCATTTTTGTCCACCTAGCAAGTCCTTCCCAAGGATCTGGGATAGGCAGATGTTGTTAGTAACATTAAAGGTAGCATCGCAGGATATAAGCTGTTCCAAGTATAACTGTTTTTTGAAATTGATTGATGGGGATTTTGTCAATGCTGATGGTGTTCAAGTGATGCTCTAGAAGTTTTGGAATTGCATCCAAGGACCAGTTGTTACTACCGATTCTATGGGCGTGGCTTGAGGGGGATGGTAATGTGACTGCGTGGGCGTGACCAACTTTTTTTAACTTTTAAAAGCATTTTTTAATTTAAAAAATGCTTTTAAAAGGCTCTGACGATCCCAGCTGAGTTCCCTGATCGTCAGAGGCTTTTGTTTTCTTTTAAAAGCATTTTTTTTGCTTTTAAAAGGAAAAAAAAAAGCCTCTGACGATCCCAGCTGAGCTGTGCGATCATCAGAGGCTTTTTTAAAAAAAGTTTTAAAAGCATTTTTTTGGCCGAAGAGGTTGTAGAAAAAATGCTTTTAAAAGTAAAAAAAAAAAAACCTCTGATGATCGTGCGGCTCAGCTGGGTATGGGGGCGGGGGCAGGGATTTTTGCTACCGGTTCTCTGAACCACCCGTTGCCATTGCTACCGGATCAGGCAATCCAGTCCGAACCGAGAGCATTTCACCCCTGCCAAGGACCCATTACTATTGATAAAGCTATCCTTGCTTTCTTTTGCCACAGTCATTCTACTTCTATTTTCAAGTCTTTATATTATTATTACATGTATATGCTGCCTGATTTTGAGCAGCTCTGCATTATTTTTTTACAAATGATTGAAAACAGGGGTGTCAAATTGCTGGGCTGCGGGCCAGATACCCACCCCACCTCTGTGAAGGGGGAAAATGTCGCAAAATGTCATGTGACAGCAACGTGACATGGCGAGTTTGACGCCCATTTAAAACATGAAAAACGTGACAATATAAACAAGAAGAAACAAAAAAAGGGTAGAAATGTCAGGATAACAAACAAACAATAAAAATAAATTAAATGGAGAATTTTAATGAAATGGAATGGAAGCAGGGATATTAATGTGGTGGAATGTAATCTGGACTCCCAGGATGGAGGGACTGCTAACTTCCCCCGGGGCAAAGGGGCAGCAGAGATTGGAAGGTTTGGTAGGCTGAAAGAGGGTTAAGAAGGTATCTCCCTAACAATACACAGAGTATAACTACAGTTATGCAGATAGTTGCTTTAGTCTGGCAACATTCTGTCTATAGGTAATTCATGGTTTATTTTATTTATTTATTTGTCAATAACATATTAGGTAATTTATATAATTATAAGCATGAATTGAATACATAAAATAGATACAAGTAGAGGCAACATTAGGACAGGGATGGTAGGCAATTATGCACACCCCTAACCGACCTCTTAGGAATAAGGTGAGGTCAACAGTAGCCAGTCTTAGGTTAAAGTTTTGGGGGTTTGGGGATGAAACCACAGAGTCAGGTAGTGCATTCCAAGCATTGACCACTCTGTTGTTGAAGTCGCATTTTCTGCAATTGAGTTTGGAGCGGTTCACTTTAAGTTTGTATCTATTGTGTGCTTGTGTGTTGTTGTGGTTTAAGCTGAAGTAGTCATTGATAGGTAGGACATTGTAGCAGATAATTTTATGAGTTACACTTAGGTCAGACCGAAGGCGGCGTAATTCTAAGTTTTCTAGGCCCAGAATTTCAAGCCTGGTGGCATAATGTATTTTGTTGCGAGCGGAGGAGTGGAGGACTCTTTTTGTGAAATATTTTTGGACACGTTCAATTGTATTAATGTCCGATATGCAGTGCGGATTCCAGACAGATGAGCTGTATTCGAGAATTGGTCTAGCAAATGTTTTGTATGCTCCGGTTAGTAGTATAATATTACTGGAGAAGAAGCTACGCAAGATTAAGTTTACAACCCTTAATGCCTTTTTGGCGATGTTGTTACAGTGGGCTTTGGCACTTAGATGATTTGATATGGCCCGACAGATCTTGGGACCTGACAGTTGCATCCATACCCAAACATCCTGAGCCAATTTGCAATTCAATAGTGGAAAAGCACAAACTTCCCCCATGACAATGACCCAAATTTTGGGACCTTCTATGTTATGCGGTGGACCTATTAAAAAACAAACAAACAAACCAGGATGCAAAAGATATTACAGATTAATATTATAATGAAACCATAATTGTTACTATAGGATTTTGCAGACATTGAACTAGAAAAAAATATAGGAAATTAATGCTATCTGTAGTAACTGTGTTAACATTACTGTATGGACCAAGATGGAATAATAATAATAATAATAATAATAATAATAATAATAATAATAATAAAAAAAAAATATCCGCAGTGGAAGACTGGGTTATAAAATGAACAGAATTAGTGGAAATGTGGAAACTGACCAGTTTGGTCAGGGAAAAATGATAAAAGACTTTTTTGAAAGACAAAAAACCTTACATGACCTTTTTATTGATTGAAGAATAGACTTAATTGTTGGTTTATGGATTTGGGGATTTAAAAGGGAAGGGATGGGGAATTATATAGATAAAAAGAAGAAGTAAAATGATAACGACTAGACTGAAAGGAAGGTGGAACTCAAAATTCTATATACTTTTTCCTTTCCTTTTCCTCAACCTTCCTTTGATTCTTTATCCTTCATGCTTTTATTGGATTTTAAAAATTCTAATAACAAACAAAGAAAGAGAAAGAGAATGTCGCTGAAATCTCCTTTTGCCCTGAAAGGACTTCCAAGGAAATTCCCTTTCCTCAAACTGCATGAGACATGAAACAGAAGAATTTCTGCCTTTTGGGCTGGCGCTAGGACAGCTGGAGAACAAATAAAGCATCAGCGAAGAGTGGCTTCAAATATTTCCAAAACAAGCCTCAGGCTACACCAGTCACCAATTGTCTTTCCTACAAATGCCTATAGGGACCAGAGTGGGAAATAAAAGAGGATGTTAAAGGCTTCAGCGAAGAAAAGAAAAGTCAAATGCTGCAGAAACCTTGATGGGTGCCAAGAGAAATGTCTGTCAGTATATATTGGATCTTGCAAGCAACATGCAGATCGTTCCCAACTTACTAATGGACTGTGGTTCCTTTGGTGAGCAGGCTAAGCCTTGCCTCTTTCTACTGTAGTTTTCAACCTCTGTATTTTAAATGTGAATTTATTCCCCTGGCCCGGGGAAGGTTCTCCTCGCACATATGTGCTAGTTGTTCCCAACTCTAGGGGGCGCTGCTCATCTCCGTTTCAAAGCTGAAGAGCCAGCGCTGTCCGAAGACATCTCCGTGGTCATGTGGCCGGCATGACTTGATGCAAAAGGCGCAGGGAACACTGTTCCCTTCCCACCAAAGGTGGTCCCTATTTTTCTACTTGCATTTTTTAACATGCTTTCGAACTGCTAGGTTGGCAGAAGCTGGGACAAGGAACGGGAGCTCACCCCATTACGCAGCACTAGGGATTCGAACCGCTGAACTGCCGACCTTTCGATCGACAAGCTCAGCATCTTAGCCACTGAGCCACCGTCCCTATAATATATGTATGCACCATATTATTCTCTCTAAAGGAATACTGTGTTATCTAGTGCATGGAAAAGGAATAAGAAGTACTAAGCCAGAGAAATTACAACAGAAGTAGTCCTCAGCTTGTGATCATTCATTAAACGATGGTTCAAACTGATGACGCCCTCAGAAAAAGTCTCTATGGCCTGTGTTTGCACTACAATAAGATTGCAGTAACAGATGCCTGGCAACTGTCCTGCCTTTACAACCTCTTGCAGCATCCTATGGTCATGTGATCACAACTTCCTGCCCTTTAATGTCCCTTGGCACAACTGAATTCATTTATCAATCATGTAATTCACTTAACAACCCATGATTCACTTGATGACTGCTGTAAATATTGTTGTCAAATTGCATCCCATTCCATGGAGAGTCCGCTTATGTCTGCACAACTTAAGACCAAAATTCCAGGCTCAGTTGTGGTTGGTAAATCAAAGACTACCTGTAATAGCATCCTGAAGTCCCTGAAATCTTCAAGTCCAGCCCCCTGCTTAAGGCATTAACCTTCAGACCAGTAGTGGGTTTCAATTTTGGCCACTAGCGGTTCGCACATCTGGGCGGGTGGGAGGAGCCCATCCCTGTCTCAGACCATCAACTCTCTAACCATTGCTTGAAATTCTCCAGCGATGGAGTCTTCAGAGTTCCAAGAGGCAGGCTGCTCCACTGCTTAAAATTTTAATCAATTTCTCCGAGATTGTTAAGGATATTCTTGTTAAGCAGGTAAAATGGTGTCGTATCCACACAAGCCATGATCCTGACTTCCCTTAAGTACATTGGCTACAGAGCTTAGCCAATCAGGATACAGGATGATGCAATACAGTCTTAAAGCAATATAATACCTTTCTGACTGCAAACATACATTGTTGGTTTATATATTGCCTGACCAACTAGTTAGACAAAGAACCATTTCCTAACAGAGATAAGAGAACTGACAGGAAATCTCCCTGAATCTACTTTATGTGGTTTGCTTTATCTCTCCACAGTCTTCCTCTTACAAGCACTGTTGCCTTTACCATGTTTCTACGTCATTTTTTTCACCTCTGTTCTTTAAGAAAACACAATACTATTTCTTCAGTCGTAAGTTGAACCATGCATTGCTGTTCTTGCCTTATGGGTGAGTTAGGGCACTGAAATCAAATCAGTTCTTGAACCAATTCAGTGACTAGAAGGCCAATTTAGCAAGGCATTGTGGGTGGCAGGTAGCAATGCAGGAGTGAGTCATGTTTGACTTCATTCATGTTCCTCTGTTCCCAAGCACTGTGTATTTCCCCTCCCCCCATTGCTGAATCCATGAAGGATTTTTGAAAGATGTCAACACCAAACTTTGCACCTCTTCCCATGAACATTTATGCGTATATAATGTCAGCCGTTCCAACTTCATCAGTTAGAAAAGAAAGACTCTCTGATCCATCATTAACTAAAGTACACTTTACAAAACCCAAACTGGTTAAATCAGGGGTCAGCAACCTGCAGCTCTGGAGCCGCATGTGGCTCTTTCATCCCTCTGCTGTGGCTCCCTGTTGCTGGTTGGCTCCACAATTGATAGGACTTTTGGTTAGGACAGGTAGAGGAAAAAGGATGCCATGCTAGGAGACTCTATGGAGGGGGGAACAGGACTTCTGGTCAGCAGAGGAAAAAGGATGCCGCGCTAGGAGGAGACTCTATGGTAGGGGAACCGGACTTCCAGTCAGCAGAGGAAAAAGGACACTGTGCTAGGAGTAGACTACGATGGGGGAACCAGACTTCCGGTCGGCTCCAGAATTGAACAGGGGCTTCCGGTTAGGACCTTTGTAGCTCTTTGAGTGTTTAAGATTGCCAACCCCTGGGGTAAATGAAGCAAAGACGGATCTGAGGTTTTCATGCCCAAAGTATGTGGTTAACTTCTCCTTCTTCCTTCCTTCCCCTCTGGTTATCTCAAGCTGTCTGGTTACATTTAAACAAATTGTTTTGGTAACAGCCCCTGTCTTGGCAGACTGGATAAGCGTTGCATTCCACGGTATGACCTTGGAACGGCCGGCAGCTCTCATGGGACAGCACAATGAGAGGTTTCGATTCCCTTCATGCTACCCCTCCCTATTCCACCCCGCAGTTCCCCTCCCGCCCGTTGCTTATGGCAGACTGACAGCAGGTGAAGCATGGCTGACATAGCAGGGTGGCAGTCCTGACATATATGTTCTTTCCCTTAGGCTCCCCCCCCCCATATTCTGCACCATATATTTGGATGCCCAGTTTTCTTTTTTTTTTTTAATTTTTATTTTCCATTTTTCCAATTTACATAACAATAAACATTTTTTAACAGTACTTGTCATGTGTCTCTTACAGTTATTGACATTTATTTCTATACATTTTTGTTTCTCTGTTCTAACTACTTATCCCACACCTCATACAATTCTGTTTCTTCCTTGCCTTTCATTTCTAACATGAGCTTATACATCTCGGCACATTCTAAAATCTTATGTATAATCATCTCATTGGCTGGTATAGGGATGCCCAGTTTTCATCAAAGTAGCTTTTTTAAAAAAAATTGGTAAAATAATTTTTATTCAGCATTTACATCTTTAACATCTTTGTTACATTTTTACAGCTTTCCGATACCAGCATCTTTGGTAATATCTATTTTATCTTTTAACCAATTATATACACATCCATTTTATATATTACTAATTCCTATATTCACTACGATTTATACCTATTTATTACACATTAACTATTTCGCTCCTCTCTAATATCTTCTCTTATGTTTATACATTTATATATTGATTTTAGATTCTTTCTCCAACCAGCTATACTATCTATTCCATGTCTTGTAATAAATCGTTTCCTCTCGGTCTTTGAGTTCCATTGTTAATTGATCTGCTTCTGCGCATTCTAGCACCTTCTTTATGATCATCGGATTGGATGGAGCAAATCTTTGTTTCCAATTTTGTGCAAATGAAATAGCTCTTTATCGTATTGCCTTTTTAAAATTTCAGACAGTGGCACAAAATGAGAATATCAGGGCAGAAATGTGTTGGGCGTACAAGTGGGCAGAAAAAAGAGATTCCCCTGTCAATTTCCCCAGGCAATCTCAGATTTCCATTCTTTCATTAATTGTCCTAAACTCAGCAAAAGAGTTCATTTCCTCCCCCAAATCTCTCGCTGTATTAAGAGGCCGTAATGCCTACCTACCTCACAGCTGTCTTTGGTAGATTATTATAGCGTGTGAACTGCTATTGAGATATGAAAGAATGTGAGAGATGATGCCTTGGGCAGAATACATGGAAGCAAAAAAATAAAATAAAATAATACTACCTAGTTGAATTTAATTGCTTGCCTCTTTGGGCTGATGTTCCTACAAGCTACTCTCTGTACTGATTCCGTGTTTGTGTGTAGTGCGCTCTTCACCACCAACCAACTAAGTGGGCTCCCGTGTATTTTAATCACCGAATAACAGCTTCAGCAATTCAGCAACGGCTTCAGAAGATTAGCACGGCTCCCAGTTCAACCAATGAGCGTCTTCCTGGCTCTTAACTAATTCAAGATCCACAACAGAGTCAGCACTTAAGAGAGGGAGAAGTTGAGGTCTTCAGAGAGGAATCCTGGCACGGTCATCTTCAGTCAGCCAGGAAAGCTCCAGGCCCCTTCATGCAAGAGGCAGTAGATCCAGCAGATGGTAGCTTTTTCATCAACTCTAATCCCACCCTATCATCTCCTCCTCCTCCTGGGAAAGAATATGGAAATTGGCTGCTCTTTTTTCAGATAAAAGAAGTTTTGTTTTAGCTTACTCTGTTCTGGGGTTGGATAATCTTTTGTCCTTGAGAGACACTGTCAGTGAATGAGTGCCACAACATTCCTTGCTTTACGGCTGAACCAAAAGGATGCAATCTCGCCCAGGGGTCTGCCACCTTAAACACTCAAAGAGCCATTTGGACCCGTTTCCCACAGAAAAGAAAACACCGGGCGCCACAAAAACCTTTTGATATCTAAAATGAAGATAATGCTACATATATATATATATATATATATATATATATATATATATATATCTTTATGCTATGTATTTAAAAAAAAACTATAGCGTGTTGCATTTATGTAATCAATGAACTGCTACATAGAAAACAAATTGTTATTTCTGCATGCAACAAAAACATTTTGAACTCTGAAAAATAAAACGGGACGAAAAGCTCAATCAATCGCGTGTCGGCGGGTGTCACACATTTGCAGTTGTGATGCATGTTTTGAGCAACGGAGCCGCAGCAGAGGGATGAAAGAACCACATGCGGCTCCAGAGCCGTGAGTTGTAGACCCCTGATCTAGCCCATTAAGACCTGGTCAATCCTCAACAGCAGGGGTGTCAAACTCACGTTGTCACGTGACGTATTGCAACTTTCCCCCCTTCACTAAATCGGGCATGGGTGTGGCTAGCGTGTGATGCATCTGACCTGCGGGGCTGTGAGTTTGACAGCCCTGCTCAACAGGATAAGGATCCTAGTCTTCTCCAGAAATGGGGAAAGCTCTCCTCTTTGGAATGTAGCTGTGGGGCTCCAAAACAGACAATGCAACGTACTGTAGAACAAAGCCCTCCGAGCGCATATCGGGGATACCCCAGAGACTTTCTCTAGGCAGCTCCATCATATATTGACTATATAATTAGTCTACCTTTGAACTTGTAAATAGACTAAACAGTTTCATATTTGCTCATCGAGAATGTGACTGTGATGTGATTTTTAACATTTCCCCCATACGCTAAATAAATGAACGTCAGTGAATGATCAGGGAACGTGTTTGTAGACGAGCAATTGTACATTGGAATCCTTTGTGTTGTCCCAGCATGCTTCACTCCCACTGGCAAAGGCCCTTAATCCTGAGAAGGGGTTTCTGCAGAGGGGTTGTTCAAAAAAGTCAAGGGACGATCCAAGACAGCAGGATTAAAGCTGTTTAACCTCACTATTGTAGGTGCTGTCTTGACTTTTTTGACCAAACCCTACAGCAGAGGTCTTCAAACTTGGCAGCTTTAAGACTTGTGGACTTCAACTCCCAGAATACTCCAGCCAGCATATTTGGCTGGAGAATTCTGGGAGTTGAAGCCCACAAGTCTTAAAGCTGCCAAGTTTGAAGGCCTCTGCCCTACAGACGCTCTGATCCCAGCTGCCATCTCACATCTACACACTACTCCCTCTTCCTTGTCAACCTTCAATTGTATAGTTGTGTATCTGAAGACATCCTGAAATGTAGTGTACTCACCCAACTACTATACTCTACTGGGTAATTTGTAGTAGGAAATTCTTACACTCAAAGACTAAGTTTGCAACGTGCCCTAACACCCTTGTTCCTTTCCCTTTTCTCTGAAGTAATTAAGTAGTGAGTGAGTGTGGTGTTATGATGAAGGTGTGTTGGACTAAGAAGGGGATAACCCAAGTTGAAGGCTGCTCTCAACCCTCTTCCTCCCCATGTTGATTTGAGGTACTAGATATAAATCTCATACGTTGATCAGTATATTTGTTATGAAATGTTTAGTGCTGCTCTATTTCAAACACCAGTAAAAGTACCACAGGTTTATAGGTATCTTTACTGCAGACAGTCTAGCTATCTGTTGGTGAACTTGACTATTTCTCCTCCTCCTCTGCTTCTCTTCTTTTCTTTCCTCCTCCTCCTCCTCCTCCTCCTCCTCTCCTCCTTCTCCCCTCCTCCCCCCTCTTCCTCCTCTTCTTCTTTTCTCTTCTTTCCTCCTCCTTCCCCCTTTCTCCTCCTCCTCCTCCTCCTCCTCCTCCTCCTCCAAGTGCAGGGTTGAAGGAACACCATTTCTTGGAATCAAACACAGCAATTAGGTCCACCTTCATATCCATGTCAATTGTGTCTGGCTACTTTTGCTTGATCCCAATTTTTCATGAATTAAACGTGAAAGCAGGGGTGAAATCCAGCAGGTTCTGACAAGTTCTAGAGAACTCATAGCAGAAATTTTGAGCAGTTCAGAGAACAGGCAAATACCACCTCTGGCTTGCCCCAGAGTGGGGTGGGAATAGAGATTTTGCAGTATTCTTCCCTGCCACGCCCACCAAGCCACACCAAGCCCACCAAGCCACGCCCACAGAACCAGTAGTAAAACAATTTGAATTTCACCACTGCTTGACAGTCCTATTTTGTAAGAATTAAATCTGGGCAGCCTTGGGCCATTTTTCAAGTGTGCCCTGAAATCCTGATTTGATGATCCAATTTGTTTGTGAAAATGACAAGGGAAGCCTAACCCATCTGGAGGAGAGCTAGCGAGCAAATTCCAACTGTTTTCCAATCAACCAGAAAGACACTTTGCATTGTTTTAACTCGTTTACTGACAGCCATGCAGCACGCTGGTGATTAGGAGACGAAACCAAATGGGAAGCAAGTGTGAGAAGATCTGGTGGGTGTTACAATCTTGACATATGTTGACATCTGAAACATTTACAAGACCGGCTCAGCATATGCTGAGTCAATATTGATTGTTGGAGTGTTGGAAAACTCATGTTGATTTCAACCTGGTTATAATCTGAACAATATGGCAACGGATCAGGAAGAGAAAGGAACAAGAAGAAAAGCATTTTTGCAAAGAGAGAGAATGAGAAAGAAAGAGAGGAAGAAAAAGAAGGAGGAGGAGGTGGTGGTTGCAGAATCCCAAATTCACTGAAAACCTGAAATTTCATTTGATTAAGTAAGTAAGGAGAAAGCTAGGCTTCAGCTGTTTCCTGTCATATCCCACCTTTCTGCCTACGTAAAATTTCTTCCTTCCCTATTTATTTATTTAATTGATTTTTTTAAAAAAATTGCACTTATATACTACCCACCTCACTTAAGCGATTCTGGGCAGTTTATAACAACAGAATAAAACCCTACAAATACATGAAGAAAAGCAGAGATTTGAAACTTGGTGGGCATGGCAGGGAAAGGATACTCTAAAATCCCCATTCCCACCCCACTCCAGGGGAAGGATACTACAAAATCCCCATTCCCTCCCCACTCCTGGGGGAAGGATATTGCAAAATCTCCATTCCCTCCCCACTCTGGGACCAGCCAGAGGTGGTATTTGCCGGTTCTCTGAACTACTCAAAATTTTCGCTACCGGTTCTCCGAACTGCTCAAAATTCCTGCTATCGGTTCTCCAGAACCTGTCAGAACCTGCTGGATTTCATTCCTGCTTTGTGAGCCCTGGGTTGTATACTCTCTAAAGCTGTTTAGTCCAAATATAAGCACACACAGAGCCCAGTCCCATTTCCATGAGAATCTGTAGGAAGTGAGTCAGAATTTTTCATGAAAGGGCCATCAGACTAAGATCAAGGGAGGCCATTCATATTAAGCATCATTAGTAAAAAAGAAAAAAAGAACAAAACATCTCACTGTTATTAGAACTACTAGCAAGAGCACCAGTGATGGGTTTCACAAAACTACCAGTGGGCGTGGCTGGGTGGGGTGCATGTGATGGAATGGGCATGGCCAACTTGACATCACTCACGTCCATGCCCACTCAGTCACATGACCCCCCCCACCTAGCCATGCCAAGAGGAAAAGGTAGGATTTTTTTTTGGAATTTCCACCTATCTACCCCGACCCTACCTTCACCAATCACCCCCATTTCCCCTCCTTCAGTGGCTCCAACCCTAGCCCCACTTCCTCTCCCACCACTGCCTCTTTGTTCGGGCTGCTTACCTTCCGCGGTGGCTGGTCCAGAGTCTGGAAGGCAAGCTGACTGGAGTTTTCTACGGCCCCCAGCCAGCCGCCACTGCTGGAAAGTGGCTGGCAAAGAAGCTGCAGGCTGTTGAAAAGTACCAGAGATCATGGAAAAAGCTGCTGCCATCACCACCCTGTTCTTTGCGCATGCGCATCCCATTGGACTTGCAAAGCAATGGGATGGGCATGCGCGAAGAACATGGCAGCGATGAACAAGGTGGGCAGGGCGAGCGAGTGGCAACCGGAGGACCGGTTCGGGGGTGCGGCCAGCCAGCCATCGCTATTGGTTCGGTGACCTTGGCCAAATTTCTGCTAAGAGTTCGTGCAAACCAGTGCCAACCGGCTGAATACCACCTCTGAACAGCACACATTCTAAAAATGTAAAGATGAGCAATATATTTCCGTATGGTCTAAATTTAACAATAACTTTGAATTAATTGAGTATTAACGTTGAATGGATCCCTTTTCCTTTGTTTCTCTTTGTTTCTTTTTGTGTACGATGATATATTCTTTTACGATGCCCTTATTCTCTTTCTCTCTCAGCAACAGCAGAAATGTATATCAAATATGCATGCAGTCATGGGCACACTCTCCAACTTGCATACGAATTGACACAATGAGTACAATTGCAACAGAAAAAAAGTCAGCTTAATGGGGCAAACTGTAACTGGATTATCTGCAACCAGGGCATTTCGAATGCAGCTTCCAGTCCCTTCTATATTTCTTTGCCAATGATTTTGCACTGCTGTCTAATTTCTGACTCTTTGGTGCTCCCTAAAATTTGAAGGTGATTCTTTTCCACGCACAAATCTCCCCGAGTTCCCTTTTGCAAGAGTTACTGAGATGAAAGGAATGGGGTTACAGGTAGTCCTCAAATTACAATCGCAAGTGGGACAGGAATTTGTAAGCTAAAGTGCTCGGGGCAGTGGTGGGTTCTTCCCGGTTCGGCCCGGTTCAGCCAAGCGGGTAGCGGTGATGATATGATGTCACCAAACTGGTTCTCTTTGTTCAGGAGCTGGGCCCTCCCGCCCCCCCCCATGTTATTCTTACTTTTTATTTGGCCCCGCCCCCAATCTATTCGCTGCCTCCTGAGTCCCAGCTGATCAGCTAGAAGGAAAAAAAACTGTTTAAACTCTTGCCGTGGGGCTTCAAAGGGCCGCCCTACAACTGATCAGTGTTAAAAGGCAGTGTGGTGGTAGCTCCAGAAACAAATGGGTAGACCGGTGCCTCCAAGAACAAATGGGTAGAATGGTACAGCTCTGCAAGCAGTTAAAAGCCTGGAAGACCAGTACCTCTGCTAAATCCTAAAGAATTGTCACATGATCATCAAACCACACCCACAAAATAAGCCACGCCCACAGAACGGGTAGTAAAAAATTTTAGAACCCACCCCTGGCTTAGACTTCTACAAATAGAAACAGAACGACTGTGACAAAAGAAAGCAAAGCAGTGCCAATAGTCTTACTGGATGCAATCCCAAAACAGCTGGACCACCACTTAAACACCATTGGCATTGACAAATGCACCATCAGTCAATTGCAAAAGGCAGCTTTGCTGGGAACAGCTTCTATCCTGCGATGATACCTCTAATGCTGTCAAGCATCCACACCTGCCTATCCCAGATCCTTGAGAAGGGCTCGCAAATACCAAACCCAGTCTAAACATCTGGCCGATTGTTCAACGAATCACAATACAACACTATGCCTAATTTGCAGCAATGGATTGTTGATGCTGCTATTCATCATGATTTTTTTTTCTCCCTTTCAAGAAACGGATAAAGAGAAAAAAAAACCTTTCAAATAGCACACTCAACATTTTTGGACTGTTTATTTTTTGTTTTTTAATAACATAATTTCCAAGCTATTTTCCACATTTCCATGTTTTATTTTCTAAGCTATTCTTATGACAACACTTACGAATTCTGTATTTGTGCTGGTCTTTTTTAAAAAAATAATTTCATGCAATTCCATTTCTCTGCAGGATAAAATACATTTTTAAAAAAAATAAAATAAAATAAACACTATAAAGTTAAAAATAAAATGTCAAACTATATAGACTCATTTCACTGGGACTTCATTTCATCTGGAATTAAGAAGAAATTTCCTGACAGTGAGAACAATTAATCAATGGATCAGCTTGCGTCCCGGAATTGTGGGGCTCCATCACTGAAGAATTTCAAGAAATGATTGGACAACTATTTGTCCTGGATGCTATAAGCTGGGGGTTAGACTAGAAAATCTCTAAGATCCCTTGCCGCTCCATGATTCTAGGCAATTCTAATTCATTGCTGGGGTAATAGTTCAGGGTAGCAATTATTTCACTAGCCCAAAAAGAAGAGATTTCTCATCAACTCTGGATGGATTCAAAACATGGAAATAGACAGTAGGTATCTGTACTTTGTAAATCAAAGTGCATGTCAATAAGGCATGCTGTCTCATCAATGTAACTGGTAGATTAATCAACACATGCCCTGATTAATTAATCAATGGAAGCTGCTTTTCATCAGTGTGAGCAAATACTAATCAGAGACACAGCCATCATTTATTGTATTTATTCAGTTCGGAGCCTCTTTGGATTCCAGTGTAGTTCTGTAACTGGGGATTAAAACAAAAAATACATTTTTCTTCCTAATAAGGACCTTCATTTTTGGCTTACATAATTGTAATTCAGCTAGTACCTCCATTTCAATATACCAGAAAATCCCAAAAGTATATTTTTCAAAGAAGCAATTGGACTTTCTGGTTTTCCTTTGAAGACATTTCCTTTCTCATCCAAGAAGCTTCTTCAGCTCTGAAGAAGCTTCTTGGATGAGAAGGGAAACGTCTTCAAAGAAAAACCAGAAAGTCCAGTTGCCTCTTGAAAGAAAGCACTTCTGGGACAACCATGGCCAGGATGTCTGAGAATCTCCATAGACATCAGAAAAGGTATCTGCCATGAAGCTTTACTAGGTAAAGGTAAGGTTCCCTTCGCACATACGTGCTAGTCATTCCCGACTCTAGGGAGCGGTGCTCATCTCCATTTCAAAGCCAAAGAGCCAGCGCTGTCCGAAGACATCTCCGTGGTCATGTGGCCGACATGACTAAATGCCAAAGGCGCACAGAACACTGTTACCTTCCCACCAAAGATGGTCCCTATTTTTTTACTTGTATTTTTTACTTGCTTTCAAACTGTTAGGTTGGCAGAAGCTGGGACAAGGAACGGGAGCTCACCCCATTACGCGGCCCTAGGGATTCAAACCGCTGAACTGCCAACCTTTCAATCAACAAGCTCAGCGTCTTAGCCACTGAGCCACTGCATCCCTGGAAGCTTCACTACTTTAAACAAAATTAAATGAATTCAGGCATTGATAAAAAGTCCCCTGATTTTTTTGTGTAGCTCCTTATGAAATACAGGTAGCCCTCGACTTATGAAGGTTCATTTAGTGACCTAATTTACAACGGTACTTTAAAAAGTGACTTATGACCATTTTTCACATGACCATTACAGCATCCCCATGGTCACGTGATCAAAATTTGGACGCTTGTCCACTGACTCATATTTATGACGGTTGCTATGTCCCAAGGTCATGCGATGATATTTTGCAATCTTCTCACAAGCAAAGTCAATGGGGAAGCCAGATTCACTTAACAACCGATCATGTGATCCTCTTGTGCGACCTTCCGACAAGCAAAGTCAACGGGGAGCCCAGATTCACTTAACAACCATGTCACTACCTTAACAACCACAGTGATTCATTTAACAACAGTGGCAAGAAAAGTCGTAAATGGGTTAAATTCATATAACAACGGTCTACTTAGCCCTGGAAATTCTGGGCTCAATTGTGGTCATAAATCAAGGATTAAATCTATCCTTTCAGGAGGCCATCGAAATCTTGTGAGGTAAAGGAAGCATCTCCATACACTGATCCTTCCAAATTTTGTCGTTGGGCTTCAGAGTCCAGCGGAGTAGATCCACCCAGCAAATTTCCACTATGGATTCAGTGGAAATGATTAAAGAAGAAGGGGATTTACATTTCCCA
>WNWU01000029.1:6552560-6565121 GCA_012654045.1 Ptyas mucosa
AGAATAGAATAGAATAGAATAGAATAGAATAGAATAGAATAGAATAACAAGAGTTGGAAGGGACTTTGGAGGTCTTCTAGTCCAACCTCCTGCTTAGGCAGGAAACCCCAACCTTTCTGGGTTGTGTGGACCGGGGGTGGGTGGGAGGAGAGGGGATAGGTTGCGCACGAGTGGTGGGCAAGCCACAATGCATACAGCTCCATTTGTGCGAGTGGTGTTTAGTTTAGTTTAGTTTAGTTTATTTAATTTGTATACCGCCCTCCTCCTGAAGGACTCAGGGCAGTGGTGGGTATGCTTATCCACTGCTCACGCAAGTGGAGCGCACACATGCACTCACCCATTGTTCACACATGCGCATGCGCTTGCCTGCTGCTTCCACTGCCCAGTTCTGAATGCCTCATGGCCCAGTAGTGGGCCGCTGCCCTGATATTGGGGACCCCAGGTCTAGACTGATTTAAATTAGCGTGTTTAAAAGGTTTCAAACTTTATTATTACTAGTAATTTCTGCATTTAATTTTTGGTGATGTGTCCAGCATAGGAGGCATCTCAATCTTGGCCACTTTAAGAAATCTGGACTTCATTTCCCAAAATCCTAGTGGGGGAATTCTGGGTAGTACTAGTTCCCACTACTTAAAGTTGCCAAGTTGAGAAACACTGCGTAACAGCATTTGAGATTTGAGAACTCTCAGCGCATTTGGACGGTTAATCAGAATCCCTTGCTTCAAAATTTTGTTAGCCAGACCTGCTAAACTGCGGGTGGGGGTGGGAGTGGGGGCTCTCTGTTGAGTAGAGTCTGAACCTTTATGGAAAAATCTTGTTCTGAGACTCAGGATCGTAAGGCTTAAGGCATGAATCAATGCTTTAAGAAATCCCCAGGAGACCCTATTATTTGAGATTTATTACTGCGTTTCCCCGAAAATAAGACCTAGTCTTATATTTTTTTGGACCCCAAAATAAGCTCTTGGTCTTATTTTCGGGGAGGTCTTATTATTTTGGGGCATGTAGAGCAAGATGGGGCTCCTCTTGTCGTCTTACCTGATTTCCAGCTCTGCGTTTAAATATTTTTGGGGAGGGCTTATTTTAGCGCATGCGCTCAAAACCCCGATTGGGCTTATTATCAGGGGATGTCTTATTTTTGGGGAAATGGGGTATTTACTTATTATTTCCACATTGTCCCCTAATTCCATTGACCTGTTCTGGTTCTTCCAAGGATCTTAATTTTTAGGCAGCCATTGACACAATCCTTGGCAAGTTTAAGAAGTATGGACTTCAACATCCAGAAGTGGTATTCTTTATCTTTTATTATAGGTAGTCCTTGATTTATGATCACAATTGGGACCAAAATTCTACTCAGGGACACATAGCTGGGCATTTATTTTGCAAGATGTCTATCTGGGGGATGGACTAAGCAACTCCTTTGGAGCTGGAGTCAGTGCTGGCCAAAATATTCACCAATAGGACTAGAAAGACTGCAGAGATGAAAGAAAAAATATAAAATGATTTTATCTTAGACAGTTTGCTGGGATCAGCAAAAGGAACAAGTCAGCTAGACCAATTAATTACTTTTACTACCATCCTTGGAGTTAGAATCTCTGATAATTTGGCTGATAACTTCTCATTTTTCTCCTCTGCATCTATGCCAAGATAACATTTATGCCTGGAATCTATGTTCAGGGCAAGGCGCAATGCTAAAATGTATCAAACAGTAATAAAGGGCATCTCTGAACATTTTTTTTTAAAAAAGAAAATCATCCCTGGGTTATTACTCTATGGGATTTAAGAGGATCAAGAATTCTTCCTTCTAGCATGTCATGTCAAAGGATGGGAGAATTGATGAGGAGGCAATGAAATATGTCAGTGGCAGCATCTGGCTGACCTTATCTTGGCTCAGAAGCTAAGTGGGATTGGGAGTGGTTAGAAATTGGATGGGAAATCACTAGAAACTGGCAAATCTGTTGACTAAGCTATTGACCAGATTTTCTGGAAGAAGAGGAAGGCCACCATTTCCAGACACCCTGGATAAGAAAACTGTGTCTATGAAATCACCAGATGTAATGGCTCCAAGGGGTGGCCCCTTTGATGGCTGTTTAAATGTGAGTGATCTTGTACTCCCTTTTGAGATCTCCAACAACAAGACAGAGAAAGAGAGAGAACCTTTAATATCTTATGAGTGTATTTCCGAGTAGTGGAGCCATCAATTAAAAGGCACCTGCTTTGGAATAAAGATGGGGAGATGCCCCTCTTTATTTGAGCAGATCTGGACTTTGTTCTTCTTTTCATTTTCTCTTGTTTGATTGATCTCTCTACATCCAACAACCCCATAGATCAGTGGTAGAATTCATTTTTTTTAACTACCAGTTCTGTGAGCGTGGTTTGGTGGGCATGGCAGGGGAAGGATACTGCAAAATCTCCATTTCCACCCCACTCCAGGGGAAGAATACTGCAAAGTCCCCATTCCCTCCCCACTCCTAGGAGAAGGATACTGCAAAATCCCCATTCCCTTCCCACTCCTGGGGGAAGGATACTGCAAAATCCCCATTCCCTCCCCACTCCTGGGGGAAGGATATTGCAAAATCTCCATTCCCATCCCACTCTGGGGCCAGCCAGAGGTGGTATTTGCCACTTCTCTGAACTGTTCAAAATTTCCACTACTGGTTCTCCAGAACCTGCTGGATTTCCCCCCTGCCATAGATATTGAATTTTGACCATAACCAGCACAAGAATAGTTTCCTAGTGTTATTCTACACAGGCCTGGACCATCAGTGTGCATATGAAGAGAAACAAATTGATAAATGGTTTAACTGGAGACCCTCTTTTAAAGGCAGGGTTACCCAACCCTTCCTCACTGATCTCTGTGTTTCCTGCTCTAGAGTTGCCTAACCAAATTCATTCTGAAAAGAGCAACATATGCTAAGCTTCATCCTTCTTTTCTCTCCCTGAATCTAGCATCTGGCCTTTACATATAAGGCTTTATTCACGAGCAAGACCAATCAGTTCGGCACAAAAGGGAAGGCAAATACAGACATCTCATGCTTTAGAGCTTTTGAAACACTTCAGAAACACTGTTCTTTTACTCTCTTCTTTGCTGTATCCCTGCATGGTAGGCCAGGAATAGTGTCTCCATATCAAAGTGGCATGGAAAATTGGGAGTGCCAAGACTTTGTGCCTCTAGCCCGCTAGCCCAGCTCAGTTGGGGTTCTTTCTAGACAAGAAAACGTTCATTGGGATGGAAAAATGACAAACTTTAGACCATTTCCTTTGTCTTCAAAGAACAGCTAAACCCACTTATTCTCTGACTGGAGTTTTCATAAAATAGCACTGGACTACCACGAGTTTCTGATGTTCCTTTCTTCCCTTCACTTTCAAACCTTCCCTACGCCGTTTGAGTGGGCGCATTCAGCCGGTGCATGTCCAAAAATGTACCCCATCTTACAGAATGCAGAAAAAGCGATCTCGTATCGCTTAATAAATCGGATGAAAGAGAAGTTGGCTTTGAAAGATCTTTTGAAAGAGAAGAGAACATTGGATAAATTCTCAAAGGTGTTGCTCTTGATTTATTTAGCATTATGGTGGGTGTATATCAGTGCCTTGCTTTCATTAAGTATTATATCCCCATAGAAGAAATTAAGAAACTTTCCCATTGGGCATTTTTCACCAGGAAAGTTTCAGATGCAAGTGTACGTGTGTGAGTCAAAAGTGTCAAGATGACAGCTACAGCCATAAGGTCAAAGCCCCCCTTTTATGTGCAACTCATCCACAGATATCTCTGGGCAGATGGAAAAGTTCTAAACATAGAGAACACCAATTCATCACCACCTTTGATTAAATTACATTACCCTGCAGCATTTGGTGGTTGTGTCACACAAGAATCAGTTGTAGATGGAGCAGCTACTTTTCTAGGTCATCTCTTTGATGGACTTTGTTTCCTCCCAGGTCCCCATGGTTTGTGTCAATCCAGCCCATATGGTTATTTCCTAACACTGTACTGTGCATTATACAAATCCAGAAACTGAGAGAATGCACTTGTTAGATTAAGCCTACGGAGTGGACAGAGGCTTTCCTGAACTCTCATAATGGGGAGACAAACTTGGTGCCTTCTTGATGCGGTGGACCATAATCTTCACCCACACAACCATTGTCAGTTGTCCTCATGGGATCTGGGTGGCATCAAGTAACTTAATTATGGCACGCAAAGACCAAATTGTTGGAATGCGGAACAGCAACATCAAAATCTGACAAAACTTTTAGTTGACTTTTTCTTTCTATGGGGATTGTTTGGCTGCTATTGTGAGGTACAGTAGGAGCATTAAAGTTTCCCCTTGGGACCAAGAGTGATGCTATATCAATGCCTTTGCTGGAAACGGAGATGAAATTCAAATAAGAGTTCATGGAACTTGGCACCAAGAGAGATATTTCTTCTGGTTAAGCCATCTTAATACTAACCTACTGGTAGGTTGCCAGTGTATCAGTAGCTGCTGGGCATCTACTGGGGGGGGGGGGGGGGGGGAGGGGGGTGTTGAGGAGAAGTCAACACAGGGAGAGAATTTGGTGCTGAAAGTCATCTAATATAGGGAGCCTTCATTGGAAGCTTCCATTTTCTTAATGGTATGAGAAGGGTAACTTTGGGGATAATGATCAAAGATGGTAAGCATCCTTCATTGGATTCACTAAACTTTTGACTGGAGAGATTTGTTTTAGATGTTTTAATCAGAAGTCCTACAACAAGCAGAGAGTTGGGCTTGGTAGCCTCCATAGTCACATCTAACTCTAAATTTATGTCCATGGGAGGACAGGGCAATGTTTTAGGGTTTGGAGACTGCTCTTAACATTTTTGAGGGAGCCTGAAAAGTCTACCAGAAGTTAAACAGTTTGAATGGGGCTAATTTTTCCTTGGGGGAGAGTTTTGAGGTGGGCTTTTTTGCCTTCTTAAACTTAATTAACTCAATTGGACAACCTGCAGTTTTTAAGAGTTTCCCGTCTCAAAATGGTAAGAAACTCTCTCAGAAATTTTCACTGATAGTGACCACAGGAACATGCAAAGAAGAATTTCCAGGCATGGGATCCCAAGTTTTCCATTTCTGATTTCTGTGTGTACATAGGAATAAAGGGGGTAAAACAAAACAAAAATCCAGAGCAAATCAAAGCAATTGCAATCATGCTAAGGAAGATAAATCTATCTCAGCATCTTCTTCTGTCCTACTATCGCAGCACCATTGAGAGTGTCCTGACATACGGCATTCTTGCATGGTATGAGAGCAGCTCTGTAGTGGACAAAAAAGCTCTACAGAGAATCATTAAAACTGCTCAGAATATCATCGGACTCCAACTACCAGCCCTGGATGACATCTTCAAATCTCGCTGTTTGAGGAAGTTGCATAACATTCTGAGAGCTCTTCCCATCCTGCTTACAATCTTTTTGGACTGTTGCCTTCTGGCAGAAGATACAGAACAATTAAAACTCGGACCACACGTTTTCTGAATAGCTTTTATCCCAGAGCTATAAGTGCACTCAACAATGAACTAAAGGGCCACCATCAGTGAGCTGTTGGACAGCATGACTTGGTCTGTTGTGTGGATGTTTGGGTGGTTTAGGGGTGGGGAATTTGTGGTGGATGGGTGGGTGTTTGGAGATTGTTATGTGTGTTGGACCTGGTCTTTGGGTGTTAAATGAATTTCATTGTATAGGTATGCTGTATACACATACAATGACAATAAAGTTATTTATAAAATATGTGCAGAACATATGAAGGGGGATGGTGCTTCTCAATCACCATCTTAACTTCTTTAACACTTTCCCATGGACAATGCTGTCTACTCTACCATGAGATGCTCTGTCATAAGCCAACCAGTAAGTATTATAGTAAGTATATGTGGAAAATTTAAAAGAAATAGGTACACATGTACACATTAACACACATGTACACAGGCAAAGTGCCCCAACCCTCAGTTAAGAGCCTGTTAAGAACCAGATGGTTAATTCACTACAGGCCAGTTAAATCTTCAGAAAAAAAACCTTTTTCTATTGCAGAATAGCCTTTCTCAAGGAACTGAAGCAGCTAAGTCCAGAAGGATGGGCTACAAATCCTATCATCTGAGCATGCTTACTGGGGAAGATAGGAACTGCCAGAGAAGATTGGGGAAGGTTGCTAACATTTGGTTAGTGGCTCAGCACTTGAATGATAGGAAGATCAAATAAGAGAAGCTGGAATAACTTCTGGGAATGAGGCTAATTGTGAACATGAAAAGAATGAAGCTAGGTTTATCCCATAAAATGGGATTGGGTGGCTTGTGGTAGGAACTCAGCTTTATGTATAGGTAGTAAATTGTGGTATAATATTTATAGTGTTAGAGAAAGACTGAGTGAGACCCAGGATCAAGTCTATCTTGGAAATTAATTGATGAGTTTGGGCCTCTATTGTCTCATACTCCAGGCTCCTCACACAGTTGTGAAAGGATGATTGGAGGAAAGAATATAGTAGTATGGGGTATTTAGATCCTACAGGAAAGGAGCAGATATAAATCTAATAAATGAATTAATGGTACTATTAAGAGATCCATCTTTTTTCTTTCGACTAGATCCTTCTAAGAAATCCAACACCACCATCTGTTTCTTACCATTCTCTTCCATAGTAACTGATATCCAAAGATAGACTGTCCTTAAATCTGAGAATTGTATTTTTCACCCTTGCTGAGTATCCAGAGATAACTTGGTCCTTTGTAAATAAGTTCAATTCCTTGTGAAACCCTCTAAGCCAAAGACCCACACCACATCTTGTGGCATGGAAATCCAGATTTACACAGGATACAGCATTCCTTTCTTTTGTCCATCCAGGATCGATAGCAAAGTTTCAGCTGGGAGATTGTGAGTGATATCTGACAAGGAGAACAACAAAGTTCTTCATCAATCTCCTCCACATCATTCATAATTTTATAAACCACCATTGTAACTTTTAGTTAAAAGATCCCTGTGTTTGAACATCCTTTTAGTCAGTGGAACTTCTTGGGACATGTTCTTCTCTTCACCTTCCAAACCTAATCCAGATGTGTTGGGGTTGTGACTCTCAGAACTCCAAACCAAGCTTTGTGAGCTCAGCACATCTGGAGCATGCTTGGTTGACCATTCTAAAAAAAACACCCAACCCAACTCCTGAAACAAATGGGTGTATCACATGGAAAACTTTATTTGGGGTGCCTTATGCTGCTTTCCTCCAACCCAACAGCTTCTCATAAATTAAACATGTACTGACAACATATCTGACCACTTGATCTACATGGATGAGAGACCAAAGCTGGATGAATTCCTTAGCCACATGTTCCCCATTCCCTGGGAGAGGGGACAGAACCATCTTCATGAACCTCCTGAGAAGTTCAAAGAGAGACATCTACTGATTCTGGAAGCCCCGCACATACACATGTACGCCCACAGGTTGATCCACACATTTATTGCTTTGTGACAAGTCACCAGCTGCTACCAAGCTGTCGATTCTCCTGGCACCCCTCCCCCCCTGCAAAGAGCTGAAACAAGACTTCCACCTCCTGCCGTTGTGTCAACATCAAGGGGGTATGAGATCCTCCTTCCCCCCTTCTTCAGCCTGAGCTGCCAGTTGAAGAAACATTCCCTCTTGCTTCACCTGGGAAAGGTAGATGCGAACTAGGCAGGCAAAAATCCAGCTTCGTTCCAATAACCTGACTGAAAAGCGTGGCTCACCCGTTGGGGTGTCATCCTATTTTTCAAGGTATCTCCAATAGAAAGAAGTGAAAGGGAGGAATACAGCTTGATCCCCATCTCTGTTACCAAGGGGCCACTCAACAATCTGCCCCCCCCCCCCCTTGAGTAATTGTAACACGAGCACCCGCTGCCCGGGCTCTCACCAATGGCAGCAGTTCTTGCTGGTGGGGAACGTAACCTGGAAAGATTCAGCACCACAGAGAGGGACAGCTCCTCTCGCACTTCTGCTGATGGAAAGAAGATACCCGTGGGAGGGAGACTACTAGGCGGCTACAACCCCGCGGTGAATTTGGAAGAAGGTGGAAGAAGGAAAAACCACCAACACGGACAACGTGGGAACGCTGCAGGTAAGTAGCACCGAGCTACCACATGGCAGATTTAGAGTGGCAGGCGTGGAGCTGGGAGCCGTAGTGCAACGTGGGGAGAATTTGGCACAGAGCAAAAGCAGTGCTCGCTCTCTTTCACACACACACACACACACACACACACACACACCACTCTCACGCCTCTCCCTGCCTGGCCCTTGGACCCTAGGCAGATAATGCCAGAAGGCAAACGAGGTGGCAACTAACTGTTGATCAGAAAACCCGCACAGCAAAGCCTGATCTTTCCAACCGCCAGCTTCGCTTTCTTTTCTGCCTTGAAACAAAGCCAGGCATCTCAGCCATCCTTGGATGCCACGTCTTTTGACCCAGCGTAACCAAGAAAGAAAGAAATAAAAGCGCGCACACGCTTCCTCTTACCTTTGTCCGAGGCATCCAGAACAACCGACCATATCCTTCCAGCCTTTTAAATCCCCGAATGGTGGTCTCGGCTTCCCCTTCCGAGAGCCGGTTGCCTTTCCCGAGCGCACGTCGGCGGGGAGAGAGGTCGGAGATGGCACTGGGTCTTGGCTGGTCTGGGGTCTAGAAGGCAAAGGGCTTCGAGGGAAGGGGGGGGGGGACGGGGTGGGGAGGGGGGGAGAAGGCGTGGGCACAATCTTTCCAAGCTTTTCCCCCCCCCCCACTTCCAGCCCTGCACTGCAGATCCAGGGGTGAAGAGTAAAGAAGGGGAGGGTTGAGGTTTCTTTACTTACTGAGACACCGAGAAAATGAGAGAAAAGGAGGAGATGGCGTGGGGGGGGGGGGGGGGGGGGAGGGGGAGGGAAAAGAGGAAGGAGGGGAGGGGGAGGAGACAGAGCAAAAATGCGGAGGTGGATTTCCCAGGAACTGGGCAGAGCGGGGGAGGGGGGTCTCCTTCTCTTTCTGATTGGCAGTTCGTTTCTCTACTACTTTCCTTGGACAGAAAAAGGGGGCGAGGACTCCAGCCTTAGTTGCCACTACCTGGCAAACCGCCTCCGTACCCCCCCCCCCCCCCCGCCCGCCCCCCGTCAGGCTTCCCGTCGTCTCTGGCTTGCCCACCCAAGCCTGGTTCCTGGAACTTGGACCAGACAGCCAACCGCCTTCGTCCCGGTCTCCTATCTTCTTCTCTTCTCTGCAAGGGGAACCCAACCGCGGGCCACCCAACTCTCGGCGGAGGGCCTGAAGCGAGAGCGGATGTCCAAGGAGCGAGCGCAGGAAAAGGACTGGGAATGGCGGGGGGGGGGGGGGGGGGGGGAGAAAAGAAAAAAAAAAGAGGGGGGGGGGTTGGCGGGGGGGGGGGGGGCGCCTCGGAGTTTGGGGCCCTCTGAACCACCGCCTGTTTTCCCCCCCCCCCCCACTCCCGCCCCAAAGCAGCTGAGTGGGTGGAGGACCGGGCCTTTCAAGATAAGGGAAACTAGGAAGAACGGAAAGGCGGGAAGCCGCCGACCGAGACTGAGGGGGAAGCCGGAGGAGGAGGAGGAGGCAGCCGGCATTCCCCAGGACTCAGTCGTGGCTCAGCCCAGCCCAGCTCAGCTCAGCTCGCCCAAGCAGGGCCCTCGCTCGCGCGGAATCGGCGGCCAGTGATCGGGAGAAAATCTCCAACCCACGTGCCGCCTTCCCTCCGCTCCCATCCCTCTGAAAGACAGCTGGGCCAGTTTAGAACCAAATGGGATGATGGGGTTAAAAAGGCCTTTGAGTTTGAAGGGATAATAGCCCCCACATGAACCCTCCTCCAGCGCATGGTGGGGTATTTAAAACTGTGGTCCAGCAAGCCAGCATCTCCCTCCCCCCCCCAAGTTAGGGGGCCGCTCCAGGACTGCTGGTTTGGGAAATAACTGATCCAGTGGTGGGTTTCAATTTTTTTTACTACCGGTTCTGTGGGTGTGGCTTGGTGGGCGTGGCATGGCTTGGTGGGCGTGGCAGGGGAAGGATACTGTAAAATCTCCATTCCCCCCCCCCACTCCAGGGGAAGGTTACTGCAAAATCCCCATTTCCTCCCCATCATCTGGGACTTGGGAGGCAGAGAATAGATTTGGAACAGGGCCAGTCAGAATTTTTACTACCTGTTCTCCAAACTACTCAAAATTTCCACTTCTGGTTCTCCAGAATTGGTCAGAACCTGCTGAAACCCACCCGTGGACTGATCCCAAACTTTGCTGTCTCTCCCCAAAAGCCAAGCTAATCCAAATTGGGGGGAGGGGACAAAGGATCTCCCAAGTTTTCTGTGGAGGTCAGAGCTGCTGGCAATGATGGGTCAATCCTTCGTGTTACAGAATCCCATTGGTTGAGCTGCTGTGATCTCTGAGAAGGACTGGATCCTACCTGAATCCATCCAATAATTCTTCACCTCTGCATTATAGATTCCATCATTTAGTGCACACACACACACCCCTGTAGGATTCAGGCAGGAGCTGGACAACTATCTTTCCAGATGCCTTCATTCAAAGCTCCACATTGAGCAGAGGTTGGATTTGATGGCCTTTAGGGTCCCTTCCTTCCTCTATGATGCCATGGTTCTAAAAGCAAGGAGGGAAGAGAGAGAGACACTGCAATAGGATGGACTTGGCTGGCCAGAGATGGGCCTCAGGCAATGCCACATTCAGATTTCCTATCGTTTGGAAGCTCAATCAGAAATGGCAGGGCTGTGCTTCCACGGGATAAGAATTGTGATGGATTTGTTCTCTTGGACCGCTGAATTTACAACACCAGAGGGATTCTGGGTCATGGACCCACTGTTGCAGTTGAACTGCCTGAGGCTTCCTCTTCTGACCTGAGACCTTTGTGGATGCCAGAAGCAAAGGGAGGGAGGAGGAAAGGCAAGCAGAGGGATAGAAATGAAGGAAAAGGGACAGAAGGTCATCTGCTGATAAATCCAAGAACACCATGTTTGTATTTACACATCATACTTAAAAAGATAAAGGTAAAGGAGTCCCCGAGTATTTTACTTTTAATTGCCAACTATAGGGGGTGGCACTCATTTTCATTTCAAGGCCATTGAGGTACACCAGGGGTTGGCAACCTTAAACACTCAAAGTGTCATTTGGACCCATTTCCCACAGAAAAGAAAACACAGGGAGCCACAAAGGTCCTGACTGGAAGCCCTCCATTTAATTCTGGAGCCAACTGGAAGTCCGGTTCCCCACCATAGAGTCTTCTCCTAGCGTAGTGTCCTTTTTTCTCTACCTGTCCTAGCCAAAAGCCCTAAAAATTGTGGAGCTGACCGGAGCCGCAGCAGAGGGATAAAAGAGCCACATGCGGCTCCAGAGCCACGGGTTGCTGACCCTTGAGCTAGACTATTCGAAAACATTTCTATGGCCATGTAGCCAGCATGATGTTACCTTCCCATTCAAAGTGGTACTCATTTACTCACATTTGCATGTTTCTGAACTGCTAGGTTGACAGGAGCAGGGGCGGGAATGGGAGCTCAGTCTGTCGTGTGGTGCTCGGGTCTCGAACCTTGGTTGCCGGCTTTCCAGCTGACAAGCCCAGTGTCTTAATCACTGAGCCACCATACCGCTCATCATACTTAGCCTGGTGCGAATTAACGCATTGCTTGGGGTTCCCAAAATATAACCTATTGTGACCGAGGCCCAAGTAGACCAAACACAATTCAGTCCTAAACAAACTTATTTTATTAAAACAGTTGAAAATTAATTCATTCTCAGCTTTCATCCAAAACCAATTCTTCAGCCTTATCACCAACCTTTGATGTCTTTGGCAACCTGCCAAAGGCTTTTCTTGGCAAAACCCCCACCAAGTTCAAGAGATGCTGACAAGAAGCACAGGAATCAACATTGCTTTTCTACAAAGAACCCAACGGCTTGTTGCTGCTCTTCTAAGCCTTATGGGAGTGGCCAATCGTCTTCTGGCCTTACTCCTGAGACGTCCTTTTTGCTTCAGCTGCTCTTGCCTTCTGGCAGCTCTTTGCATGCGCGTACTAGGAACAGGCTCCTCCTCTTCCTCTGCCTTTCTGCTATCCGCCTCTGGAGGCTCTGGAGTTTGCGCATCTCTCCCAAATGGCCCTGGCCCCATCTCTGCCTCCGATGCAGAGCCCTCGTCCGGGCCTTCCCCAGACTCCAGGACTGGCCCATCTTCCTCCCCAGCCTCCTCACTGTCTGACTCTGCTGCCAGCTCTGCAGGCTGCTTGTGGACCACAACATAACCTGATAGTCTCAGTTCATATGTTGTGTTATTATGGCACAGAGAGACAACAAAAAGCTAACAAATTGTGTGAAAACAGTCATTAGGTTTGTACAAAGATGAGGGAGAAGTACAGAAAGAACAGCTCTGGGAGGAACCAGTGCAAACTGGTTTATTGTTATTTGTTCAGGCTCTCATTCACTGTCCTGGAAAAGACAGTACTTCTGGCACTATCCTGAATGGGCAGGAGGAAGCTTGAGAGATGGATGTAGGTAAAGTCTAATACAGGGGTTCCCAAACTTGGCAGCTTTAAGACTTGTGGACTTCGACTCCCAGAATTCTCCAGCCAGC
>WNWU01000029.1:6580771-6595743 GCA_012654045.1 Ptyas mucosa
CAGAACAGAACAGAACAGAACAGAACAGAACAGAACAGAACAGAACAAAACAGTTGGAAGGGACCTTGTAGGTCATCAAGTCAAGCAGGAGACCGTACACCATTTCTGACAGATGGCAGCCCAGTCTCTTCTTGAAAGCTTCCAGTGATGAAGCTCCCACAACTTCTGAATCAAGCTGTTCCATGAGTTGATTGTTCTCACTGTCAGAAAGTTCCTCCTTATTTCTAGGTCGAATCTCTCCTCGTTCAGTTTCCATCCATTATTCCTTGTCTGGCCTTCAAGTGCTTTGGAAAATAGCTTGACCCCCTTCCTCCTCTCTGTGGCAGCCCCTCAAATATTGGACAAGAAAGCTCAGGGAATTGAAGAATCTTCCTGGAAAAAGGCAATGGTAAATCCTAACTAGTGCTACAGAAACTGCATGTCCATGTCTTTGCAAGAGTTGAACTTCTTGACTAGGGGAAAAAATTACCCTTACAACATATGATTGTCAGTCTTGGCTACATCTAACAAGGAGCCCAGCAGTTTGCTTGGCATTTAAATCTCACACTTGAATTAATCACAAGGAAGCATTTCCAAACAGTTGATTGGAATCTGCTTTCTAGTTGCTTGAGAACAGCTAGGTTGGACATAGAATGGCATCGTTCACTTGGTGTGAGGTCACGACAGTTATTTGTAGGGTTCTGTTATATCCCTTTCTTGATCTTCTCAACACTAAACCTATCAGTCTCCTCTTACAGGGTACCATTTCAAGCCCCCTGATTATTTTTGCCTTTCTCCGAAGTCATTTTTGCATAGATATTCTTGTATCTAGCCAAGCTAGCTCTTCTTGTTCCTTTCATTTCTCATTCTTAACTCAAGAATATTCATGGGGGAAGGAGGCAGGATATACATGAAAATGTATATGGGGAAAGAGATGAAGTGAGGGCCATGAAAATGTGATTGAAGCTCTTTTATGTGCATCACGGATGTCCCAGCTTGTAGACAAGCAAAAATAACACTTGTGGGAGTTAAGCCTCTCCGTGACTCGCTTCTTAGCTATTTTATCTCTGCCCAACTTTTCCAGCCAGATGTCACAGTATAGATCTGTGCAAAAACTAATACTGCTACCTCTCCATCTAAGCACGTCGCACTGATCTTCAACACTCTTCTGGAATCTTGATTTGAATAAAGTCAGCCTGGGACATTCTGACGCTTGGGGCAAAAGAGATGGTCTTTCTTGTCCTCAACCCACAGCAGGCAATTGAAATGACAGCTGTATCCTATTTCAATGTCGATGGCGAGAAAGCCTCATCCCCTTGTTCAGAAGTGTGGCAAGCATCTCTGAGGAACGGAGCTGACCGGATTGCATAGCAGCTTCTGTTGAAATAGCACAATTTAGTTACGGAAGAGAGTTTATGGATTGATTAGTCTTATGACCTTATCAAAAATATAAAACAAAAATGAATCAACATTTAGGGCAATACATCACCTTTACAAGACATCCCAATCTGTTTGATGTAACGGGTTCTTAGTTCAACCGCTGTAATTATACCTTAATTATAAATTTATCAGTTCTGCCCACGATGTACAGATTAGAGCCCAGGAGGAAGTAGGACCATCTGAGATTCAGATCCTGGTGGGCTGTTCTTTCAAATAGGTTAGTTTAGTTTAATGCGATTTATATGCCGCCCTATCTCCAATGGACTCAGGGCGGCTCACAACAATAAAATACACAATTGCACATTAAAATAATATGAAATCAAAAGTCCAAATTAAAACAGTTTAAAATCAATTTTAAAACTATTAAGAACCCACCCACCCCCATCAGTCCAGGCTATGAAACAACCAGGTCTTCAAATCATGGCGAAACGAGCGAAGGTCAGGGGCCATCCGGAGCGCCAAAGGAAGTTGGTTCCAGAGGGTGGGTGCGCCCACAGAGAAAGCTCTCTCCCTGGGAGTCGCCAGCCGACATTGTCTGGCCGACGGCACCTTGAGGAGGCCCTGTGTCAGGTTCCAATGTTATCTCAAATAAATTTCATTCTCAAACACAAAGTCTTTCATGAAATCTCTCATTTATTGAAAAATAACGATCTGTCCTGAACTCATTTGCAGCCGAAACTGACTCTTTGATCCCAAACCCCTCCCTTTCCATTCCTCAAATCCCAGTATCTCATTGGCCATCTTCCAAATCAGTCTTTCATCCCGGCTGCTTCAAATCACAGGAATTTTCCCCCTCCCTCCATCACCTAAGTGACGTTATCTGCCGGATAGAGAAGAAACTGGGTGAAAAGCCAAGCTGCTAAAATTCAAACTGCTACTTCTAAACTTTTTTTTCTTTTGTGTCAGCGATGGAGCAAGAATGATTTAGAGCGCTGACACCCTGTCTGTGGGAGCGCACCGGGCGATTGGAGATTGTTGCTGGCTGCAGGGGGTCCGACAAGTATCCCGGGCCTAGGCCATGAAGGGCTTTACAGGTGATAACCAGCACCTTGAACCTCACCCGAAGCGCAACCGGTAGCCAATGCAGGCTGCGCAGGAGGGGTGTAACATGGGAGTGAAATAGGGATGTGAAGTAGCAATAGCAATAGCACTTAGCTTTATATACCATTTCATAGTGCTTTATACAGCCCTCTCTAAGCAATTTACAGAGTCAACATATTGCCCCCAACAATCTGTGTCCTCATTTTCCCAACCTCGGAAGGATGGAAGGCTGAGTGGTTCATGGTTCTTAGGCTCATGGTTCTTAGCCAATCAACTTAAGAATCTATTTGTTGCAAGTAAATCCATGTTACTTTGAGGACTTGAGCCAGTGAGAGTCGAACTCCTAGCACTGGGCAGAGTCAGCCTGCAATACTGCATTCTAACCACTGTGTCACCAAGGCTCATAATGACAGTCTGTTAAGTAGTCATGAAGTAATCGTACTAACCTCGGAAGGATGGAAGGCTGAGTCAACCTTGAGTCTGGTGAGATTCGAACTTGCAGTAATTGCAGGCAGCTGGTGCTACTTAACAGCACTTTAGTCTGCTGCGCCACCAAGGCTCATGGTTCTTAGCCAATCAACTTAAGAATCTATTTGTTGCAAGTAAATCCATGTTACTTTGAGGACTGATAATCTAGGACAGAGGTTGGCAACCTTAAACACTCAAAGAGCCACAAAGGTCCTAACAAGAAGCCCCCCGTTCAATTCTGGAGCTGTCCGGAAGTCCGGTTCCCTCCTACCACAGTGTCCTTTTTCCTATGCCGACCGGAAGTCTAGTTCCCCACACCACCACCATAGAGTCTCCTCCTAGCGCGGCATCCTTTTTCCTCTACCTGTCCTAACTGAAAGCCCTATCAATTGTGGAGCCGACCGATGACAAGGAGCCGCAGCAGAGAGATGAAAGAGCCACATGCGGCTCCAGAGCCATGGGTTGCTGACCCCTGATCTAGGACTCTGTTTAAACATTTCTTTTAACTTGGTTATTGAATTAACCCCTTTGCTGGGACTGCCTGATCCTTTGAAGCACAAACATAAAGAAGTGGGGGGGGGGGTGTCACACCATAACTACAAAAACAGCCTAGATAGATGTTAACCAAAATTTAGGATGCTGGGTAAAAGCAGCTGCTGGGATTGGTGAAATCCGTTGCACGAATTCAATGGCAAAAGATTCTCTGCTGACTCTCTTGCCTTATTGGTCATCTGAAGCTGCGGCAGTTCTCTTTTCATTAGCAATTGCAGGCAGGTTTAATGCTAATTTTTTTGCCCTGTGAAATTAAACATTCGACTTCTCAAAAGGCAACCAGTCATTTAACATTAGATTATCCAAAGGCAGATTTTGTTATGCGCCCAGGGGGGACCTCAGTGTTTTAAAATCCTCTGAAGTTTTGAAGCACAAATTCTCAGCTGTAATACACACCATTAATGGGAAGAAATGAATCATGGTCCCTTCGACATGAAAGAAGCTTTCTTCATTAAAACAAAAACAAAAAAGAATGAACATTTGCTCTGCCCAGTGTGACGCCACACATTCAAAATGTGAAGTTATTAAGAATAACTGCATAGTACACATTAAGTCCAAACAGGAGAAGGCAGTTGAGCATCCGTGATTATCCCAGGGGAAGGATCTTCAGTATTCTGAATCCTGTAAACCAGAGAATAATACGTAGGTATATGGCACAAAGAGGGACGTGGTGGCTCAGTGGTTAAGATGCTGAGCTTGTCGATCGAAAGGCAGGCAGTTCAGCGGTTCGAATCCCTAGTGCCGCCTAACGGGGTGAGCTCCCGTGACTTGTCCCAGCTTCTGTCAACCTAGCAGTTCGAAAGCACGTAAAAAACTCAAGTAGAAAAATAGGGACCACCTTTGGTGGGAAGGGAACAGCGTTCTGTGTGCCTTTGGCGTTGAGTCATGCCAGCCACATGACCATGGAGATGTCTTTGGACAGCACTGGCATTTCGGCTTTGAAACGGAGATGAGCACCGCTCCTTAAGAGTCAGGAACGAGTAGCACATATGTGGGAGGAGAACCTTTACCTATATGGCACAAGGATTGCTCTTATTTATTTATTTATTCATTCATTCATTCATTCATTCATTCATTTATTGATTGATTGATTGGTTCGATTTATATGCCGCCCTTCTCCGGAGACTCAGGGTGGCTTACAATGCGTTAAGCAATAGCCTTCAAACTTTTTGTAAATACCTGCTTAGTCGGGCTTTCGGCCCCCTCCTAAGCACTGTTCTTTTTTTTATACAAAGTCAGCTTATTGCCCCCACAATCTGGGTCCTCATTTTACCTACCTCGGAAGGATGGAAGGCTGAGTCAACCTTGAGCCTGGTGAGATTTGAACTCGCAGTAATTGCAGGCAGCTGGCAGCTAAGTGCTACTTAACAGCACTTTAATCCGCTGCTCCACCAAGGCTCTTGAACTGGTCTTCAATAGATTCCTGCAGGAATATCCATGGAGTGGGGCGGAGGGTATAAAAAAAAAATATATGGTTGCTGACCATGTGAATAACACGTCACCTCTTTTTTATGGACAATGTTAAAAAGGGAAAACCTAAAATAGTACAATTTTACCTTTTTTAAAAAACCTCTCGTTGCAGATGCCCCCGGATTCCTCTCCCTTTTCATAGGAACACTTAAAGCCACAGCTAGGGAAGGCATTCCCCACCCCCCAAAATCCAGAAAAACTGTACATAGCTGCTGCATGCAATCATAATGTTATATAAGTGCAAGCAAAATGTGTACTCTGTGAAATGGCTGCTTTGTCCCAAGCAAGGTATTTAAGAAGCTGATGCATATTTCATGGAGAAATTCCATCAGTGTAACTGAATATTCATAGCTGTGGCAGCCTGCCCTGAATGGGTGGGAGGTGGGAAGGGGAAAAGTGACAATGGATTTGCTTTAGGAGGGCAAAAGACTGGGGTTAGATGAGAAAGTGGTCCTCATATTTCAAGAGGAGTCTGTGTGAGTTCAAACCAACGGTTTCCTTTTTTCTGGTGGCGGTCCCTGGGAAAGTGAAGGAGACCCTTCCTTCTCCGTGGTAGAAACCATAGAGTTTAGCATTCGACGATTGGGCTGCTCAGATGTCCTCCATTGTGTGAAACCCACATCTGCAATCCAGGGGTGGGTTCTAAATTTTTTTACTACCGGTTCTGCGGGCGTGGCTTATTTTCTGGGCGTGGCTTGATGGTCATGTGACAATTCTTTAGGATTTAGCAGAGGTACTGGTCTACCAGGCTTTTAACTGCTTTCAGAGCTGTACTGAACTACCCATTTATTTTTGCAGGCACTGGTCTACCCATTTATTTTTTCAGGCACTGATCTACTCATGTATTTTTGCAGGCACCGGTCTACTCATTTGTTTTCTTTTAACACTGATCAGCTGTAGGGCGGCCCTTTGAAGCCCCATGGCAAGAGTTTAAACAGTTTTTTTCTTTATAGCCTATCAGCTGGGACTCAGGAGGCAGCAATAGATTGGGGGTGGGGCCAAATAAAAGGTAAGAATAATGCGGGGGGTGGGTGGGGGTGCAGGGGGGCAGAACCAGTTCGGTGACATCATATCGTCACTGCTACTGGCTCGACATAACCGGGCCGAACCGGGAGGATCCCATCACTGCTGCAATCGTGCAAAACTGAGAGCATAACATGAGAGCATACCAGTGGTGAAATCCAAATTTTTTTTACTACCAGTTCTGTGGGGTGGCTTGGTGCCTGTGGTGTGGCTTGGTGGGAGTGGCTTTGTGGGTGTGACAGGGTAAGGATACTGCAAAATCCCCATTCCCTCCCCACTCCTGGGGAAAGGATATTGCAAAATCTCCATTCCCATCCCACTCTGGGACCAGCCAGAAGTGATATTTGCTGGTTCTCCGAACTACTCAAAATTTCCTCTACCGGTTCTCTAGAACCTGTTAGAACTTGCTGAATACCACCTCTGTTTGAACACCCTGCATGTCTCCTTATCTGAAAGAAAAGTTAAGGTGTGGGGTTCAAAAAATAGTCAGAATGTTGGTTTTGAACCAGCTTTGTCACCACAAAATAGACCAAAAAGCTTTAGGACCACAAAATAGACAAAAAAGAAAAAGAAAAAAAGAAAGAAAATAAAGTGCACTGGGACTTTAGAATCCAAACTGACAAGCACCTGCCACGTAACACCTCAGACATAACAATTGTTGACAAGAAAGACAAGAAAACCTGGATAATGGATGTGGCATACCTGGAGACAACAGAATAGAAAAGAAAGAACTGGAGAAAAATCACAAATTTGAAAACTTGCAAACAGGAGTAGAATAACTGTGGCAAAAGAAAGCCAAAGATCCCTGGTGGCACAGTGGTTAGAATGCAGTATCGCAGGCAAGCTCTGCCCCACAGCCTAGAGTTCGATTCTGACTGGCTCAAGGTTGACTCAGCCTTCCATCCTTCCGAAGTTGGTAAAATGAGGACCCAGATTGTTGGTGGCACCATATTGACATTGTAAACCACCCAGAGAATGCTGTAAACACTATGGGGAAGTATATAAGTCTAAGTCCTATTGTTATTGCTAAGTTAGGTTCCTTAAGTGTAATCCTATAACATCTGGAGCACCACACGAATGCCATCAACAGTGGCAAAATCACCATTAGTCAATTGCAAAAGGCAGCTTTGTTTAGAACAACGGACATCTTGCAATGATAACATTAAACAACATCTGCCTAACCCAGGTCCTTGGGAAGGCTTCGGTAGGTGGATAAAAATGCCCAGTTCAGCTAAACATCTGGCTGATTTTGCAATGAATCATAGTATAACAGGTGCCTTGGGTACAATCTCAAAACATCCGGCCCATCACCATCAGCATTGACAAAGTCACCATCAGTCAATTGCAAAAGGCAGCTTCTTCAAACAGCTTACATCCGGTGAAACAGCTTAGCACCGTCAAACAAGAACGTCTATCTATGCCAGATCCTTGGAAAGGATTCAATAGGTAGATAAAAATGCCAAATCCGGTTTACACATGTGGCTGACTGGGGTACAAACCATTATAGCATTTTCAGGGGCTCTTGAATCAGGCTGCTGGGGGTTCGCAGGGGTTCGGGGCAACCTCTAGCTAAGATTCTGTGCAGTTTGGAGAACCCCCAAATCCCACTCCTGGCTGGCCCCGCCCACCCCGCCTCTCCCCTCCCAGGAGTCCCCACGTGGCCCATTTTCGATGTAGGTAAGTGCAGGGTGCATGTGGAGGCTCAGGGAGGGAGAAAAACAGGCCTACCAGAAGTTCGGGAGGGCCTCCAGAGCCTGGGGAGGCCGTTTCAGCCCTTCTGGAGACTTGAAAAAAGCCTCTAGAGCCTGGGGAGGGCAAAACACCCCCCCCCGTGATGCAGGAGGCTGACTAGGCCACGCCCACCATGGCCACGCCCACCCAGCAACCGGGCAGAGGACCCCTTGCTAAAATTTTTTGAAGCCCACCCCTGCCTTGAATGTCTCAGCAGGAGAAATCTCTCTTCATGCCGGCCCCCACACATGCTATTCAGTTTATATGCTGGGAAAGGGAGATGTTTCCAAGCCAGCATGCCTTCCCACTCCTTTGTGCTGACAAGTGAGGCAAAGTAAGATATTACTCTATATTACCCTTAGCAATAAAAAGAAATCTCAAAGGCAGAAACAACGTTTTTCCCTTTTCCTGTTTGCGAGATTATTAAGAGACGTACAAGGTTTCCGCATTAAAAAGTGATGAAGAAGATTGCTGGGTTAAGCCCAGGGAGGAGTGGGGGCAGATTGGAGGAAGAGGAGAAACTGCATAGCATCTGGTCAGCATAAACTGCACGGGCAGAAAAAGATCTCCCTGTAGTATTTCTTTTTGAGAGCATTTAAGGGCACATTTTTGGACGGTTGGTTGGCTGGCTGGCTGGCTGGCTGGAGTAGTAGTCGTACTTATGCTTTGCAGAGTTTAGCCTGGAAATCCTGTGTCTTTTTCGTGGCTGGGCTGACCTGCAAATTAGGTGGGGAAAGGGTTCCTTTAAGGCAGGGGTCAGCATCCTGTGGCTCTGGAGCCGCATGTGGCTCTGTCACCCCTCTGCTGCGGCTCCCTGTCACTCAAAATATGCATCACAACCGCCAATGTGTGACACCCGCCGGCACGCAATTTATTTATTTATTTATTTTTTAATTTTAATTTGATTGATATGGCGCCCTTCTCCGGAGACTCAGGGCGGCTTACAATGCGCTAAGCAATAGCCTTCATACTTTTGTCTATTTATACAAAGTCAGCTTATTGCCCCCACAAACTGGGTCCTCAATTTACCTACCTTGGTGAGATTCGAACCTGCAATAATTGCAGGCAGCTGATGTTAATAACAGGGCTTTAGACCACTGTACTATCCAAGGCTCTATATTGAGCTTTCCAACCCCTGGTAAGCCAATAATGGATAAATCCAAGAAAAGAAAAGTTTCAGAAGAAAACAGAACGTTTAATTCAACTACATATGCGAGTTTTGTGGCCGCTCAAGAAACAGTCAGGCACGGGAAGGATTTTGTGGCTCCCAGTGTTTTCTTTTCTGTGGGAAATGGGTCCAAATGGTTCTTTGAGTGTTTAAGGTTGCAGATCCCTGTCCTATATCAAGGACTACCTGTGCTGACAGAACAAGCAGCCTGATCCAAATAAGACTCTGGTGTCAGACCTCTTTGTTTCCAAGCGTGTCCAAAGTGGATTGCCTCCATTGATGTATTTATGTCCTGTTTTTGTGGCCATCAGCCAAACCGTGGAGGAGCACAAGGTTCAGTTATGATGAAAGTTGGGCAGGGTGTTGCAATACAATTTTGGGGGGCGGGGGGGGGGGGGGGGGAGGAGAATCTCTGGAATGTTTGTCTTGTTTTGAAATCTTCCTTGAGTGTAAGGCAGAGTTTAAAATGACTGCACTGTTTTTGGTGAGTTTCCTGCCCTAAAATGGCCAGGGGGGGGAGACTCAAGATGGCAAATTATCTCTCCCTCCCCTTGCTTGCAAGCCCTTTCTGTTTCTGATACCCCATCCTCCTTTTAGAACAACTTCTTCGTCTGCTGAAATTCATCAGCTCCTGTAACTATGGAGGAGCCTGGTTGTTACTAAGAGGGAAGCCAGCCACTGGAGAGATTCAAGAAGCTAACTCAATCAACCTTCACTTCCAGCTCCAGCTTTTCGGTTATCAGAGCTACATAAATGAGAATGAAAATTTAATTTGTGGCTTTGAAAAATGCATGGGCTGCAATGAGGCTGACCTGTTCCAGACTGGAATGTTTCCTCAGAGGAAGGTGTGGAGAAAGCATCCCCTGGAGGACGTCCCTGCACAAAAACACTCAAAATTAACCCCTTCAATGTAAGCTTCCTGTGAAAATGAGCAGGAACCAAGCTTTGCCACTAAGGTCTCTGCAGGGTTGTGTAGGAAGAAATATCCTTCTGGGTTCTGCTCCAAGTGGGGAAAAAGACACTGGAAACATGGAGACTGCTTGGAAAGATGGTTTAATGGTGGACAGGATCACATGGCTTGAGTTCCTGAACAGAAAAGGGGCAGATACAGTAAATCCTCGGGTTTTTATGGTCTCTCTGGCTTTGCATTTCCTGGGGCCCTGAACGAGTATCCGGATTGGTTGTCAGACTTCCAGGGGGTGGGGGTCTTAGCTAGCCTTGCTGGCTGATGGTCACATGTGCTTCCCAGGTCACCATGTGGTGAGTTTCGGTTGCTATTGTATAGAGGGATAATCCTATCTTTGTTGGATCTTTGGCAGTTCCTACTATGGTTCTGCCTGAAGGAGGTAGATCTTTGTTATGTAGAATAGACTGGCCCAGGCTTTAATGACCCATTGACAAAGGGTGGGGGCAGGAAGATGGGAGCTGCTTCAAAACATGCTTATCCATTTCTCATCCAGGGAAATATAATATTCTGCCTTTTTAATATTTCCCAAAATATTTCATTCTTCTGGAAAAGGGGTGGGTGCTAACTTCCTACAGTTGTGTAGCTGGAAAACCCATGTACTAGAATACAGAATAATAGAGTTGGAAGGGACCTTGGAGGTCACCAATTGGTGGTCCGTGGACCACTGGTGGTCCATGAGAAAATTTTGGTGGTTTGCAGAAAAACTATTTGCATTTTTAAATATTGCACTAAATCAGAGGTCCTCAAACTAACACCCCTGAGCCGGATATGTGCAATGAATGTTTGTGTTGCTGCAGAGAGTCTCCCCTTTGGGGTCTTTTTGTGTGGGTTGGAGGGGGGCAGAAATTCCAACATGGGATCTGCTTCAGCCTCCTGGTGCGGTGGAGCTTTGGGCAAAGGCTAGAGGGAAGCGCCGCTGGTGGCAAGAGCCGGAGGGCCTCGTTCCAGTGGGACTGCATCATGGCCTGGAACTGGCTGACCATCTCAGCCAGAGGTAAAATACACTTACCTTTCCTACTGGCTTACTACCTTGAGGGCTAGGTTTATATAAAAGGTAAAGGAGTCCCTATGAAACAAACCAAATGTTAAAGAGTTATTTTGATGTAGTTACTTACCCAGCACATCTATATTATATTAAAGTAACCAAAATATCTGTGCAATCCCCAACCGTCACAACTTTCGAGCACCCATAATGTTTGGAAATCAAAAGATGAAAAATTTGATACGCTCTACATCCAGTCGTGTCTAGGAGGTGGTGCTCATCTCTGTTTCTTGGCTGAGGAAGCCAACGTTATCTAAAGACATTTTCTGTGGTCATATGGCCAGCATAATATATGGCAAAGATGTACAGAATACCATTATCTTCCCACCAAAGTGATACCTATTTATTTACTTCAGGGATAGGTTCTACTTACCTTTACTACTGGTTTGCATCGTGCCCGCATGCACACGCTTGTGTTCTGCCCCAGCTTCGGATTCCCAGAGAATGTGACACACACCAAACTTCGCAAACACTGTTTAATTCCAAACAAGCCCCTTTCAAGAATGCAGGCTTCCTGTGCAAAGGGACCTTATCAAAGTTATTAAGAACAAAGTCCGACAAAGGTTGGCAATCAGCCCAGAAAACCAAATTGCTGCCTGCAATTATTGCAGGTTCGAATCTCACCAAGGCTCAAGGTTGACTCAGCCTTCCATCCTTTCTAAGGTAGGTAAATTGAGGACCCAGTTTGTGGGGGCAATAAGCTGACTTTGTATAAATATACAAAAGTATGAAGGCTATTGCTTAGCGCATTGTAAGCCACCCTGAGTCTCCGGAGAGGGGTGGCATATAAATCAAATTAAAAAAAAAAAATATGAGAAGTCACTCACTCTCCAAGATGCTCTGTAGTAATGAGACGTTGTTTCTAGCAAAAAGCACTAGCTGCATGCGACTTAAATAGGCTAAGGGAGTGGCCAATTATCCTCAAGCCCTACTCTCGAGTAGACCTCCTCCTCCTGAGTAGCCACTCCTGCCTTTTGGCAGCCCTGCGTGCCTGTGCATTGAGGAGAGGCTCCTCCACTTCGCTCTCTCCACTGGAAGGAGCCTCTGGAGGTTCTGAAGGCCCTGGCTAAGTCTCTGCCTCTGGCATCACATCCTCTTCGGCCTCCTCCCTGTCTGACACGAGCACCGGCTGCGCCGGCTGCTGGCACAACACCACACCAGCCTCATCGTCATCGGGATCAACCACGATCTGCACAGGCCGCTGGCGGGCTATAACAGCTTGCTTTGCACAGATCACTTATGATGACATCCAGGTCAGTGGGTGGAGCCTCCCACCTCTTTTACTACCAGTTCTATAGAACCGGTCCGAACCAGGGGCAACCCATCACTGATCTACTTGCATTTGCACATTTTCAAACTGCTAGGTGGGCAGGAGTGTGACAAGGAACAGGAGCTCACCCCATCGTGGGGCACTTGGACACTCGGGTCTCCAACCCCAGCTCTTAGCTTTACAGCTGACAAGCTCAGCATCTTTAACTGCTGAGTCATCACACTCATATGTTTATGTATGTATGTGTATATGTATGTGCATTTATACACCAGCCCTTGTCACAAAAATGTGACACTGGATGATGTTCAAGAGTGAAAGAAAACCCAGCTAGCCTCATTCTTGCAAATGCAAGCACACCAGCAAAATGTTGTGGCCCGCTGGTGGCCAACAGAGCTGGCAGTAGAGTCAGACATTGAGGAGGTTGGGGAGGATTATGGGCCTGGGGCTGGGGAAATCTCGGACAAGGGCTCTACGTCGGAGGCAGAAAGGCAGCTAGACAGCAGTGAGGCAGAGGAACAGTTGGAGCCTGTTCCCAGTGTGTGCAGTGTGTGCATGCGCATAGCTGCCAGAAGACAAGAACAACTCAGAAAGCAGGGTCGACTTGGGAGTAAAGGCACACCTTGTAGGTGATTGGCCCCTCCCATAGGAAACAAAAGAGCGAATGGGGAGGGGGATTTTGCAGGAAACAATTTGTTCGTTCCGTGACTCTGAGAAATTCTGTGCCACGTTTTGCCTTGTACTGCACTTGGAAACTAGTTACCTGGCAGCCTTCCAACAGAGATAAGGTCTGTGTTGAGAAATATTCCTTTGACAAACTGTTTGGACAGGCCTTGGTGACTGTGAATGAAAGGAATTCACAGTTGTGTAAATAAAAGAGGTTCTGCCGGGACCAAGACTCTGCTTCCTGCTTTTTAAGGGAGCCTAGGTCAGAACACAAAAGTGGAAGGCGTCTAAGAACTGAGGTTTGGTAAAAAGCAAACAAGTTGGCCATGCAAAGCCAAGTCCTCTTTGCACGGATGGGCAGAAGCAGCAGCTGGCTTGTCAGAAAAGAAACTTGTCATTATCCGATGCTTAGTCCTGGATTCTCAAGTGGATTTTCTGGACTAAGTGCTTTCAACTGCTGCCCTGAACGTCAATTAAAAGGAAGCTGTGAGCATTGACTTTCAAAGTCCCTCTTCCCTTTCTAAGATTGTTGCTACTACCCCCTCCTTTATTTCCAGCGTTTGATTAATTGGGACCCTGAAGGTGAGAGCCTGCTGCTTTTGTGAGAAGAGTCTTAGGGAGGACAATTCTCTTAAGGCTCAGAGAGATAGGATTTGTGAATGTCCTGACCTAGGAAGTTGCTGGGGAAGCAGATGAAATCTAGCCAGCAAGGTTGTCTCTTGGGGGGTCCTCCTTCCCCTTCTCCCAGGGCTCCATAGAGGCCTCTCTCAGGGGCCCTAATTGGCTAATTAGCATTTGCTTTGTTTCCAACCTGTGCTTTAGGCCATAAGCTTCGGGGAGTCTCTGAAAACAGACCGTCATGCCCACCCATTGGCTCTGCCTGCTGCGTGGAGAGGAGCACAGCTCTTTCCAAATGCAAGAGTCCAAATTATGGGGAGAGACAGCCTTGTCTGCAGTGCAGCCCCGTATTATAGGTGGTACAGTCCTGCAGCAGTATGGAATGGATTGTGCCCCTATATTTGAAGCTGCCTGCAAGTGGGAAACTATTCCTACTTTCAGGCAGTTTTTTTTAATTATTATTATTCTGGCTAGGCTATTTATTCCTGATACTTGTTTTTTATTTATTTATGTGAAGGTATTATTGGGGGATGCAGTGGCTCAGTGGCTAAGATGCTGAGCTTGTCGACTGAAAGGTCAGCAGTTCAGCGGTTCAAATCCCTAGTGCCGTGTAACAGGGTGAGCTCCCGTTACTTTTCCCAGCTTCTGCCAACCTAGCCGTTCGAAAGAATGTTAAAAAAAATGCAAGTAGAAAAATAGGGACCACCTTTGGTGGGAAGGGAACAGTGTTCCGTGCACCTCTGGCATTGAGTCATGCCAGCCACTTGGCCATGGAGACGTCTTCGGACAGCGCTGGCTCTTTGGCTTTGAAACGGAGATGAGCACCGCCCTCTAAAGTCGGAAACGACTAGCACATATGTGCAAGGGGAACCTTTACCGTTTATTATTGGAGGAAAGTGGCTGTTTCCCAAAATTTGTTCCTTTTCTGCCTCTGCCCCCATCCCCATCAGCGTTGGTATAGTTCCATTTCCAATCTTTTATTCTCTTGCATAGATCAAGATGATTGAGTTATTACTGTAATTTTCCTCCACTCTCTTTTGATTCTGAGCAACAAGTGATGGAAATGCGATACCGGAATTTTCATTCATATATCCATGGATGAAAAAAACAAAATCCTAGTGGGCTTGTATAAAACACCCAGAATCAGTGTTCAAAGGTAGCAGACCCAGGATGAATTTTAGAAAGGGAGAAGAGACCAAGGGATGCCAATGGTTTTGGCATCCATTGGTATCTGGCAAAAAACAGAATCCGATCACACATGTCATGACATTATTGGCAAAAGATGCATATTGTACAAATTCCATCCTTTGCATGATGAAGACAAAATATTTAATATCCTTCCCCCATCCTGCAGACATGCATATTTTCACTTGGGCAGTTTAAATGCAATTTTAATTGAAATAGAGAACCAATTTAGTGTGAAAGAATGCAAGTGGGTATAACATAGTTATTTGTTCTTCTGAAATTAATTTCCTTCCTTCCTTCCTTCCTTCCTTCCTTCCTTCCTTCCTTCCTTCCTTCCTTCCTTCCTTCCTTCCTT
>WNWU01000029.1:6595753-6607313 GCA_012654045.1 Ptyas mucosa
CTTCCTTCCTTCCTTCCTTCCTTCCTTCCTTCCTTCCTTCCTTCCTTTTCTTCTTCTAGTCAGTTTCTAATGGGCAGAAAAGATCAAACAAGTTAACAAGGGTATATCTGGTTCAACTTCCATGCTATTAATGTCAAGTTATTTATTATTTTGTTGGCACCCATGAACACGTCAGTCCTGATATCTCTGGAGGGATCCATACCATATCTAAACCTTGTTCAGTTATATGGGATGTGGCCAATTTTGCAGCACTCCAAGGGACGCTAAAGCCCCTGGATTTCATGTTTGATATGCTGACCATCTGCTACCCATTTGCGCATTTCCATTCAATGCTGTTTGGGAAGAGATAGACCTGTCTGCAGTGCTTTGCTAAGTTTTGTTTTACTCCTCTGCAGAATTTCTTTCTGTCTGTTCTCTCTCTCTTTCTGTCTCTCCCTCCCTGTCTCTCTCTCTCTCTCTCTTTAAAAGACCTTCCTGATAAATAGAGTTGGGAGATCTCAGAAACCTGGCATCCCTGTGGCATTTTAATTTTCCCCAGAAAGATACTGCCAATAATATTGATTCCTTCCAACTGCTTTAATCTAGCAGAGCTATCCTTGCATTTTAATGCAAATGTTAAAAAGTACCACACAAAACCACAAATGTGGGTCGCTCCTTTTGGTTTAGCACATTGGAACTGATCCAACTATGATGACTTAAAAAAAAAACATAGTTTGTGACTTGCCACGCCCTAGCCTTATGCGTCTGATTCCATGCTGGCTAAGGAATTCGGAGAGTTGAAATCTACACGTCTGAAAGGTGCCAAATTTGGAAAACATTGCTATAGAGGTTATCAGGTTGGGGGAAGGAGGCATTGTATTATGCATCTTATATTAATGTTATATTAATATACTTTTATTAATATATAATTACGTATTATATATAATTAATTTATATATATATATATATATATATATATATATATATATATATATATATTTAATAATATTATATTAATGTATTATGATTATGCTTAAAAAGTGTTCAGGAGTAGCAGCTGGTACAAAATGTGTCAACAAAGCTACTAATTAGTAGAAGCTACAGGAAGTGCTTGACTCCCTACTGGAAGATCCCTATACAGTAGCATTCTCTTGCTTACCAGGTACAAATTAAGGTGCTGATATTGAATTTTAAAGCCCTAAGCATCTAGAGCCAGAGGGGTGCAATGCCTCAGTGGTTAAGATGGTAGGCTTGTTGCCTAGAAAGTTGATAACCCCAGTTCAAAACCCCAGCACCCTGAGATGGAGTGAGCTCCTATTACTGACCTAAGCTCAGGGGTAAAATCCAGCAGGTTCTGACAGGTTCTGGAGAACCGGTAGCAGAAATTTTGAGCAGTTCAAAGAACCGGCAAATACCACCTCTGGCTGGCCCCAGAGTGCGTTGGGAATGGAGATTTTGCAATAACTTTCCCCCAGGAGTGGGGAGGGAATGGGGATTTTGCAGTATCCTTCCCCCAGAGTGGAGTGGGGATGGAGATTTTGCAGTATCCTTTCCCTGCCATGCCCAAGCCACACCTAGCAAGCCACAACATGCCCACCAAACCACACCCACAGAACCAGTAGTAAAAAAATTTGGATTTCACCACTGCCTAAGCTCCTGCCCACCTAACAGTTTGAAAGCATGCAAATACATGTAAATAAATAGGTACCACTTCCGTGAGAAGACAACAGTGTCTTGTGCACTTCAGTGTATAGTCATGCCGGCCACATGACCATGGAAGCATCTTTGGACAATGCAGGCTCCCTCAGCTAAGAAACGGAGATGAACACCATTCCCCAGAGTCAGACACGACTAGACAGGGAAAACCTTTATCTTAAGACCTTACTTTGAGGAACTAATTCTTTTAGGAACTTGTCCAGTCTATAATATCTGTAAAAAAGATATCTCAGACAACTTTGGCTTTTACTTTCTTTTGTGTGTGTGTGTGTGTGTGTGTGTGTGTGTGTGTGTGTGTGTTTATAACAATTTCATTAATTTATGATATAACATACAAAAAAAAAAGCAAACAGAAGGAGAAATGGGGAAGGGGAAGAGAAAGGGAAAGGGGAAGGGGAAGAGAAAACTGTGGAAGAGAAGGGGAAAAAAGGAAAGAAAAGGAATTGACTTCCAATTTTGGTGCAACAGAATAGAATAGGATAGGATAGGATAGGATAGGATAGGACAGGACAGGACAGGACAGGACAGGACAGGACAGGACAGGACAGGACAGGACAGGACAGGACAAAGCAGGACAGGACAGGACAGGATTCTTTATTGGCCAAGTGTGATTGGACACACAAGGAATTTGTCTTGGTTCATACGCTCTCAGTGTACATAAAAGAAAAGATACGTTCATCAATAATCATAAGGTACAACACTTAATGATAGTCATAGGTTACAAATAAGTAATCAAATCATACTAGGAAACAATCTCAATATAAATTGCAAGGATATAAGCAACAAAGTTACAGTCGTGCAATCACAAGTAGGAGGAGATGGGCAACAGGAATGAATAGAGTAATGACATCAAACCACAACTTTTTAGTTTTACATGGTAGTTTAAGCTAGCCATTTCTGTAACACCATATCTATCTAACTGGTAAAGCCCAAAATCAAAGTTTCATTTTTTTTTCTACCTCAAGCACAAAGTCCAGAAGCGGTTTCTAGGTAGAAACAAAGATATTTGTATTTTTTTTTTCTTTGATCAAAGCAGTCAATTTCATCATCTCTGCTAACTCCATCAACTGTTGCAGCCATTTGTCCATTGTCGGGGTCAAAGTGTCCTTCCATTTTTAATCTTGCTGCCGTCAACATGTATAGCAGCTTCGGCTTTTACTTTCCATGTCCTCCCTAAGTTCCTCTTTCAGCTCTGCTCCTTCTCCAGTTTCTCATACTCCTTCCTGATGCTGCTGTCACTTGGCATTGCCAACCTATGAAGAACCGTTGCAGGAACTGGGTCTGGCTAGTCTAGTGAAGAGAAAGATCAGGGGTGACATGACAGAAGTGTTCCAATATTTGAGGGGCTGCCACAGAGAGGAGGGGGTCAAGCTGTTTTCCAAAGCACCTGAAGGCCAGACAAGGAATAATGGATGGAAACTGATTAAGGGAAGATTCAACCTGGAAATAAGGAGAAATTTTCTGACAGTGAAAACATTCAGCCAATGGAACAGAAGTTGCCTTCAGAAGTTGTGGGAGCTTCATTGCTGGAGGCTTTCAAGAAGAGATTGGACTGCCATTTGTCAGAAATGGGGTAGGGCAGTGATGGCTAACCTTTTTGCCATCGCGTGCCAAAAGGTCCCACCGGAAGTTTGCAAATGGGCCATTTCCGGCCCCCGAAGGGCCTCCGGGTGGTGGTGGTGAAGGCCATTTTGGCCATCCCGGGCTCCTAGAAAAGCTCTGGAGTCTGGGGAGAGCAGAAAACAGGCCTTCCCCACACCCCCAGGCCCTCTGGACATAGGAAACAGCCTGTTTCCCTACTTCAGGTGGGCCCAGAAGGCTTGAAAATCAGCTGGCTGGCGCATGCATCCACACCGGAGCTGAGCTTGTGTGCCCACCGATATGGCTACGTGTGCCACCTGTGGCACGCATGCCATAGGTTTGCCCTCACATGTGTAGGGTCTCCTGCTTGGGCAGGGGGTTGGACTAGATGACCTACAAGTCCCTTCTATCTCTGTTAATCTAAAGTTGCATATATAGTATGTGCTGTAGGTAGGCAACAATCAACAAGGCAATACTGCACCATCATAATGCCACTTCTGCTCCTTTTGTACTTGTGGTGATGTCATCTTGATGTGTGAGAGGAGCAGCTGCTGTCTTGCAACAGTGACCACTGCTTTAATCATTTTTATAAAAGGATCACATCCTGAGGATTACCTCTCAGCATTCAAAGACTCTCTAATGGTGCAACTCCAATCTCAGGCTTTCTTTAAAGTAGGTGATCTTTTTGGTTTGTTTTAATCATTTTTTTTTTATTGAAAAAGTTTTACAACTTTTACAAAAAAAATTTCTCCCCCCCTCCCCCCTCCCCCCCGACTTCCCAGAGCAAATACAGGATAAAAAATACCCCAAACTTAAAAAGAATACATAAAATAACTGTCTGTAAATTTAACTCCCTCTTACACAATACACAATTATAAAATACTTAAGTAAAAAGAAAGCAAATCTTACTACCTCCTCAACCATCCAATTTTAAACAAATAAAATCCATTTAGAATTGAAGCAGTTAATAAAGCAATCCAGGACTTTCGGTGGGACCGCCGACATCGCCAGATGCTTCTTTTTGAAGCGCCAACCCAGGGCTCCGTAGAACCACAAGAACAGCGACAATCAGCTGTCTTGTGGTTTGGAAACTTTCCCCCCGGTAAGAGGGGGGAAAGTGAGTAGACGGGTGGGGTAGAGCTCCCTAAGAGCACCGGATTTTACCTATAATCCGGTGCTCGAAGATGAGAGCTCTCCGCTAAGCCTGTCAGCACTCCAGACCCTGGATGTCTCTGCTTAAGCAGAGCTAGATGTCGTGGCCATCCCAGCAACCAATTTTAAATAAATATCTTTGACTCGAGCTGGCGGAGCACAAGCAGCAAGAATAAAAACAGCAAGTATTTTTTTTTCTTAACTCCAAGGATTTACCTTCTTCTAAAAAATTTTCTTTATGGGGAGAAAGAGAAAGCAAGATGGCGTTTGAGTTTCAACGGGGCATGAAGAAGTGAAAGTTAAAAGCAATTATTGACAAGCCCCTGTTTGAAACGTAAAACTCTATTTTGAAAAGTGGATTAACCAAGAAAGGAACTAATTACAATAATTGAAGCAGTAATATAAATTACAGATTGCAAAGGGTTTTTTTTCTTTTTGATAACTTTTTTTTCCCTGTCCTTTTGGAAGGGAAAGAAGAAGGGGGGCAAGATGGCTGGTCTTTTTGAAAGCAAAGAAAGCAAAGAAGGGTTAGTTTACCCTTATATAAGGTCTGATCTTGAGGAAGCTTGGAGCTCAATTACCTCTGCTTTATTGGAAAAAATTGATACTATATTTCAAGCTTTTCAAGCTGGAAACAATGAAATACATGGAAATACTGAGTTGCAATCTAGCAGTGGGGGATTGATTGAAGAGCTGGGAGAAGGAAAAGAACAACAACAGCCTACAGTATTTTTGAGGAGTAAGATGGATGTTTTGCAGAATAAGGAGCAAGAAATTTTGGGAGCTGATGAGAACCTGACTATACGAATTTTTTGTTACAAAGTCCAACCTTCACTTAAAGAGCTGTTTTCACAAGAAGTTATACTTTTGCAAAAATTTTATAATACGCAATCCCAAAAAATGCAAGGTTATATTGGAGCTAAACAAGCCAGAGGAATCAGACTGAAGAAAAGAGTTCGCAAAAAGGAGAAGGAGAAAGACTGGAGACAAGGAAAATAACCCTGCTTGATGAGATGATGGTCCTTAAAAAGTATTGTTTAAGTGTTTAAAGATTTTGAATTTTTGGAAGAAAACATCCAACAGCTTAAGGCCAGTTAATTAAGTGATGAGTGATGATGAGGAGGTAACCTACAGCAGTATTGGAATATTTTGAGAAGTATAAACAGATCACTGCAATGCTGGTGTGTGGTTGTGAAATAAGCCTTGACCTGAGTGATTTGGAATATTTTATTAAGGACTGTAATAAATTTGGACTTAATTGTAATTGCAGAAGTTTTACTGAATATAGTAAATTGGAGTTTTCTGTTTGAAGGTAATAAATATAAGGCAAAAGGACTATGGGCCTAGGGCAATTGCAGCTGATCTGGTGGTTTCCCTAATACGTCTGATGAATTTATTAATCTAATTTTTGGCTGGATTTGATGGATATTATTTGATATACAATTACAAAGTCACTCGGGGGGGTTTATATAAAGAAGCAATTTTTATTTAGGTGGATAGACACAAATGAAGACATTCTACACGCTGTTGGAAGATGTGAACATAAGATTAACAATTGGTTTAATCTAGTATGAAGAATTTAAATGTTTGATATAGCTATTAAATGATATTTTTAGTTGATTTGTTAATATGTACTGATAAATTACTAAGAGGTTTGATTACTACTTTTTAGTTAGAAAATGTTTCTTTTTTTTTTTAAAGTGTTTTAACTATAATTGGACCTTGATGGTTTAAAAGTGGAGGACGGAAGAGTTTATATAATATTTTACTTTAAATTTGGGGTTTTTGAATGAGGGGGGTTTTTTTGTTCTCACTGAAAGAAGTTATAAAATATCTTGTTAAACTGTATAGATTTAATAATCTGCTAAGTAATATTCAACTGTTTTATTAACTGCTGCAATTATAAATGGATACTAATTCTGTTAAACTAGATGGAATAAGAAGAAAGAAGACTTGCTTTCTTTTTGTTTATTTGTTTATTTGTTTAATGATTATGATAAGTGAGAGATGGAGTTGAATTTAGGGGATTTAAGCTGTATTTTGTATTTTGTATTTGCTCTGGGAAGTCGGGGGGGTGGTTGGGGAGGGGGGGAAAATGTATGTAAAACTTTTAAAACTTTTTCAATAAAAAAAATAAATAAAGCAATCCAATATTCCATAATCAAACTAAACAATTTAACAAAATATTTCATCACTTCTTACCTAAATACCTCATCACTAATCCTTAAATTTAAAACAATTTAAAACAAAAACGTTATATAAACCCTCCTTCTGTCCTCCAAAATTTAAACCATTAAAGTCCAATTGTAATTAAAATACTTTGCAAAAAACATTCACTAACAAAAAATAATACTTAATAATCAAACCTGTTATTAATTTAACAATACATTTTAATAAATCTATTATTACTCATTTTAAACAGTTCATAAGCAATTTTTTAAAAACAAAAAAATTATATAAACCCTTAAAAAAATCTCTCTATATATATATTTTCTAACTAAAAGTTACAATTAATAATCAAACATATTGTAAATTTAACAATACATTTTACTTCTTCTGTAATCTTGTTGATTATTCTCTTCTTCCACAGTATTGAACCAATTCTTGATCTTCTTCCCAACTTCCAACAGTGATTATAATATCTTCAGTTGCCACCTACCTTCCTACACAAAGAATACTTCTTTATATAACCCCCCCCCGAGTGACTTTGCATTTGTACCACATAATATCTGCCAAATTCAGCCACACTATATATTATTTGATAAGTTGCTATGTTGCTATTAAGTCTTTCAACTAGATTATTGAGTTCATCAACCGTGTTAAGGTAACCACCAGATCATCTGCAATTGCCCTAGGACAACAGTCTTCTTCCCTTTGTGACTATTACACTCAAACAAACAAAAAAACTCAAATTGGCTATCATATTCAGTAAGACTTCTTCAGTTACAATTACATCCATCTTTGTTAAAGTCTTTAATAGAAAATTTCAATTCACTCAGGCCAAGGCTTACTTCACAACCAAAAATACCAGCATTGCAGTGATCTGTTTATTCTTCTCCAAATGTTCCAAATTATCTGTAATTTGCCTTTCAATAAGATTCCTCACTTAGTTAGCTGGCATTAAACTGTTGGATGTTTTCTTCCAAAGTTCAAAATCTATAACCACTTGGATAAGACCTTTTGTGGACTATCATCTCGCCAAGGAGGGTTATTTTCTTCCTTAATCTTTTTGCCTGACTTTTTACGAACTTTTTTTTTCACTCTAATTACACCACCTTTTTTCACTCTGTAGCACTCTTGGGATTTCTGAAATTGCTGTATACGACCCAATTTTCGCAAAACTGTATCTTCCAATAGTAGCAGCTCTTTAACTACAGTTGGAATTTTCTCCAAAATCCCAACAGCTCCCAAAAATTCTTCCTTCTCATTCTGCAATGCCTCCATTTTATTTTCCAAAATCACAACAGGCTGTTCTGCTTCTTGTTGTAGCTCTCCAATCAACACCTCAATATTAAGTAAAAAATCTTCATTTGTATCTTTATTTCTAACTTGAAAAAAGTATCAAAAACAGTATCAAGTTTTTGCAATATTGCAGAGGTGATTGACTTCGTAGCTTCTTCAAAAAAATCAGACCTTATTTGTGGATTGAATAACCCAACGTTAATTTCAAAAGGAGCAGCCATCTTCCCCCCCCCCCCTTCTTCCCTTTCAAAGAGGACAGGATAGAGCAGTGGTTCCCAACCTTCCTAATGCCGCGACCCTTTAATACAGTTCCTCATGTTGTGGTGACCCCCAACCATAAAAAAATTTTTGTTGCTACTTCATAACTGTAATTTTGCTACTGTTATGAATCATAATGTAAATATCTGATATGCAGGATATATTTTTATTGTTACAAATTGAACATAATTAAAGCATTGTGATTAATCACAAAAACAATATGAATCCAGTTTTAACTTCTAATGAAAATAATATTTAATAATAGCTTTAATAATGCAAAAGATGATACATGGCATAGTTCTTCCCTAACTTGCATATGACTGTTAGAACCAGGAGAGATCATGAATTGAGTACAATGTGAAACTCACTTAACAATGCTCTTGCTTAGCAACCAAAATTTTGGGCTCAATTCTGGTCATAAATCAAGGACTTTCTCTCCCTTCCTCTCTCTCTTTCTCTTTTTTGTCTCTTTTTCTTTCATTCTTTCTTTTTTCTCTCTCCCTTCCTCTTTCCCTCTTTCTCTCTCTCTCCCTTCCTTTCCTGCTTTCTCCCCACTTTCTTTGTTTTTCTCTCTTTCTTGACCCTCCCTTTCTCTCCCTTCCTCTCTCTCTCTTTTTTGTCTCTTTTTCTTTCATTCTTTCTTTTTTCTCTTTCTCCCTTCCTCTTTCCCTCCCTCCCCCCTCCTCTCTCTCTCTCTCTCTCTTCCTTTCCTGCTTTCTCTCTTGCACCCAAAACAGGAGCTTCAAGCTGTGGCAGGCAGAGGCAAGGGTTGAAACGGGAGCTTCAGGGGGCACTCCCAAAACTTCTCCTGCGCGGCTTTTGCCGCTGCAGGCATTGGCGGTGGGATGGCGGCAGGGAATCCCTGAACTCGCTCATCCAAAACTTTTCCCTTGCGGCTTTTGCTGCTGCAGGCATAGACAGCTCGGTGGTGCAAGGAATCCCTGAACTTACTCACCCGAATTTTTTCTGTTGAGCTCTTGCAGCTGCAGGTATCGGGGATGGTGGTGGCAGCAGCAGCAACTGGGAGCCCCTGAACTCCCCAGGGTTTCTGCACTAGAATCTTTTCTAGTCACGTGTGCGCACACCCACATACATGCACGTGACTAACGCACGCAACCTCTCTCCACTCTCTTTACTAAAGTGTGGGGCACCGTGTTGCAAGCTGGGATACGCAGCCCTCCAATAGAGACAGAGGGCGAGGGTGAGTGAAGGCATGGGGGGGGGGGGCGAGAGAGGGCTTTGGCGACCCCTGTGAAATGGCCATTCGACCCCCAAAGGGGTCGTGACCCCCAGGTTGGGAACCGCTGGGATAGAGGGAAAAAAAGAAAAAAAAATTCAAAAGAGCATTTTGTACTTTATGCTACTGCTTCAAATATTTCAATTATTTTCATCCTTAAATAATCCAGTTATTAAGATAGAGTCCTTCGTTTCAAACAGGGTCTTTGTCAATAATTAGTTTTAACTTTCACTTCTTCTCGCCCTGTTGAAACTAAAACACCATCTTGCTTTCCCTTTCTTCCCATTGAAAATTCTTTCTTTAAAAAAAATAATAAATCCCTTGGAGTTAAAAAATCAAATACTTGCCGTTATCATTTCTCCTGCATCTGCTCAGCCAGCTCAAGTCAAATGTATAAGTTTTAAGTAAATTGCTGGGATGGATGCGACATCAAGCTCTGCAAAAAAGGCAGAGATGTCCAAGTTCCGGAGTGCTGACAGGCTTCATGGGGAGCTCTCATCTTCGAGCACCGGATTATAGGCAAAATCCGGTGCTCTTAGGGAGCTCTACCCCACCCGTCTACTCACCTTCCCCCCTGTCACAGGGGGGAAGATTTCTGAACCGCAAGACAGCTGATAGTCGCTGTTCTTGCGGTTCTACGGAGACTTGGCTTGGCGCTTCGCAAAAAAGCACCTGGTGATGCCGGCGGAGCCAACGGAAGCCCGTTTGTTTTAATCATTTTAACAGACGTTTTAAAACACAATAAAGGAAAAACAAAACAAAAAGATTTTTAAGAATTGTGGAAGTATTCAGATCAGTGGTGGGATTTTTTTACTAGTTTTACCAGTTCTTTGGGTGTGGCTTGGTGGGCATGACATGGCTTGGTGGGTGTGGCTTGGTGGGCATGGCAGGGGAAGCTTACTGCAAAATCCCCATTTCCTCCCAATCAGCTAGGACTCCGAAGGCAGAGAATAGAGAATAGATGGGGAAGGGGCCAGTCAGAGGTGGTATTTACCGGTTCTCCGAACTACTCAAAATTTACGCTACCGGTTCTCCAGAAGTGGTCAGAACCTGCTGAAACCCACCTCTGATTCAGATATATAAAATTGAACAAGGATTTTAAAATAACATTGGAGTAATATGATGTAAATGATGTAACTATCATTAAAATCAATTCAAAGAACAAAAATAATAAAAAATAAGAATATGATAAGTATAATTAGTCAGATAAGACAGTTAATAGAAATGTCTATTAAATCTACAAAGGCCCATATAACAAAAAACTCAGAATCTAATGTTTTAAACCACCGCATTAAGAATAATTCAAATGTCATATGTGGCATGTCTAAATAATAATTAGAATTCTAATCCATAAATAATTCCCAGGTTAAGTTAAATTCTATAGCAGATTCATTTTTAAATATGAAACTATTTTTTTGATACTGACGCATTCTTAGTCTGCCATAAAACTTTGCCATTTTTTTAAACGATGTGTAATGTCTAGGAAAAAAAACATAAAGTATTCCAATAACTGTTTCCATACACAAAGTCAAATCTGTATATTTTGTAGCAATGTAAAGTTTCCTAACAGTTAGCAAAAAAACAGATGGCAGGGGAAAAAAAATCAGTATTTAAAGTTTACTTCATTTTGCAGGACGTTATTTTCCGGAATTGTAAAGACATTGCCACCAAACATAATTTTAAAAAAAACGATCCAACTTAAATGAGGGCGTTTCCATCAAGTTTTAGATTATGAATTATCTATTTAAGTAATCAGCACTGGAGTAATGTATCAGTGAAAAAGCATCAGTGAAAAAGCATTGAGTCCTCAGGGAGAAGGGCGGTATAGAAATTGGAAAAAAATAAAATAAATCTGGGAAAATCTGGGGAAAAGCATTTTTTTTCTAATTCACTGTGAATTTTATATTTCTCTTCCACTGCTATTTCATTGCTACATACCAATAATTCTGCTTAAATTAATTGCCATCCAGCAGCCAGCTGGAAAAACCCAAGTAAGGTTTTACTTAAGGAAGGGCTTAATTTAATCTTCGAGTTTCTATAAAGAGACAATTAACCTCTGCCAATGAACCATCAAGTGTTGGTACTTTTGTTCCTGCGCAATGAAGATTTGTTATAAGTTGTGCAGTACATAGAACAGAGGTCTCCAAACTTGGCAGCTTTAAGACTTGTGGACTT
>WNWU01000029.1:6612313-6642714 GCA_012654045.1 Ptyas mucosa
GTAACAGCAGCAACTCCCTTGATAAAAAAACATTGGGGGGAAAAAAATGCAGAGAGCTTCACCCAAATGCAGGCGGCATTTCGTAGCTTTCATCTGCCGCAAAAATAGTTTATATGCATTATTTATTCACTGTAAGCGATTTTGAGTGTCTGAAGGAAAAGCACGGTAGCGAATTGTCTGATCTAAATAAATCAATGTTTATTTTCTTGTAACCTGACAGAATTTCAGGATTTAAGAATTCCCTGAAGAGGAATCTTAGAATATACATGAGGAGAATTCATAGCCTTTGATTTGACAGGTAGCCCTCAACTTATGACAATTCATTTAGCGACCGTTTGAAGTTAGAACGGCACTGAAAAAAGTGACTTAAATTGCTCTTCACACTTAACGACGGTATCCCCACAGCCGCATGATCTAAATTTGACCACTTGATAACTGACATGTACAGATAGTCCTTGATTTACGGCCACAATTGAGTCCAAAATTTATGTTGCTAAGTGAGACAGTTGTTAAGGGAATTTGCTCCGTTGTATGACCTTTCTTGCCATAGTTGTTAAGTGAATCACTTCAGTTTTTAATTTAGTAACATGGTAACAGAGTAACATGGTTGTTAAGTGAATCTTGGCTTATCAGGTGACAAGGTCACATGATCTCAGGACAATACTGCTGTCATAAATAGGAGTCAGTTGCCAAGCATCTGAATTTTGATCATGTGAGACGCTGGAATGGTCAAGTATGAAAAATGGTTGTGTCATTTTTTTCTAGTGCTGTTGTAAATCCAAATGGTCACTAAATGAACTGTTGTAAATTGAGGACTACTGTATTTATGACAGTTGCAGTTGTTCTGGAGTCATGTGATTGCCACTTGAGATCTTCCCAGGAGGTTTCCATCAAGCAAAGATAATGGGGTAAGCCAGATTCACTGAAGCAGTGATTCGCTTAACAACCATGCCAAAAAGGTCATAAAATCAGGAATGACTCCCTTAACAACTGCCTTGCTTAGCAATTGAAATTCTGGCCCCAATTGGTAAATTGTAAGTCAAGTACTGTACTAACTTTAGTACTTGCAATCTTTGACGGTTGCCTTCATACAACATACGATGAACGGTTGCAGGAACTGGGCATGGCTAGTCTAGTGAAGAGAAGGACCGGGGAGACATGATAGCAGTCTTCCAATATTTGAGGGGCTGCCACAGAGAGGAGGAGGGTCAAGCTATTTTCCAAAGCACCTGAAGGCCAGACAAGGAATAATGGATGGAAACTGACCAAGGAGAGATTCAACCTAGAAATGAGGAGGAATTTTCTGACAGTGAGAACAATCAACCCATGGAACAGAAGTTGCCTTTGGAAGTTGTGGGAGCTTCATCACTGGAAGCTTTCAAGAAGAGACTGGACTGCCATTTGTCAGAAATGGTGTAGGGTCTCCTGCTTGGGCAGCGGGTTGGATTAGATGACCTACAAGCAGTGGTGAAATCCATTTTTTTTACTACCGGTTCTGTGGGCATGGCTTGGTGGGTGTGGTGTGGCTTGGTAGTCTTGGCAGGGGAAGGATACTCCAAAATCTCCATTCCCACTCCATTCCTGGGGGAAGGATATTGCAAAATCTCCATTCCCACCCCACTCTGGGGCCAGCCAGAGGTAGAATTTGCAGGTTCTCTGAACTACTCAAAATTTCCACTACCGGTTCTCCAGAACCTGTCAGAACCTGCTGGATTTCACCCTTGCCTACAAGGTCCCTTCCAACTCTATTAATCTGAATATTTTGAAGAAAAGAAAATTCCATGCTGAAGGACAAGATAAAACTCACTATTTAAAGGTCAAGGGTGTTAGAAGACAGCACCATCCCACTTTTCTTGAGACCTCATCCTCAGATAAGTAAGAAGCATCATGGGAAATGATCCTAGAATCCAATCAAGTTTGGAAACATGATTGGCTTTAACAAAACCAAGTATCTCCTACTGCAGAAAGAGAAAACCCCAAAAGTGGAACTGGCCCATTTTGAGTACAGTGCAGTGGACCTGGTGTACTGTACTTTAGTCCTGGTGGAGCAGTGGATTAAAGCGCTGTTAAGTAGCACTTAGGTGCCAGCTGCCTGCAATTAGTGCAAGTTAGAATCTCACCAGGCTCAAGGTTGACTCAGCCTTCCATCCTTCCGAGGTAGGTAAAATGAGGACCCGGATTGTGGGGGCAATAAGCTGACTTTGTATAAAAAAAGAACTCCACTTGGGGGGGGGGGGGCGAAAGCCCTACTAAGCAGGTATATTCCAAGAGCCTGAGTGGCGTAGGAGGCTAATGCCTACTACTAAGCCAGCATTTAACATCCAGCTGCCTGCAATTACTGCGAGTTCAATTCTCACCAGGCTCAAGGTTGACTCAGCCTTCTATCCTTTCTAAAGTGGGTAAAATGAGGACCCGGTTGTGGGGGCAATAAACTGACTTTGTATAAAATATACAAAAGTATGAAGGCTATTACTTAACGCATTGTAAGCCGCCCTGAGTCTCCGGAGAAAGGGCGGCATATAAATCGAACCAATAAATAAATAAATAAATTATATTCAAAACAGGCCATTACCTTATAATTATCCTTCAATGAGCTGAACTAGTTCTGTAAACCACAGTATGGTTCCTCTGATAATCTACGGCATAGATAAACACAGCAACTGCATTTAAAAAAAAAATCATATTTAGCATGCACTATGAACTCAGAGCTAAAGACAATCACTGGGGCTTTGCTGTAATGTTGCGTGCCGTGAAAACCCAGTCCCTGCATTTTGGGAGCCCTAATTTTATTTATGAATACTGTGTGCCTGAAATTTATTCAGCCTCACAGCAGCTGACACAAACTCCAATTAATGCATCCGGGGTGCAACCAACAGTACAAACTAATAAAACATCCGCAGCACAACCATTAACAATAAAACGACCATGGCAAACAATACAAATGACAATAATCAAAATGACAGAGCATCCCCAATAACACTCTAATCCCATAAATTAGATTAATAAATAATCATTAGCGGGAGAGACTGTCCCACGGTAAAATTACACAGCGGCGTCGGCAATTGCAGTTACATAGAGAGTGTTGTTTCTTTTCAAATCGCTCCGTCTTAATTGCCTTCAGAAACAACTGGTATGGCTAATTCTGGTGAGAAAATCTGGTTAAATCAGTCTTAATCAGGCTGGGTGAAACCAGGCTTAATAGCAGTGACTGTGAGACGGATCTTGGAGTCTTACTGGACAACCAGCTAAATATGAGCCAGCAGTGTGGAGCGGCAGCCAAAAAAGCCAATGCAATCCTTAGCTGCATTAACAGAGGGATACAATCAAGATCAAGCGAGCTATTAATACCACTCTGTAAAGCCTTAGTGAGACCACACCTACAATACCGCATCCAGTTTTGGTCACCACGATATAAAAAGATGTTGAGACTCTAGAAAGAGTGCAGAGAAGAGCAACCAGGATGATTAGGGGACTGGAGACTAAAACATATGAAGAACGGTTACAGGAACTGGGCATGGCTAGTCTAGTGAAGAGAAGGACTAGGGGAGACATGATAGCAGTCTTCCAATATTTGAGGGGCTGCCACAGAGAGGAGGGAGTCAAGCTGTTTTCCAAGGCACCCGAAGGCCAGACAAGGAATAATGTATGGAAACTGATCAAGGGAAGATTCAACCTAGAAATGAGGAGAAATTTTCTGACAGTGAGAACAATTAACCCATGGAACAAAAGTTGCCTTCAGAAGTTGTGGGAGCTTCATCGCTGGAAGCTTTCAAGAAGAGACTGGACTGCCATTTGTCAGAAATGTTGTAGGCTCTCCTGCTTGGGCAGGGGGTTGGACTAGATGACCTACAAGGTCCCTTCCAATTCTGTTAAATCAAAGCATTCATGGTGCCCCCAGGCCGCACAGAGCAATCTGATCATCTGCAAGAGGTGTTCAAAAAAAGTCACAACGGAGGCACGGCTGTGCCATCGAAGCAACAGGTGGTTTTCACGTGCATTAAAAACAAACAAATCAGGCAGCACTTTGATGGCATTGTGGTGGCCGTCCCTTGTCCTTTTGGACTTCTCTCTGCAGACCTCCTCCACCCTCGCAGTGGCTCACACCCACCACCAAGGGGGCTGCTTCAGGGGTGAAATGCTCCCGGTTTGGACCGGATCGCCCGATCCGATAGCGATAGAGGCGGATGCTTCGGAGAACCAATAGCAAAAATCCCTGCGCCCACCCCCCCATGCTCAGCTGAGTCGCACGATCATCAGAGGCTTTTTTTTTTACTTTTAAAAGCATTTTTTCTGCAACCTCTTCCGACAAAAAAATGCTTTTAAAAGTAAAAAAAAAAAAGCCTCTGATGATCGCGCAGCTCAGCTGGGATCCTCAGAAGCTTTTCAAAGCATTTTTTCCCTGCAACCTCTTGGCCGAAGAGGTGGTAGAAAAAATGCTTTGAAAAGTCTCTGAGGATCCCAGCTGAGTTGCCTGATCGGCAGAGGCTTTTCAAAGCATTAGAAAAAATGCTTTGAAAAGTTTAAAAAAAAAAAAGTTGGCCACGCCCACCCAGTCACATTAACTCCCCTCCCACCAAGCCACACCCACAGAACCGGTAATAACAGATTTTACATTTTACCCCTGGGCTGCTGTGTTTCAGATGAACGGCGTTTCTGGATGGGCTGCAACAGCAAGCCTAATTATAGTGTGTTGCAGTAGCCGGCCTTTGGCTTAATCCCTAGGCAACGTAGGCTTGCACAAGCGTTTAATTGAATGCAAGAAGCCCACCAGCTGGAATGAGGAAAAGCAGAGGTTGGAGACACATTGAAATCCATGCGCTTGGGCAGGGTTGCCCACGCCTGCTTACGGAGACTGTGCCAAGCTGCAGGTTTCACCAGCGAAGCCTAGTTGGCGCGAACCCAGCGAGAGTGGGGAAGGCTGGGTTGTTGGAAGCGGGGGAGGATCTTTGAAATCAGAATAGAGCTGGAGCAGGGGTGAAATTTAAAATTTGTTACTACCGGTTCTGTGTGCGTGGCTTGGTGGTGGTGGGGTAATGTGGCTGGGTGGGCGTGGCCAATTTTTTTTTTTAATTTTTCAAATCAGTTTTTCTACAACCACTTCGGGGAAGAGGTTGTAAAAAAATGCTTTCAAAAGGCTCTGACGATCCCAGATGAGTTGCCTGATAGCCGAGGCTTTTTTTCTTTTAAATGCCTCTGACGATCAGGCAACTCAGCTGGGATCCTCAGAGGCTTTTTTTTACTTTTAAAAGCATTTTTTCGGCCGAAGGGGTTGTAGAAAAAATGCTTTTAAAAGTAAAAAAAAAAAAAGCCTCTGATGATTGTGCGGCTCAGCTGGGCATGGGGGGGGGGGCAGGGATTTTTGCTACCGGTTCTCCGAACCACCTGCTTCCATCGCTACCGGATCGGGTGATCCGGTCCGAATTGGGAGCATTTCACCCCTGAGCTGGAGATCTTCTAGTCCAACCCCCAAATGACCCTATGCCATTTCAGACAAGTGGTTGTCCAGTCTCTTCTTGAAAACCTGCAGTGATGAAGCACCCACAACTTTTGAAGGCAACTTCTGTTCCATGGGTTGATTGAATAATCAAAACTGTGAGCATCATGAATGTTCCATCTGGAGCCAGAGGAGTGGTGAAATTCAAAAATTTTCCCTACTGGTTCTGTGGGTGTGGCTTGGTGGGCATGTGACCAGGAAAACCAACTATCATAGTTTACACAAAAATAACACAACGGCTAAACAACTGACTCACACACAATGCAAAAGCAGCTGGACTTCACCCAAAATGGCCCCTGCAACAAGCAGGAACCTCACAGAGTCACAGAGAGCTCAAAAACAAACTATCACATTTTACACAAAAATACCAGTTGGCCAATCAGTAGTAAAAAAAAATGCTTTAAAAAGTTAAAAAAAAAAAGTTCAGGCGATCAGCTGTGCTGTGCGATCTGGGAACTTTTTTTTTTTTTTTTACTTTTTAAAGCATATTTTTATTACCAGTTCGGGCAAACCACCCCAAACGGGTAGCATTTCACCCCTGGGCCAGAGTAGAACCTACATAACATGTCGGTAATGATTGCCTCTCCTTCCAACTTAAGAAAGTAAAGACTCTTGAAACGAGGTCATTCAAAAGGAACCTTTTATTAAGCAGAAGTGATAGCAACCAAGTTAAAGCAAGATCTGAATACCCTTAGGCAAGACAAGTAGGATTAAAGCAGTAGAGACCCCTCCCTTTAAGTTAGGGTGACCAGATGTCCCACTTTTGGCGGGACAGTCCTGATTTTCAATAATTTGTTCCGCGTCCCGCAGCATTTTTAAAAAGTCCCGATTTTTGGAAGGAATGCAGGACAAGCTAGGGAACAGCGGGAGAACGGGATTTGCTTACCCCGCCCACTCCCAATCTATTGCTGCCTCCTGAGTTCCAGCTGATGGCTAGAGGGAAAAAAACCTGTTTAAATTCTTGCCCCAGGGCTTCAAAGGCCCTCCCTACAGCTGATCAGTGTTAAAAGAAAACATAGGCTGCCCTTTGAAGCCCTGCAGCAAGAATTTAAACAGTTTTTTTCCCTCTAGTTTTTTTTTCTCCTTGTGCAATTTAAACTGAAAACGAAAATGAAACTAAGCAAGGTGTTGCCTTTGCTGTTTGCTAGCAACGTTGGAAAGGCAGATTTCTTTTTCCTCATCAAAAAAGGTAGGTGCAAACAATGGGAAATTTATGGCAAATGGCAAAAGAGGAGAGTTCAAGATTTTAAAACACAAAAGAAAAAAAAGTTCTATTTAACTAGGGAATTGTAATAATTGAGATACTATTAATTGTATATTGTGTTGAAAGCAGAAATGGTTAAGTTGTGGTTGGAAGAATATGTGGGGGAAATTATTTGGTTTATTATTATTGGTAAATATAATTAATTGATTTGTAAGAAATTAGATTGCATGGAAATAATTGGAATATTCATATTCGTATTGATTAATATGCAAAAAAGATAGTTATATAACTAATTGATTTATATTAAAATGTTGAATTTGTATTAACCAACTGTAATATTACATAATTAACCAATGTGAGGATGGATATAAAAATAGATGACAATGGGAAGGGGTATAATATAGAATAGAAGGGAAAATTGAATTTGATTAAGATTAGAGATGAGGATGAAGGGTAATATTGTTTTTTTTAAAAAAATAGATGAGGAATAAATATGGCAAAAAGGAAATATAGAAATTGTAAATTTAAGTGAAATGACTAAACACTGTGTAAATTTGTGAACTGGCCAAATACTCTGTTCAAAGAAAATACATTGTATGTTTGTATGTGTGTTTCTAATTATTGCTATTTATTCATATTTGTTCTCTTTTATTCTTTAAAGTTTAACAATTCATTCTTTATCTTAATATCTTTATATTTGTTTGGGGTTGGTTTTCTTCCCTTTCATCTTTTTTATTGTACAGCAATCTTTCTCCTCAAACCTACCACCTCTTTTCTTTCTTTCTTACTTTCTCTTCCCCCCTTCTTCTCCTCCCTACTTCCTCTTCCTTTCTTCTTCTCCTCCTCTCTTCCTCCCTCTCTTAACCTCACTCCTACTCTAATTTCCCTTCCTTCATCCCTCTCTATTGCTGTATCCTTTTATGCACATGGACTACTCAGAGGGCTGAAAAAGTTATTTTTGACTGGTCCTCGCACTTTTGACCAGTCCTCGAACTTACAACTGTCCTCACATTTTACATTTTTTGCCCTATCTTATCACCATGGTGAAGAGAAGCAGTTGTGAAATGAGTGACATGGTTGTTAAGAATGTTGCACAGGCATAAATGTGAGGATGGTCATAAGTGTGACGACCAGTCAAAAGTGCGAGGACCTGTCAGAAATGACTTTTTTCAGCCCTCTGAGTAGTCCCTATACACATAGCCATGGCCACCCAGTCACATGATCAGCTAGCCACGCCCACCCAGTCACATGACCTCCAAGCCACACCCACAAAATAAGCCACACCCACAGGTGTCCCTCTTTACCAATGTTAAAATCTGGTCACCTTACTTTAAGTCAGAATGCAGATTTTAGCCAATACACGTGTGAAGATGTTTTCTTTACTAGTTTCCCTGTGAACCCGAACCAACATGTATTCACCCCGTTATCCTTTAAAGTGAAACAACCCACATGGCTGTCATAAACATTCCTCCATGGAAAGAGGATCTCAGGGCTCTTTGGTGCCAGGATATAGGTTGTAAAATATCTGTTGACACAGGCAATGCTATTAAATCGAATCCAAGCCTCCCCCTTCTCCCAAATGATTGGCAGTATCACTCCTAGGGATCTGAAGCAATATTGTACCAGAAGGCTTATTGGTCCGACTTATCAGATGGCCATTTTGCGTGACTCTATATCAGGGATTGCTGACTCGAGGTCCTCCAGCCAAACTTCTAATTGCTTTCAATTTCAGAAGCTTTCTGGAAACCAGTTATTTAGCCCTGTGGCAAGGCAGGTGGACAACGAGTTGTCCAAAAGATAGATAAATAATGGGGGAGGAAGGGTTTATGTGCACATTTCAGGGGAGTCCTGCCCACTGTTTTTTGATAAGCTTCAGCCATCATTGACATGCACCCATTTGTCTCTTCCATCTATCACCCATAGAACATAGAATCATAGAATGACAGGGTTGAAGGTCTTCTACTTTGAGGTCTTCTACTCCAACTCACTACTTAAGGGAGAAGTTTTAACAGAAGATAACAAAACAACAGGATTGGAAGGGACTCTGGAGATCATGTAGTCAAAACCTCTCATCAAGCAGGAGACTATCATTTGTGACAAGTGGCTGTCCAGTCTCTTCTTGAAAGCCTCCAGCGATGGGGCACCCACAACTTCTGAAGGCAAGCCGTTCCTCTGGTTTACTCTTCTGTTAGGAAGTTTCTCCTTAATTCCAGGTTGCCTCTCTCCTCGATTAGTTGACATCGATTGTTTCTTGTCTTGCCTTCTTTTCAGTTTGCAGTTTGAGTGGGGGGGGTTGGATGACCTACAAGATCCTTTCCATTTCTGTTAATCGGAATCTATCTAAAATGATCAAAGACCTGGAGCCTAAAACACACGATGAACGTTTGCAGGAACTGGGCTTGGCTGGTCTAGTGAAGAGAAGGACCAGGGGAGACAGGATAGCAGTCTTCCAATATTTGAGGAACTATCACAGAGAGGAGGGGGGTCAAGCTCTTTTCCAAAGCCCCCGAAGGCCAGACAAGGAATTAATGGATGGAAATTGAACAAGGAGAGATTCAACCTGGAAATAAGGAGGAACTTTCTGACAGTGAGAACAATCAACCCATGGAGCAGAAGTTGCCTTCGGAAGTTGTGGGAGCTTCATCATTGGAGACTTTCAAGAAAAGATTGGACAGCCATTTGTCAGAAATGGTGTGGGGGGTCGGGGGGGGGGGGGGGGGGGGTTGGACTACATGACCTACAAGATACCTTCCAACTCTGTTAATCTGAATCTATGTAAGATGATCAAAGACCTGGGGACTAAAACATACAATGCACGTTTGCAGGAACTGGGCATGGTTAATCTAGTGAAGAGAAGGACCAGGGGAGACATGATAGCAGTCTTCCAATATTTGAGGGGCTGCCATAGAGAAGAGGGGATCAAGCTATTCTCGAAATCACCTGAAAGCCAGACAAGGAACAATGGATGGAAACTGACCAAGGGGAGATTCAACCTAGAAATAAGGAGGAACTTTCTGACAGTGAGAACAATCAACCCATGGAACGAAAGTTGCCTTCGGAAGTTGTGGCGGCTTCATCACTGGAGGCTTTTCAAGAAAAGATTGGACTGCCATTGGTCAGAAATGGTGCCGGGTCTCTTGCTTGGGCGGGGGGGGGGGGGGTTGGACTAGATGACCTCCAAGGTCCCTTCCAACTCTCTTAATCTGTAATCATCAGCTTGCTCTGCGCTCGGGAAGGGGACGGAAGATGCCCAAGGAGCGCGCGCAAAGCCGGGCATCAGGAACCGGGAAGAAAGCGCCTCCCCGCTCGGTCCCTCCTCGGCTTGGCCTCTCCTCTCCTCTCGCCGCCAATGAGCAACCCTGGGCGGAGAGCAGCGGCGCCCAATGAAGCGGCGGCAGGAAGCGGAGCTAGGGCGCACGCGGAGCCCGCCGGAGGAGGCTTGGCCTGGCTTGGCTTGGCGGCGGCTCCGCTGGAGGAAGAGGAGGAGGAGGTGAGACGGAGCCCGGCGAGGGGAGGGCGAGTCCCGGCCGTCGGAAGCCCCCTTGCCTTCCTTCCTTCCTTCCTTCTTTCTTTCTTTCCCTCCGCGCTTTCCTTCCTTTCCACCTTTCCAACCCACTAGGGAGCGGGGCGGATTTGCAGGCGGGTCTGGGGGCTCAGAAGGCCGGCTTGGATCGCGGCGATGGGCCGCAAGGTCGTTCCCTGCACGCGGGGCTGGAGCTTTTGAGCCCGAGAGAGAGGGTGTCTTCCGACCTTGGAAGGAGGACGATCCCATGCGCGCTTTCCAACGGGGCACAGCACAGCAATTCCAGGGGCTGGAAGGTTGCTGGAGGTCATCTAGTCCAACCCCCCTTTGCTCCAGCAAGGGCTGGCTTGGCATTCTTGGCTTGCGCGTTCCGGGGGCGCCCCCCTTTTGGAAAAGAGCCAGGCTTTTGACCGCTGGGGTGGCAGCGCTTGAGGGGTGGCCATCACCGGCTCTAAGACCAAGCATGATTAACTCTGTCTGGAGTTCCTGCTTTTCCCCAGTACAAATACAGCAAGGATCATCAAGAAACAACGAATCAATTCAGGAGGCCAACGCTTTCCAAAGTCTCAATATCTTTTTTGTACTGTGGTGAACAAAACCGGATGCTGTGTATTCCAGATGTGGTCTTACTAGGGTTTTATAAAGCGGTGCTAATCCAAGTAGTCCTTAATCTTGCAAGTTCATTTAGTGACCATTCAAAGTTACAACAGGACTGGAAAAAAAAGCGATCCGATGCACGCTTTCCAATGGGGCACAGCACAGCAATTCCAAGGGCTGGAAGGTTCCTGGAGGTCATCCAACCCCCCCTTGCTCCAGCAGGGGCCAGCTTGGCATTCCTGGCTTGCCCCCCCCCCCCTTTTTAAAAAAAATTATTTATATGCCGCCCTTCTCCGGAGACTCAGGGCGGCTTACAATGCGTTAAGCAATAGCCTTCATACTTTTGTATATTTTATACAAAGTCAGCTTATTGCCCCCACAAACCGGGTCCTCATTTTACCCACCTTAGAAAGGATGGAAGGCTGAGTGGACCTTGAGCCTGGTGAGAATTGAACTCGCAGTAATTGCAGGCAGCTGGATGTTAAATGCTGCCTTAGTAGGAGGCATTAGCCTCCTACGCCACTCAGGCTCCTTCCTCTTTTTGGAAAAGAGCCAGGCTTTTGACCGCTTGGGGGGTGGCTGGGGTGGGGTGGGGGGGGTCCAACTCGGAGCTTCCCCTTACTCGGAGGGAGGTGAGGGGCTGAGCAACCTGGCTAGGAGAAATTTAGGGCGGGGGGGGGGGAGGAAAGCCACCCACCCACCTACCTACCTGATGTGGAATTGGGGGGCCAGAGAGGAGCAAAAGCGAGTTTGGAAGCAAAGGCAAGGAGTTTTGGCATCAGCTGTTGGCATCAGCTGTTTCACTTCCCTTGGATTTTAGATCCAGATCCCAACTGTCTCCCCAGCTGCTAATGCTGGATCTTGCACGACAGGGGTGTGTGTGTGTGTGTGTGTGTGTGTCACAGTTTTAGCAGGTTCCAAAGGGATCATCTCTCCAGTATCCCTCTGCCTTGGTAGAAAAGATCAGAGGAGACTACCCTGGCTGGTTATAAATGAAGAGGAGATCCTTTGCACTTCAGTGGATTGTGCAAGCTTAACTTTTGGTCTCCTTGTATGTAAGTTTTTGTCCTCTAACTTGACTGCCTTCCTGCCTAGTGGGCTGTCCACTAAGGCAGGGGTCTCCAACCTTGGCAACTTTAAGCCTGGCAGACTTCAACTCCCAGAATTCCCCAGCCAGCTTTTCCCCAGCAAAGCTGGCTGGGGAATTCTGGGTGTTGAAGTCCTCCAAGGCTTAAAGTTGCCAAGGTTTTGGAGATCCTTGGTTTAGAGCAGTGTTTCTCAACTTTAACAGCTTGAAGATCTGTGGACTCTCAACTCTCAGAAGCTGGCTGAGGCATTCTGAGAGTTAAAGTCCACTGGTTTAGGGGCTCTGCAAGAGGAGATTTTTTTCTTTGTTTGCCTAACCTCGTCCTAAATTGGCTAAGTTTCTTTTTTTTTTTGTTAAGTTTGCAAAAGCAACCTGCTGTTGTTGGACTGACAGTGCCTTCCTCCTTTGATTCAAAAGGCAGATTTCCATATTCTCCAAAGGCTGAGATTCTGTGTAGAATAATAGAATAATACTCTATGTAGAATATAGATTTCATATAGATGTTGAGAAGCAAAAATGTGAGGGTTCCTATAATATTATGTGTGTGTGTGTGTGTGTGTGTGTGTGTGTGTGTGTGTGTGTGTATATAGAATAGAACAGAACAGAATAGAATTTTTTATTATTGGCCAAGTGTGATTGGACACAAGGAATTTGTTTTGGTGCATACGCTCTTGGTGTACATAAAAGAAAAGATACGTTCATATATATCTGTGTATCTCTTCCTCCCTCTCTCTCTCTCTCTCTCTCCCCCCCCCCCCCCCCCCCCTCCTCCCCCCCTCCCTCTCCCTCTCCCTCCCCCTCTCTCTCTCCCTCTCTCCCTCTCTCCCCCTCTCCCTCCCTCTCTCTCCCTTCCTCCCTCCCTCTCTCTCTCTCTCTCTCTCTCTCAATCATATACAGACCCCTCACATCCTGGACATAAATTGTTTCAACTTCTACCCTCAAAACGATGCTAGACAGTAGTGGCCAAAATTGTGGAAACCTTTTGGGGAACAGGAGCCTGAGTGGCGTAGCAGGCTAATGTCTCCTACTAAGGCAGCATTTAACATCCAGCTGCCTGCAATTACTGCGAGTTCAATTCTCACCAGGCTCAAGGTCCACTCAGCCTTCCATCCTTTCTAAGGTGGGTAAAATGAGGACCCGGTTTGTGGGGGCAATAAGCTGACTTTGTATAAATATACAAAAGTATGAAGGCTATTGCTTAACACATTGTAAGCCGCCCTGAGTCTCCGGAGAAGGGTGGCATATAAATAAAAATAAAAAATAAAAAAGTATTTTTTTGAGGTTTGATGGCTAACAACACCATTTTTTTTTAGTAGTACCATAAAATTATATATCAATGGAAAGATAATATAGTCAGGGATGTAATGCAACAAAGTTTGTTCAATTATCTGTATTCCATGAAAGGTTATAGCCAAATAACCAGAAAAAGGAATCACAACTTGCTCAGGTTGATATCAGGTAGCTTTCCTTCGTCTGATTGTAGACAATGAGCATGAGTGTTTAGAGAGCCAATCAGGTGTCGTCTTGTTTTGGAAATGAGCCAATCAGATCACAGTAGGATTCAGTTATTGATGTCAGGTATTGAAGCTGAGAAGGAGGGCATTTGTCAGTGTGTTATGTGATCGCTATCAAGTTGGTTGGGGGTTTTTTTTGTGTTCTTTCATTTAGTGAGCTTGTAAAAAGTAATAAAATTAAAGTAATGGTGCAAAGAGCTGACTGGTCGCCCAGAAAGCGATGTAAAATAGTATTATTAAGTGAACAAGGCTACAGTTATAAAGAAATTAGAAGAAAAACTGGTGGAAACTTAACCAAAGGTGGCATTTCTAAGTTTTCGAAGAGGTATAAGGAGACTCGGTCACTACAAAACCACACTGGTAAAGGCAGGAAAAGGTGCACAACAACAAGTGATGCCAGAAGAATTAAGAGACTGGGCCTACGTGACAGAAGGAAATCATCTGGGTGGATACAAAATGAAATGGCGCAACGCAATGTGATGTTGAATGTTAAGGACTGTTCGGCGCAGACGGCAGGAGTTTGGCCCGAAATCTAGAATTCCACGAAAAAAGCCACTTTTATCTCTACATTCTTAAATCAAGAATGTAGGTTACATTCTTGCTTAAATTATCTTTCCATTGATATATAATTTTATGGTACTACTCAAAAAAAAAAAAAGGTGTTATTAGCCATCAAATCTCAAAAACCATCGGGTAGGAAATATAGAAGCACAGCCGTCCGAACGAACAGGCTGAAAAACAGCTTTTATCTGTGGGCCATCAGACTTCTGAAAGTAACATAACACCACAATTCGGTTAAATACGATAGACTTGCAGGGCCAGCACAACGTACAACATGTTCATACCGATGTAATATAATATAATGTTACGTACATATAGGTATATGGGAATGTGTGTTAGTTATTACTTATTTGGGTTTAGGGATTCCATTTCTTTCATTTATTGAGCTATTGAGATGTATTTTGTGTTTCGGGGCAGGCTACACCAAGGGAGGTTCATTCAATTTCATTGTACACATGTTGTGCATTGACAATAAAAGTTCGATTTGATTTGAAAAATACACTTTCCCCAAAAGGTTAACACAATTTTGGCCACTACTGTAGGGCACTGCACGCCAGAATAACTAGGCACAAAGACAGTTTTTCCCCGAATGCCTAAACAACTACCGTATTTTTCGGAGTATAAGATGCACCAGACTATAAGACGCACCTATCTTTTTGGGTGAGGAAAACAAGAAAAAGAAATCTGCTTCTGCCTCCCAGCAATTTTGCCTTGTTGCAGCAAACAGCATGCTTTACTTTCATTTTCGTTTTCAGCATAGCTTGATTAGCACAAGGGAAAAAAAAAATCTGCTCCAGCAATTTACCTTCGTGCAGCAAACAACAGAGGCTCGAGCAAAACAGCTGAGAGTCGGGAGGCTGATCCAAAAAACTTGTGCTAATTAGGCTGTGCTGAAGCTGAAAGGAGCTGTTTCTTCTTGCTGTTTGCTGCAAGGAGGTAAACTGCTGGGAGGGTGGGGGCCAGTGGGTGGGCGGGGCTACATTCGGTGGTATAAGACGCACCTAAATTTTCACCCCCTTTTAGGGGGGGGAAAGGTGTGTCTTATACTCTGAAAAATACGGTAGTTGGCACTGGTCAGAATTCACTGTAGAATCTAAGGTGTCCAAAGATAATAGTCTAATCTAGAAGTAGTCTTCTACTCTCATGGTGCTGTTCCAAGCAGTAGCCTTCTGTGTCTTTCTTTGTCTTTGGCTATAGATACAACAGTATTGACACTTTAGGAGACTTGGAAATCAAGTTATTGGATTAGAGACATTAGAGAAAAAGAGAAGAGTACCACTGCGATCTCAGTGTTAGATCAAAGTTGTGACATAGTTCTTCATTTCTCAAACATGGCAACTTTAAGATGAGTGGATTTCAGCATGACTGGCTGGGGAATTCTGAGAGTTGAAGTCCACGTATCTTGAAAGTTGCTAAGGTTGAGAAATGCTAGTCTAAAGAGGTGGTGACATTGGCGTCCTTCCTGGAGAAAGAAGTGTAGCTTAGTTATCTGTGCTCAGATAATTTTACAAATAAATCATTATTTTTTCTAAATTCCAACTTCCCTGCATGTTGGAATTATTACCGGGAATCTAATTAGCTGTCCTCAAACAGAAACTTAGGTTTCCGGTATATTTCCAAATACAGTACAGGATGCAGGTGCTTGCTTTAAAAAGTCCCAGATAATTTGGGACCTTAACAGCTGTCGAAGGGACGCGGGGCTTAGTGGGTAAGACGCTGAGCTTGTCAATCGAAAGGTCGGCAGCTCAGCAGTTCGAATCCCTAGTGCTGCATAACGGGGTGAGCTCCTGTTCCTTGTCCCAGCTTCTGCCAACCTAGCAGTTCGAAAGCATGTAAAAAATTGAAGTAGAAAAATAGGGACCACTTTGGTGGGAAGGGAACAGCTTTCCGTGCGGCTTTGGCATTTAGTCATACCGGCCATATGACCACGGAGACGTCTTCGGACAGCGCTGGCTCTTCGGCTTTGAAAAGGAGATGAGCACCACCCCCTAGAGTCGGGAACGACTGGCACATATGTGTGACGGGAACCTTTACCTTAACAGCTGTCAGAACAGTCTTTCAGGGTCATAGATAATTCCAAGAAGCTTGGATGTGTCTTGAGATAAAAAGCAATTTGAGGAAGGACTTTCTTAAAACCGGTTCTGTGACATCATATCATCACTGCTACCGGCTCAGCGGAACCGGGAGGAACCACCACTGGTTGTACGTTGAGGACTACCTGTAACTTATATTTTTAAGAAATGTTAATTGTAATTTTTTTTGTAAGGGGGGGAGGTGAAATAGATTTAAATAATGAAACCATAAGGCACCTTGCCTTAGTTCAGTCTCATCCTGTGTGAGGTGGGAGTGCAGGATTCCCAAGCGAACGAGTGAAATTCCTGGGTGGGGAAAGGGAGAGGAAGATGTACAGGTAGTCCTTGGACTTATGACCAAAATTTCTATTGCTGAGCAGGGTAATTGTTAAGTGAGTCACAGATATTATCGAATCACTGCAGTGGTTAAGTGACTCCCATGTGGTCCTTAAGCAGATTCGGCTTCCCCCATTGACTTTCCATGTCGGAAGTCAGTTGGGAAGGTCACAAATGGGAATCACAGCACTCTGGACAGTGCGACCCTCCTAAACACATGTGGATTGTTATAAGTGCCCGTATTTTTTTTTTTAATTTGATTTATATGCCGCCCTCTCCGAAGACTCAGGGCGGCTTACAATGCGCTAAGCAATAGCCTTCATACTTTTGTATATTTATACAAAGTCAGCTTATTGCCCCCACAAACTGGGTCCTCAATTTACCTACCTTAGAAAGGATGGAAGGCTGAGTCAACCTTGAGCCTTGGTGAGATTTGAACCTGCAATAATTGCAGGCAGCTGATGTTAATAACAGGGCTTTAGACCACTGTACTATCCAAGGCTCTTAATTTTGATTATGTGTCCCTGGGAAGGCTGCGATGACGGTCGTAAGTGTGAGACCAGTTGTGAGTCACTTTTTTCAGTGTTGTTGTAAATCGTACAATTGCTAAATGAATGGTTATAAGTCAAGGATTACCTTTATGTCAGGGGTGAAATGCTCCTGGTTCGGACCGGATCGCCCGATTCGGTAGCAATGGAGGCGGGTGGTTCGGAGAACCGGTAGCAAAAATCTCTGCCCCCCCCCCCCATGCCCAGCTGAGCCGCACAACCCCTTCGGCCGAAAAAATGCTTTTAAAAGTAAAAAAAAGCCTCTGATGATCGCGCGGCTCAGCTGGGATCATCAAAGGCTTTTAAAAGGAAAAAAACCCCCTTTTTTTCTTTTAAAAGCCTCTGACGATCCCAGCTGAGTTGCCTGATCGTCAGAGGCATTTAAAAGAAAAAAGTCTCTGCCAATCAGGCAACTCAGCTGGGATCGTCAGAGCCTTTTGAAAGCATTTTTTTACAACCTCTTCGCCGAAGAGGTTGTAGAAAGAAATTGTTTTAAAAGTAAAAAAAAAAAAAAAAAGGCAAAGCCCACCCAATCACATTACCCCCACCATCACCAAGCCACACCCACAGAACCGGTAGTAACAAATTTTAGATTTCACCATTGCTTTATGTGTTTATTGCCTGGAGAATTGGAATAACTTTAGAGGAACGGGAGGAAGAGGGACCGCCAAGATGACCTCAAGATAAAAGAAATTTGAGTCCCAAGTTAGGAATGTAATTTGAGAAAGCGCCCCAGCCAGATTCCCCCTCCCTCCTCAGTTCTCAAAAAGATAACGGGAGGGAGGCATGCTCAGATTTGCAAAATTCTATTTACGATAAGTACTGTATAATAAAAGCAGTACAGGTAGTCCTCGGCTTACAACCACAATTGAGCCCAAAATTTCGGTTTGCTAAGTGGGACAGTTAAGGAAGTTTTGCCCCGTTGAACGATCTTTCTTGCCATAGTTGTTGAGTGAATCACTGCAATTGTTAAGGTAGTAACACAGCTGTTAAGTGAATCTGGCTTCCCCCATTGACTTTGCTTGCCAGAAGGTCACAAAAGGTCATCGCATTACTCTAGGACACTGCAACCGTCATAAGTACAAGTCAGTTGCAAGCGTCTGAATTTTCATCACGTGACCACGGGGATGCTGCAATGGTTGTAAGAGTGGGGAAAAAAAATGGTCGTAAGTTGCTTTTTTCACTCTGTTGTAACTTCGGTCATTAAACGAACTGTTGTAAGTCAAGGACTACCCTGTATGAACATTCACAACCTCGGTTTTTCAGTCTGGCCTACCTTGTAGGGCTAACAGAGCCTCTGCCTTGCTCTGAAGCAGGGCGAGAGGCCACCGGGAGAACTGGAGGTGTGTTTGTTTGCAATAAGACTTTGGAGCCAAGCAAGCAAGCAAGAGATAATTTTGCTTAAATAAAGTGCTTTTGATTTCTGGCTCTCTGCAAAGAAAGAGCCCAGGGGACAAAATGACATTTCAAATAGCTACCCAGGGAAAACCAATCAAGAGCCTTGTGGCTTTTTAAAGACCGATAAAGTTAGGGTTAGTTTTTTAAAGTGCTATCACAAACATTCCGTTGTTGTTTTTGTCATCTCCCCAGGGAATTCAATTACCTGCAGAGAGTGGTGAAATCCAATTTTTTTTCACCACTGGTTCTGTGGGTGTGGCTTGGTGGGCATGGTGTGGCTTGGCAGGCGTGGCAGGGGAAGGATACTGCAAAATCTCCATTCCCACCCCACTCCTGGGGGAAGGATACTGCAAAATTCCCATTTCCTACCCCACTCGGGGGCCAGCCAGAAGTAGTATTTGCCGGTTCTCCGAACTGATCAAAAATATCCGCTACCGGTTCTCCAGAACCTGCTGGATTTCACCCCTGAGTTTAGGTCAGTAACAGGAGCTCACTCCATCTAAGGGTGCTGGGGATTTGAACCTGGGTTATCGACTTTGTAGGCAACAAGCCCACCATCTTATCCGCTGAGGCATTGCACCCCTCTGGCCCTAGATGCTTAGGGCTTTAAAATTCAATATCAGCACCTTACGTTGTTCCTGGTAAGCAAGAGAATGCTATAGGGCCGTGGTGGCGAACCTATGGCACGCGTGCCACAGGTGGCATGTGGAGCCATTTTGGTGGGCACGCAAGTGTTGCCCTAGCTCAGCCCCAGCACGCATACACGCACCGGCCAACTGATTTTCAGGCCTTCCGGTCCCACCGGAACGCTCAAAATCTCCGAACTGCTCAAAATTTCCACTACCGGTTTTGCAGAACCTGCTGGATTTCAACCCCTGCCTGCAGATAAATACCCCTTTTTCTAGCAAAATGGATTCTTGGCCCAAGTCTGCTAAAAGCCATTGTTTGTTGAAATTGTGCCCCTACAGGGCAATTTCAAAAACAAGCAAAGCTTGCCTTAAATGCAAGCTTCCTGCCAAATTAAGGGGGCAGATACGGAAGTATACCGGTCCCCTTACCGCTCTTAGTGATCGCCAGATTTCTTCCCACCTTCACCCTTAAATGTTTCAAAATTAAAAGCAAAGCGGACTTCCAGCTTCTTGCATTCTCTTTTGCTAATAAATCAAAAGGGGTATTTGATTCAAAACTGTGCTTCCCGCTTCTGCAGAAGGGTTTAGATGGAGGAGCAATGAGTATCTACGAGATACTGTAGATGGATGGACCGATAGAATATTTGTAACTCAAGATTGAATTGAATCAAACTAAAAGATGTGGGCAAGCAAGATTGGCACCTATTCATCCATATTACAACAGCAGCGAGAATGGCACTTGCCCAGCAATGGAAAAACGCAAATATACCATCAGATCAACTTATAATAAATAAGATATTGAATTGTGCCAAATTGGACAAATTAACGTATATCCTAAGAGAGAAAAAAGAATCCATATACTACAGTAACTGGGAACGCTGGTATATATGGCTAAAGAAGAGGACAAACAGAGAGTAAACAATATAGTATCACATATATATTTAATCATAATTAGATAGCGTTTGGTATTTAAAATAATCAATGTTATTTGAACAAAAAGATTTACCGGGATGTAACTATGAATAGGTATTTGGGGGATCGACACGACCCCCGTTTAGTCTTCATATGTGGCTGCCTTTATGTGTTGTGTTGTGTACTCATATATAACTTATATCTGTTTGATAATTACATTATATGTTTTTTTATTTTAAATAATAAAGATTAAATTTTTTTAAAAGATTGAATTGTGGCGTCTTTGGTGCTTTCTGAGCTTGGTGGTTTTCTTGCAGACATTTCATTGCTAAACTAGGTAACGTCATCAGTACCAATGGAACATCTGCAAGAAAATTCTAATTCTAGTTCTAGTTCTAATTCTAATTCTAATTAATTCTAATACTAAAATTCTAATTCTAATACTAATTCTAATACTAAAATTCTAATTCTAATACTAATACTAATACTAAAATTCTAATTCTAAAACCACCAAGCTCAGAGACCACCAAAGACCCCACGGATGCTTTTAAGCAGGCGCTTAAAATTGGGATTTCTGGCCAGACTGGATCATAAATGAAGAATATAAATAGTTTTCCCTGTGCAATTCCATTTTCTGAGCATGCCGCGAATGTCACTATGGATAGTCCTCGACTTACGGCTATAATTGAGCCTGAAAATTTCTGCTGTTAGATGAGACGTTTGTTCAGTGAGCTCTGCTCCATTTTAACAACCTTTCTTTCAACCACAGTTGTTAAGTGAATCACTGCAGTGGATAAGTTAGTCACCCGGTTGTTAAGTGAATCTGGTTTCCCCGTGGGCTTTGCTTGTCAGAAGGTCGCAGGAGGAGATCGCGTGACCTTGGGGACACAGCAACGGTCATAACTATGAACCAGTTGCAGAGCATCTGAATTTTGATCCCATGTTCGTGGGGATGCTGCAAAGCTCGTCTGGTCACGGGTCCCTTTTTTTCAATGCCGTTGTAACTTTGTTATCCACTAAGTGAATCGTCGTAAGTCGAGGACTACCTGTATAGGTTTGATGGAGTTGCTGGTCCTTCAACAGTGTCTTCCTTCACTTCTACAGAACCTGCTGGAGTCATGTGGCCCATCTTCTGGGCGAGCATACGAACCTATGCTCCTTACGTCACCTTCCCTGTAGCCTTTGTGGTCGGGGTAGTGGGCTACAACCTTGAGTGGTTCATCCGGGGCAAGCCCCCTCCACAGACCCCCGAGGACGAGAAGAGCATTTCAGAACGACGCGAAGACCGTAAGCTCCAAGAGAGCGTTGGGAAAGACCTTACCCAAGTGGTCAGTCTGAAAGACAAGCTGGAATTTGCTCCCAAAGCTGTCCTCAACCGGAACCGGCCTGAGAAGAATTAAGGAACCTGATTTGTTTCCTTGCTTGGCCAGTTAACATTTTCTTTTATTTGAGGGTCTGAATTTTTTGATTTTGAATGTAGGTTTCCCACCACTGTTGAGCCATCAGCCCATGCAATGTATGTTTGCCAATCCTCACCAGGTTAGGCAGATTCCTGCAGCTGCCGGGATCCCACGGAGATGAGGATGGTCTTGATATTTGGCGTTGGCTTCAGAATCTCCAATCTTCCATCCAAGGTGGTTTATCCTGTAATGGAACGGCCTCCATAATCATGGCAGAAGCTCAGTGAACGGACACCCAAAAGATTAGTTCACATCCAAGGCAGGATTTGAATTTTTTTTTTTTTAAAAAAAGGGATTGTTGCAAAGTAGGTAGACCTCTTTTAAGGGAAGTTCTCTTCATCAAATAGCTTGGACACTTTTTGACTCTGGACAGGCGAATGAATGGAAAACGGTTCCTGTTTCTGCTGGAAACCTCAGTTCAAGTGGGAAGTTCTCGGCTGCTTCCAAAGGCCACTGTGGACCATATTTGCACTATCCCCTCTCAGGAAATTGTGTATTTCTTTCCCTGGAAATTTCAGTTGGGGAGTTTGTGCTGGATTATTATTAATTTTTTTTTAAGAATACCAACCCACTGCTGAAATTAAAGATTTAAATCAGTTTCCATGGTGGGGGAGCCCTGCATTTTATACCGGAGATGGTGGGTGGGAGAGGAGAAATCTATCTGCAGGTTGCATTAGCTGTGCCTTTGCATGCAAACTAATTTAAGAGTTTCACCTGTGTGTTAGGGTTGTTCCTCAATAAACAGGAATGAAGGAGAAATTTTACCCAGAGAGGTTCATATTTTGCTTGTCGCTCTTTCTCCGTAGCAGTGAAATTTCCCAATTTCACAACTTTGAAAGATGTGTGGAATTCAACATTCAACATTCCCCACAGCCAGCATGCTGTTTGTGGACTAACCATTTTTGCTGGGGAATTCTGGGAGTTGAAGCCCACACTTCTTGAAATTGCTGAGGTTGCAAAACGCCCACTCTACAGGACGCAACTCCAAGAAAACTGTGAAATATATTGAGCTGCCTATCATACATGTAGTCCTTGCTTAGCGAACCATTCAAATTTATGACGGACTTCCCCCAAAGATATTGAAGACCCAATTTTGAAGTTGGAAGAACTGTACGCCCCCCCCCACACCCCCGGCAGTAATGTGATTGCAGTTTGAACCAGTGGTGAAATGTAAAATTCGTTACTACCGGTTCTGTGGGCGTGGCTTGGTAGGGGACGGGTAATGTGACTGAGTGGGCATGGCCAACTTTTTAAAAAAAAAAAAACTTTTAAAAGCAGTTTTTCTACAACCTCTTCGGCCGAACAGGTCGTAGAACAACTGCTTTTAAAAGCCTCTTGACGATCCCAGCTGAGTTGCCTGATAGTCAGAGGCTTTTTGTTCTTTTAAAAGCAGTTGTTCTACAACCTCTTTGGCCGAAGAGGTTGTAGAAAAAATGCTTTTAAAAGCCTCTGACGATCCCAGCTGAGCCACATGATCATCAGAGGCTTTTTTTTTTAACTTTTAAAAGCATTTTTTTGGCCGAAGAGGTTGTAGAAAAAATGCTTTTAAAAATAAAATAAAAAAGCCTCTGATGATCGCGCGGCTCAGCTGGGCATGGGGGTGGGGGCAGGGATTTTTGCTACCGGTTCTCCGAACCACCCACCGCCATCGCTACCGGATCATGCGATCCGGTCCCAACCGGAAGCATTTCACCCCTGGTTTGAACATTTGACAATCAGCTCATATTTAAGGCCATTGGCACTGTCACTGTGGTCATGTGACTGATTTTCAACATTGTTGTCTGGTTCCCGGCATTGACTTCTGGTTTCCAGCAAAAAAAAAAAAAATGCACATTGGATAAAACGGACTCGCTTAAGGACTGCAGCATTTGCTTAACAACCGATGCAAATAAACTCGTAAAGTCAGGCATGGTCATCGGATGACCTGCTTCATGACTGTCACAACTTATGACTGTAATTCCATGCACAATTACAACCATAGGTTGTGGACTACCTGTATTATGCTGTGGATAAGAACCACACATTTTCATTATGTAATCCTTGGGGGATGTAAAGAGGAAAAGATTTGGACTGAAGACTGAAAAATCGATGGAAGGTAGAACCCTGCATTCTCCTTCTTCTGTGCATGGACATAGTGCACACCTATAGATCAGTGGTGAAATCCAATTTTTTTTACTACCGGTTCTGTGGGCGTGGCTTGGTGGGCATGGCAGGGGAAGGATACTGCAAAATCTCCATTCCCGCCCCACTCCAGAGGAAGGATACTGCAAAATCCCCATTCCTTCCCTACTCCTGGGGGAAGGATATTGCAAAATCCCCATTCCCTCCCCACTCCTGGGGGAAGGATATTGCAAAACCTCCATTCCCACCCCACTCTGGGGCCAGCTGAAGTGGCATTTGCCGGTTCTCCGAACTGCTCAAAATTTCCACTACCGGTTCTCCAGAACCTGTCAGAACCTGATGGATTTCACCCCTGCTGTAGATCCAGAAAGGCTACCATTATACGAGCACAGAATCCGTAGCTGAATTCATGTAGCATCTTATGCGGACCAGTAAATTAGGGACTGCATACAGAACATTGACATACAGTTAATTAACCGAATGAGTTGGGAGAACTGCAAGGCATTAATTCAGGAACACAGAGCAAACCAATCTGGGACAGTTTGTTTGACAAATGTGCGGTTTTGTTTGTTAATGGACCTGAGGAAGCTTGAAGGCTGCAGCTGGATGGGTATGCTTATTTTTTTTTTCTTTTTTCCCTAAATGAATAAAAGTAACTTTGAATCCGCTGGAAATGTACCTTTGACTTGGACTGTTCCGATGTTTTTTTAAATACCTACCATGGTGTGCTTTGTTGCATTTTTGCATTTATTGCCTTCCAAATCAAAAGAGAAAAAAAAATAATTGCTATTTGCAGTGTGTGCCTATGAGATTATTTTAATGGCTTGCGTGTTTGTGTAAGGTAAAGGTTCCCCAGCACATGCGTGCTAGTCATTTTCAGCTCTAGGGGGCAGTACTCATCTCTGTTTCAAAGCCGAAGAGCCAGTGCTGTCCGAAGACGTCTCTGTGGTCATGTGGCCAACATGACTCAATGCCAAAGGCGCATGGAACGCTGTTCCCGTCCCACCAAAGGGGGTCCCTGTTTTTCTACTTGCATTTTTTTATGTGCTTTCGAACTGCTAGGTTGGCAGAAGCTGGGACAAGTAATGGGAGCTCACCCCATTACACAGCACTAGGGATTCGAACCACTAAACTGCCGATCTTCTGATCAACAAGTTCAGCGTCTTAGCCACTGAGCCACCGCATTCCTCTCTCTCTCTCTCTCTCTCTCTCTCTCTCTCTCTCTCTGTGTGTGTGTGTGTGTGTACACACACACCTTGAAATCAAGGTGATTTCCATCACTAACAATTTTGGCAAGATTTCTGAAATGTTGGCGCTTGCCTCCTTCCTAGGGCTGAGAGAGAGTGACTGGCACAAGATCATCTGGCTGGCTTTATGCCAAAGGTAGGGCTAGAACTCACAGTCACCCGGTTCTTAACCTGGTACCCTAATCACTGGATCAAATTTGCTCAGTTCTCCTCAGCTCATGCCTTCCTCTATTAGCCACTTAATTAAGTCCAAATTTAGCCTAATGAAGCTTCAGAACTAGAGTTTAACTCATCTATTAAAAAAATGTATGCATTTTTTGGGAAGTGAAGCTGTTCTGGTCTGTAGTTGGGTTCACTCAACTGCTAAACAAACTCATTTGTTTTTTGGATTATAATTTTTTTTGTCCCTTTGAGGAAGTATTGACTCCTAGTGACTGCCAGGACTGGTCCCTACAGTTTTCTTGGCAAGAGTTGGCTTCTCCTTGTCTCTTTCCTAGCACTGAGATAGAAAGATTGGCCCAAAATCACCTAGCTGGCTTGGTGACTAAGGTGGAACTAGAATTCACAGTCTCCTGGTCCGTACCCTAGTGCCTTAAGCACTGTATAAAACTGATTCTTGCCTCCTTCCTAGGACCGAGATAGAAAGATTGGCCCAAAGTCACCGAGCTGGCTTGGTGACTAAGGTGGAACTAGAATTCACATTTCCCTGGTCCCTACTCAATGCTTTTAAGCACTGTACCAAACTGATTCTTTTTTGTAATGATAGACTCTCACAAAACCTATATACGACAAAGTTTACAACTGTTCCACTGAAGACCACCTTCACTTTAAAAATAAACTAAACATAAAACAAAAATAATGCGTTTTATAAACAAGACTGCCATTGACACGAAGACAATGAAGATGATGTAAATATAGTAAGGTGAAAGTGACATTGAAAAAGCTAAGGTAACCAGCATGGAAATCAGAATGTCGCAGATGGAGATGAATACGCCATCAAGAGCCTTGGTGGCACAGCAGACTAAAATGCTGTTAAGTAGCACCAGCTGCCTGCAATTACTGCAAGTTCGAATCTCACCAGGCTCAAGGTTGACTCAGCCTTCCATCCTTCCGAGGTAGGTAAAATGAGGACCCGGATTGTGGGGACAATAAGCTGACTTTGTATAAAAAAGAACACCACTTGGGGCGGGGGGCAAAGCCCTACTAAGCAGGTATGTACAAAAGTATGAAGGCTATTGCTTAATGCATTGTAAGCCGCCCTGAGTCTCCGGAGAAAGGGCGGCATATAAATCGAACCAATAAATAAATAAATAGCATTCTGGTGGCCAACGTTTTGATTTTTTTTAAAAAAAAAAATACCCTGGTTATCATTCCTTGATAAGAATTTAAAATATGAAAGGCAACTGGCTGTGTGGGATTTCCTATCACTGAAACATCCACTTGACTCTAAAATTAGGAAGGTGTTATTTTTTTTTAAAAAAGAAAAAATACAAATACTGATGCTCTTTATTTATGGGTTAACCCAGTGATGGCCAACCTTTTTGCCATCGCGTGCCAAAAGCTGGGGGAGTGTGTGTGTGTGGGGGGGGGGCGCATGCGTGTGCCCACACTACAATTCTATGCACCCCACCCTCCCCTGCGCAGGCGCATGTGGTCCCCCCATTTTTGGCATGCGATGGCACGATAGGCCTATTTTTCGCCCTCCCCAGGCTCCAGAGGCTTTCTAAGAGCCTGGGGAGAGCGAAAAATGGGCCTTCCCCACCCACCCCCGGAGTCCCTATGGAGGCTGGAAACAGCCTGTTTCCCAACTTCCGGTGGGCCCAGAACAGGGGTGAAATGTAAAATTTGTTACTACCAGTTCTGTGGGCGTGGCTTGGTGAGGGGGGTTAATGTGACTGGGTGGGCGTGGCCAACTTTTTTAAAAAAAAACTTTTCAAAGCATTTTTTCTAATGCTTTGAAAAGCCTCTGCCGATCAGGCAACTCAGCTGGGATCGTCAGAGACTTTTCAAAGCATTTTTTTACCACCCCTTCGGCCAAAGAAGTTGTAGAAAAATGCTTTTAAAAGCCTCTGACGATGACAGCTGAGCCGCGTGAACATCAGAGGCTTTTTTTTTAACTTTTAAAAGCATTTTTTAGTCGGAAGAGGTTGTAGAAAAAATGTTTTTAAAAGTAAAAAAAAAAGTCTCTGATGATCGTGTGACTCAGCTGATTAGGGGGGGGGGAACAGGGATTTTTGCTACCGGTTCTCTGAACCACCCACCGCCATCGCTACTGGATCGGATTATCCGGTCTGAACTGGGAGCATTTCACCCCTGGTCCAGAAGGCCCGAAAATCAGGCGCCGGAGCTGAGCTCACGTGCCCACCCATATGGCTCTGTGTACCACCTGTGGCACGCATGCCATAGGTTCGCCATCATTAACTGATTTCAAATAATTTTAGGGAAAAGAAATCCGAGACCACTGGAGGTTGTTTTCTCTGCCATCCATTTAGACTTCGCTGCTGCATTAAAACAAAATGGAAGAAAAGTTTTGAATTAAAGAGTGATGAAAAAGAACGGGTATCCAATCGATTGAGGAAGAGCGAGGCAAAGCAAACGGCTTTCAAAAATTATTGTTAAGGGTGGAATAACAGTCAAACATTTTATGTTAAAAATGGCTGAAAATTGCAGGCATGCTTGCCAAGAATTTACTGTTGTCTTTTTATGTACACTGAGAGCATATGCACCAAAGACAAATTCCTTGTGTGTCCAATCACACTTAGCCAATAAAGAATTCTGTTCTGTTCTATCCAGGGTGCTTTGTTGAAGGACACAGGTTAAGCACTTCGTCTCTTGCACATTCTGGAACTACAGCATCGATGCACTCGCACAGTTTAAGTTAGTTTTAAATAGTTTATGGAGACCTGAATTCTTGGAAATGAACAGTGTTTTGCTGTTTTTTTAAAATTTATTTATGGCGTTCTCATTATTAATTATGAATGCATCATACTGCAGTTTAGGAAGTCCAGAATGGTTTATTTGCAGAAGTTTATTTGCATAGCTGGCTGGAGAATTCTGGGAGTTGAAGTCCACAAGTCTTAAAGCTGCCAAGTTTGAAGACCTCTTGCCTTATAGCAATAGCAGTAGCACTTAGACTTATATACCACTTCACAACGCTTTTACAGCCCTCTCTAGGTGGTTTTACAGAGTCAGGATATTTTCCCCAACAATCTAGGTCCATGATGGCGAACCTATGGCAGATGTGCCAGAGGTGACACGCAGCTCCCTCTCTGATGGCACGTGAGCCGTCATCCCAGTTCAGCCCTGCTGCGCATTGCTGGGGGGGGCGTGGCGTGTGCAGGGATGCGTGCGCATGCACGGGGTGTTGGCGTGTGGAGGGGGTGTGCATGCATTGTATTTTGGGGTTCAGGTGCTTGCATGCGCATTCGCACACGTGCACACTTTGGGCACTCGGTCCAGAAAAGGTTAGCCATCACTGATCTGGGTCCTCATTTTACTCATCTCGGAAGGATGGAAGGCTGAGTCTACCTTGAGCTGGTGGGACTTGAACTGCCAAACTGCTGGCAATCAGCAGTCAGCAGAAATAGCCTGCAGTACGGCACTTTAACCACTGCGCCACCATGGCTCATGGTAGTTATACTTACGACCATCACAGGTCAGTAAAGCAGTTACAATAAGATCACAAGCGCTATTTTGGTGTTATGTATTGACCGCTTTCTTAAGCCAAGTTGCCAGTTTCAGTTGTGGTTGCTAAATGAGGACTATCTGTGTGGGCAGCAAATCCTAAAGCACACAATTAATGCAGCAGCTCATTCTTGCAAATTTTTTCCTGATGCGTGTTGTGGTCCGCCAGCAGCCTGCGGAGCTGGCAGCAGAGTCGGACAGTGAGGAGGCTGGGGAGGAACATGGGCCAGTCCTGGAATCTGAGGAAGGCTCAGATGAGGGCTCTGCGTCAGAGGCAGAGAAAGGGCCATCTGGGAGTTATGTGCTGCCTTCAGAGCCTCCAGAGTCGGACATCAGAGTGGCAGAGGAACAGGGGGAGCCTGTTCCCAGTGCGCGCATGTGCAGAGCTACCAGAAGGCAAGAACAGTTAAAACAAAAGGAACAACTTGGGAGTAAGGCTTGGAGATGATTGGCCCCTCCCATAAGACAAAGGAAGAGCAAAGGCACGTGCGCCTTTGCAGGAAGTAATGTTGTAGATGGTGTATTTTGAAGCTCCGTTTTTGACTCTGTGTTTCCGTGTGGCCTTGCCAAGATAATTGCCAATTAGGTCTTCGGCAGCGTGTCAAAGATAAAGATGGGTGTTTACCAGCCTTATCCAAAGGACTGTGGCAGACTTCTGTTGGACTATTTATAAACTATTGATGATTCAGCATGTGCTGTGAATGAAAGGCATTCACAGCCATTGAAATAAAAAAAAAGGCTGAAGACACAAGAAAATAAGATGAATGAAAAGCAAAGATGCACAAAAAAACCCCGAAGAAAGTATTTGGAGGCGTCAAGTGTTGCTGTCTACCCATGTGAATCAATGCCATTATAATGCATTTGAGGATTGTGGTCTTATTTTTAATCTTCTTTTTTCTCTTTATAGTTCTGAGATGTTGGGAGTAGAGGAGCATAGAAATATTAAGAAGCAAATAATTGTTTGTTACGGCAACTGTGGCAATCCTAGCCTCACTTGAGTCTTTCTTGAGACTTTGGAAAGAGTGCAGAGAAGAGCAACTAAGAGCAACTAAGACGATTAAAGGCTTGGAGACTAAAACATATGAAGAATGGTTGAAGGTATTTGGTATGACTAGTCTAAAAGGGACGTGGTGACTTAGTGGCTAAGACACTGAGCTTGTCAATCAAAAGGTCGGCAATTCAGCGGTTCGAGTCCCTAGAGCTGCATAACGGGGTGAGCTCCTGTGACTTGTCTCAGCTTCTGCCAACCTAGCAGTTCGAAAGCACGAAAAAAATGCAGGTAGAAAAATAGGGACCACCTTTGGTGGGAAGGGAACAGCGTTCCGTGCGGCTTTGGCCTTTAGTCATGCCAGCCATATGACCACGGAGATGTCTCCGGACAGTGCTGGCTCTTCGGCTTTGAAACGGAGATGACCACCGCCCCCTAGAATCAGGAACAACTAGCACATATGTGCGAGGGGAACTTTTATCTTTTAGTCTTTAAAAAAAAGACTAGGGGGTGACATGATAGTAGTGTTTATTTATAGTATATTTGAGGGGCTTCCACAAAGAAGAGGGGGTCAACCAACTTTCCAAAGCACCAGAAGATGAGACAAGAAACAATAGATGAAAACTAATCAAGGAGAGAAGCAACCTAGAACTAAGGAGAAACTTCCTGACACAACAATTAACCAGTCGAACGGCTTGCCTTCAGAAGTTGTGGGTGCTTCCATCACTGCAGTCTTTTAAAAAGAGCCTGGGAACGGACACACGCACACACGCACACACACACACACAATCACACACACACACACACACACACACAAGCTGCTTGGATAAGAAGCAAAACATCTTAAAAACAACAACCAGAAAGTCCAGTTGCTTCTGGGAAAAAAGCACCTTTGGGACGTGAGAAAAGAAAGAAGAATATTTAAACCAGCATCTGACATTGAATTAGTCTGGAGGAGAAGGAGAAGAATATTTTATGTTAGAATAGAATAGAATAGAATAGAATAGAATAGAATAGAATAGAATA
>WNWU01000029.1:6642724-6666489 GCA_012654045.1 Ptyas mucosa
ATAGAATAGAATAGAATAGAATAGAATAGAATAGAATAGAATAGAATTTTTTATTGGCCAAGTGTGATTGGACACACAAGGAATTTTTCTTGGTGCATACGCTCTCAGTGTACATAAAAAGAAAAGATACATTCATCAAGAATCATAAGGTACAACACTTAATGATAGTCATAGGGTACAAATAAGCAATCAGGAAACAATATTAATATAAATCGTAAGGATACAAGCAACAAAGTTACAGTCATACAGTTGTTAGTGGAAGGAGATGGGTGGTGGGAACAATGAGAAGGATGAGAAGATTCATATGTGCAAATGGAAAGAAAAAAGGAATTGGTTTGCGACTAATGAATTCAGGCCTCCTCCTTTACCCCTTTCTTTGGCCGCCACATGCTGTTTTCCTCCTTTACAGTGATTTTGGTAGTCCCCACATTTCCAAAATCCTTCTGTCAGCTGCTTGTACAGTTTGCTGGTTTCCTCCAGGCTCGATTCGGGGTTAGAGAGGGCACCTAATTTCCTGCAGATGTGGGAAAGGGTCAAACAGCTGGTAGCTTTGGATAAGCAGGCTTCTTGTATTTTTCATGCCTGCACTGTCCTTGAAAACCTTGACCCTTTGGAACTGTTCACACATCCGATCTGTGAAAACATAACATGCCCACAGCTGTCATCCATATCTGAAAAGACTTAGGAGTCCCCAGACTCCAGAGGAGAGAGGCAAAGATACATGTGGACGTTTTAAAAAACAAACTGTACGGAGCCAAATTCCTCGAGATATTTCTGTGGAAACTGGTGCGTTCGGTCAGGAATAATTCCTCTTGTTTCCTTGCCGTGTGGATTTTTTTTGCATAGAGAAAGTCTCCATGTGCTTGCTAATGGCTTCCTGTTATGGCTGAACTCTCTTTGGGTACGTGCTGATTCAGAAGCGTCTGCAGGGAAGGTGTTGAAAAAGTTAAGATGGCGGTCACCTTGTGTTGTGACCAAGGCCCATGTAATGATTACCAAACACAATTCAGCCCTCAACAAACTTATTTTATTAAAACAGCTGAGAATTAATTCATTCTCAGCTTAGTCCAAAATAAAATTCTTAATAACCAGTCCAATCGGCCTTATCACCAACCTTTGATGTCTTTGGCAACCTGCCAAAGGCTTTTCGTGGCAAAACCCCCACAAAGTTCAGAGACGCTGACAAGAAGCACTGGAATCAACGTTGCTTTTCTACAAAGAACCGAACGGCTGGTTGCTGATCTTTTAAGCCTTATGGGAGGGGCCAATCATCTTCAGCTGCTCTTGCCTTCTGGCAGCTCCTTGCATGCGTGCGCTAGGAACAGGCTCCTCCTGTTCCTCTGTCTCTCTGCTGTCCGCCTCAGGAGGCTCCAGAGTCCGTGCATTGCTCCCAGATGTCCCTGGCCCCATCTCTGCCGCCAATGCAGAGCCCTCGTCCAGGCCTTCCCCTGACTCCAGGACTGGCCCATTGACGTACCCAGCCTCCTCACTGTCCGACTCTGCTGCCAGCTCCGCAGGCTGCTGGCCAGTGGTGGGATTCAAGTAATTTAACAATGGGTTCTCTGCTCTAATGATTTCTTCCAATAACCAGTTTACCAAACTGCTCAGAAAGTTAACAACCGGTTCTCCCGAAGTGGTGCGAACTGGCTGAATCCCACCACTGCTGCAGGTGGACCACAACACCTTGATTCAATCGAAGTCACCCTCCTGTGGACACCTCTGTGCTAATGCCGGTCAAGTACACTCTGGTCACCACCTTAATACACCTCATTTCCAGGCACATGTTGGTGGTCTGGCTCGTAGACAGAATCGATGCAACCTGGAAAAGTATGACAGCAATATCCAGCTGTCCAGCTCAAACTGCTCCAGGTTATTCTGTAGAAGGTGCAGTTATTGTTTTAAAACGGTGGTAGGCTGCCTGTCATGCAGATCAATGTGGGATAATAATGTTAATAATAAAATGCAGGAAGGTCAACCATGTGTGTGTGTGTGAGAGAGAGAGAGAGAGAATGAGAGAGATATAAAGATAGATAGTTAGATAGAGATAATGAGAGATATAGTAAAATAGTTAGAGATCAAACCTTATCTATATTATGAGTGCATCTGTTTATGTTTGTGTGTGTGAGAGAGAGAGAGAAAGAGAGAGAGAGAAAGAGAGAGAGAGAAAGAGAGAGAGAGAGAAAGAGAGAGAGAGAGAGAGAAAGAGATAGAAAGATAGAGCTGGATAGAATGAGAGATAGAGATAAAGATAGTTAGAGATCAAATCCTATCTATATTATGAGTGCCTGTGTGTATGTTTGTGTGTGTGTGTGTGTGTGTGCGTGTGTGTGTGTGAGAGAGAGAGAGGGTGGGGGAAAAGATAGAGCTAGACAGAGAGATAATGAGAGTTAGAGGTAAAGATAGTTAGAGATCAAACCCTGTTTGTGTTTGTGCGTGCTTGTGCACCTTGAGCCAGTTTTGATATCTGGTGACTATCTGGATTAGTCCCTGGGCTTTTCTTGACAAGATTTTCAAAGTGGTTTGCCATTGCCTCTTTCTTAGGGCTGACAGAGGGTGACTGGCCCAAGGCCACCCTACTGGTTTTGTGCCCAAGGCCGGAGAAGAACTTATGGTCTTCTATAAAGAACGTGAGTTCTTGAAACATATGAAGAACGGTTGCAGGAATTGGGTATGGCTAGTCTAAAAAAAAAGATGGACTAGGTAGTAGTCTTACAATTTTGAGGGGCTGCCACAAAGAAGTGGGGGGGGGGGTCAACCTATTTTACAAAGCACCAGAAGGTAAGACAAGAAGCCATGGATGGAAACTAATCAAGGAGAGAAGCAATCTAGAACTAAGAAGAAACTTCTTAACGGTGAGAACAATTAACCAGTGGAAGAGCTTGCCTTCAGAAGTTTTGGGTGCTTCATCTCTGAAGGTTTTTAAGAAGAGACTGGACAGCCACTAGTCTGAAATGGTATAGGAGCAGGAGGCTGGACTAGATAACCTCCAAATTCCCTTCCAACTCTGTTTAATCTGTTTCTATATCTCCTGGTTTCTAACCCTGCACCATCATCACTACATCAAACTGGCTCTCATTGCCTCCAAGTCAACCTGGACTTCTGAGATGTACATGAACAAATTCCAGTAGTTTTCTTGGCAACATTCTCGTAAGATCTTTTTTCCCTCCCTTTCTTCCTAGGGCTGAGAGAGAGAGGAATTGGCCCAAAGTCTTCCAGATGAGACTAGAACTCACGGTCTCCTAGTTATTCTAATACCAACCACTGCATTGTATTGGCTCTCTAATTCAAACGGATAGCGTTTATGTATCTGTAAGATTTCCCTTCCATCTTTCCTCCAGGAACTCACAGTGGGATATGGAACTCCCTTCTCCAAGTTTACTCCACAACAACAATCCTGTGAGGTAGGCTGGGCATGTCTAGCCCAATGTCACCCAGTGATCTTCCAGGGACTTAAACTTGGTCTTACACTTTAAAAAAAAAAAAGGTTTATTCAATGATTGTAACAAATAAAAAGTTGTGTGATTATTTTTTACCCTACCCTTCCTTTCTTCATTAGCTTAGGGCACTGATGGCGAACATTTTTGGCACCCTAACCCTAACCCTAGTTCAACCCCTTCACCGCTACACCACCCTGGCTAAGATCCCTTAGTGAGAAGGAGTAGAAGTGAAGAGTAGAGTGAAGAAGTAGAGTGAAGAAGGACTAGAACCCAGCTGATCCTCTTTCTTGTCCCACACCTTCCTCAATGCTCCATGTTGCCTCTTGCCTCAACAGTCCTGGGTCTAGCCAGTAAACCAGAATTCCAACCTCCTTAGTGAATTTATGATCATTTTTATTTTATTTTATTTTTATTAATCATATTTCTATGCCGCCTACTCTCCGAGGACTCTGGGCGGTTTACAGCAATCGACAGTATACTAAATAGCATATTGCCCCCAACAATCTGGGTCCTCATTTTACCCACCTCGGAAGGATGGAAGGCTGAATCAACCTTGAGCTGGTGAGATTTGATCTACTGATCTGCTGAACTAGCAGTCAGCTGAAGTAGCTGCAGTACAGCACTCTAACCACTGCGCCACCTTGGCTCTTACTTTACCTTTATCATAAGGTAAAGGCCCCGGCGCATTTTTCCCACTGTGTTAAAACGGTTCCTTTAGGAAAAGTTTTGGGACAATCTAAAGATCCACATTGTGTATTTAGACATTTTTTGGTACATCGGATGCTTTAGGGGGCACTGTTGTGCTGCACTGAAAGAATGCTGCACACTTATCACACTAACACAATCTGCCACTGTGCTGCCTCCTAGCTCTGTTCATTCTAGAGTCGTGCAGCAGAGAATAAATTCATCTGGATTGTGAGCTTCTCTGGAACCTTGGATGGGGTAGTGGTGCTGATCTTGCGCTCCAAGAATGGCGTGGAATTTGAGGGTCTTTTTGGACTCAACAGTTTCTGTTCAATGAGTAGGTGGTAACTGTGGACAGGAAGACATTTGCACAATTTCATTTCATAGATCTGAAGGCGATTCAGACCTTCCATAATGTCTTAGTTATCTCAGGTACTCCACCTGGGCCCACCTTGAAGGTGATTAGGAGACTGGAGGCTAAAACATATGAAGAACGGTTACAGGAACTAGGCATGGCTAGTCTAGTGAAGAGAAGGACCAGGGGAGACATGGTAGCAGTGTTCTAATACTTGAGGGTCTGCCACAGAGAGGAGGGGGTCAAGCTATTTTCCAAGGCAACCGAAGGCCAGACAAGGAATAACGGATGGAAACTGATCAAGGAGAGATTCAGCCTAGAAATAAGGAGAAACTTTCTGACAGTGAGAGCAATCAACCAATGGAACAGCTCAGTTATGGGTTTCAAAACTTTTTACTACTGGCTTTTTGGGTGTGGCTTGGTGGGTGTGACAGGGGAAGGATACTATAAAATCTCCATTCCCACCCCACTCCATGGGAAGGAAACTGTAAAATCACCATTCCTGTTATGAGTAAAATACCCAACCTATTATGTGTATATGTAAGGGTTAAATGTATTTATCATTGTGCCCCTCCCAAGCTCCTCCTTACCTTTCCTTAACTCCTCCTCTTGTATATATAAACCGATGTCCCCCCTATTTCGTGTGCTTGTTGTGATACCCTATGGAAAAGAAACAATAAAGGATTCTGATTAGTTTTATACTGAGTCTCTGGTCTTTTGGGCCTAAGGAATAAAAGAAACAGATTGGTAGCAGAGGATGGTTGGGAAGATCCAACCATCTTAATAAAAATGCAAGACAGCATAAACATAAGAAAAAGACCTACCACAAGGTCATCAAAAAAAATGGCAGCTCAAATAACTCCCGCCAAAAATGCGGGCAAAAATGAGCAATTCCCCAAAAAAGAAAATACACCAAAACTAAAAGACGACCATCTGATCCTAGAAATAAGGAAAGAAGAAAAAAGAGATTTAATAGAACTGATAAAATCAACGCCGGATGATCCAACTCTGCTCGCGAAACTACACAGCGTAATGAAAGACCATGGAGCAGCAGCAGAAAGAAAAGGAATAGAGAAACACCAACAAAATGAAGATAATCCGGTAAGAAACTACCAACCTGAACACCCGACAGAAAATAACACAGATGAACTTTTCGCGCCTTTTAGAAGGCAGCCATCTTGCCTGACCAGCCCACCAAACATGGCCGACCAACTGTCCATCAAGGTCCTGGGTTCAAATCCCGACACGCAAAACGGGGCCCGCAAAAAAGAAAAACACCAAAAATTAAATTTTAAAGAAAAACAAACATGGCAAAAGTCAAAGGGACGACCCACTGAAACCGAAATAGAAGATGCCATGCAAGTGCTCGAGGCTGCATTTGGGGGTAAATTAACTATATCTAAAACGGAACAAGACGACCCTGAAGCCACCACTAACCTCACGATTTCAAAGATCCAAAAACGACTATGCTACCTCGAAAACCCATCCATAACTAGCAAAGGAAAACACTCAACCCCCAGCCACGAGCATTCCCATGAGGAACCCGACTCATCCCCAGAGAGGAGCCCAGACCGCGAACCGACCAAACGACGCCAAAACTTCGAGAGGAAAATCTATACTTACCAAAGCGACAGATGCATCCCATCGACCCGAACTACTTCCAGATCGACCATCGACTATTGGGGGCCATCCGGAGCTGGCACTGAGAAACACCAGGCAGATTGGGGCCTTCCATCAGCAGCAGCGAACCCAAGCTCTTCCCTCTACAGCGACAAAAGAAAAATGAGTTGTGAGCATGTGCAGAACCCTCCAGCAACCAGAAAAGAGGAAACCCTAGAAGCAAGAAAGTACAGATCCACAGGAAACATAGAGACAAGTCAATGCAGATACATCTCAAGCGTACCTTTACCTTATTGTGAGTACATTCATGATCTGAACCATGGACAGCAACAAACCTTAGGTAATTATACACACCACATAAATACATTTACAGCTGATGTAATTAAATTAAAATTAGATGGGTCTAATTTGCAGGAATGGGGGCAACAATTAGAGATTATGTACCTAAAAGAAAATATGTTATTCTTTATAAATAACCCACCCTGCAAACCATGGACACGTGACCTGGACTGCCTTCATCACAAAGCATTTTATATTCTGATTGCCACTATATCTCCAAGTATTTTTCCCAGCATTGAAAACAATTTGACTGTGTCAGAGATTTTTCAGAAATTGTTCAATTTATTTCAAAGAAATAATGCAGCATCTACTATTAGAAAATCTAGAGAATTTTATGCAGCAAGATTGAAGAGTGGGATATCAATGAGTGAGCATATTCTAAATTTGAATGCAGCCAGGACTGAGCTCACACAAAGGGGGGAGGTTATATCAGAAAGCAGCTTTAAAAGCATAATAATTAATTCACTTGATTCCAGCTGGGACAATTATATTACAATATTGGATAGCATGAATATAGAACAGCTCACGTTAGAAGACATAACTAGTAGGCTTATAGCAGAAGACAAAACCAGAAAGGAGAGATCAATAGGTCTTAGAGATGATAGAATCAGAAGAAGGACAGAGTCACAAAGCAGGGATAGGAACACAAATGGATGCCACATCTGTGGGTCATACAACCACTACAAGAGGGATTGCCCAAAGAACCCAGAATATAGGAACCAATACAATACAAAAGAAAGGCAAGATAGAAGGGTCAATTTCTCTAGTAGGCAGTCACCTGACTACAGAGACAAACGTAGTGGATCACCTAAAATAAAGGGTAGATTTAGATATAGAGATGATTCTAAAGAAAACAGGCACGGTTACCTCTACGGATTGAAAAAGGACAATCCAGAAACTTTAATCACTCACGCTAGTTGGCTCATCGATTCGGGGGCCACTAGCCACACAACTAATCACAAAGAAATATTAGAAAAATTCACCCCAAAGAACTATTACATTAGAGTGGCCAATCAAGAAAGGGTTTTGGTAAGTGGAATAGGCTGTGTGAACATAGAAGGAATTGGAAAAATAGAGGGGGTACTTTACATACCAGATATCCCACAGAATATACTAGCCATAGTAAAACTAACCAAGGAACATGATGTTACAATCACTTTCAGTAACGGAGAAGCATATATGTACAAAGAAAATAAGCCTGTAGATGGAATATTTGTTAAAGAAGGGCTTATTTATCTACAACCAGTTAAAAGCAATGAAATTAAGATTTTGGCCAAAACTAAGAATGTGGGATTTAATACTGATAATCTGGAGATCATTGAAAATGTATCTGATAAAACAAACTGTAATAATTCTATTGTGACTGACAAAATTACAAATGGGAAAATGATGCACGATAATTGTGCACACTTGCTGCACAGAAAATTGGGTCATGCCAATTTCCAAACTGTACAAAAAATGTTAGAATGTTCAGAGGATGTTAAAGTAAAAAATTGTGACAATTATTTAGATTGTTCAGTCTGTAAATCTGCCAAAATTAGATGTAAGCCAAAACCAAAGAAAGCCACACGCACAACCCAATCCATATTTCAATTAATACATATGGATCTCGTCGGCCCACTCAAACCCTCACTCAAATATAAGAAAAAATACTTTCTCACCATTGTTGATGATTTTAGCAGATACGGTTATGTTTACACATTAAACCACAAATACGAAACATTCAAAAAGGTAAAAGAATTTTACAAAAGGATAGAAACTCAACATGGCATAAAAATTAAGCAAATTATGACTGACAGAGGTTCGGAATTTTTATCAAAAGAATTTTGCAATTGGATCAATGATCAGGGTATACTACACTTCAAATCCTGCCCTTTTTCGCCATTCCAGAATGGAATCGCGGAGAGGAAAAATGGTTTACTACAAACCATGGTTAGATGTGTCCTGGAGGATGCTGGTTTAGGTCACTCTTTCTGGGCAGAAGCCCTCACATATTCAAACTACACCATAAATCGACTTTGGTCAAGCACAATAGAAAAATCCCCATATGAAATTATGTACAATAGAAAACCAAAGATAGGTCACCTTCATATTTTCGGGGTAACTGCGGATGTATATATTCCAAGACAATTAAGGCGAAAAGGGGAAAAGATATCAAAAAGACTCAAATTTATGGGATACGAAACCGGTACTAAGGGTTATAGATTCATAGACCATAACAATAATTTCATTATCTCCAGAACAGCAAATTTCCATGAACACAGTAATTGGTCAAGGATACATTTCAACGACTTATGTTTAACACAAACAAATACCAACACAGAGCCAAAGGAACATAAACAATCAATTGCAACCCCTAGTCTTGTTAAAAAAATCAAACCAGATCACACGAGAATATCCAAAAAGGGATGGAAAGAAGGCCACCCTGAAATACATGTAGACTCACTATCTCATAAGGAGGCTAGATACATGCATACGGACGAAACACCTCCAAGTAGACCAGTTAGGTCAACCAGATGCAACAAACCAAAAAAATTACAGGACTACATTTTATCTATAGATACAACAAGAGTAACCCCAAAAAACTACGAAGACATCTTTAGATTACCCATAGAAGAAAGGTCAAAATGGGAAGAAGCCATAAAAAAGGAAATGGATAGCTTAAAGGAGTTAAAGGTCTACACACCTGTTGACTCACCTCCAGAAAAATCCCCCATAGGAACAAAGTGGGTGTTTAAGATAAAAGAACTAGAGGATAATAAATTATTATATAAGGCCAGACTAGTTGCCCAAGGGTTTGCCCAAAGGTTTCCCGATGATTATGAAGACACATATTCCCCTACTGTTCGGTCCGAGAGCGTCAAAACCGCTTTCGTTCTAGCATCTATTTTGAATTTGGATGCACACCAATTCGATGTACAAACCGCATATTTACATGCTGATTTAGATAAACAAATATACGTAAAGGCCCCACCTAATAATATTTCTCAAACTGAAAAATTCTGGTTATTAAACAAGAGCTTATATGGTCTGAGGCAATCAGGCAAACGCTGGTATGACTGCCTATCAGAAATCCTCACAAGAATGGGGTTCAAGGCAACATCAGCCGACTTATGTTTCTTTGTTAAAATCACCAGCACCTCCACAGAATATGTGCTCGTCTATGTTGACGACATTTTATATTTTGGTAAACAAAGGGCAAAATGTGATGAGTTCGCAAAAGAATTAAGTAAACACTTTAATTTGAAAATATTAGGAAAAGTAAATAAATATTTGGGCGTGCAAATAGAAAAGACATCCAAAGGCTTCAAATTATCCCAAAAAGAAAAAAATTATAGAATTAATAAAAAAATGCAACATGTGTGAATCTAAACCATCAGATACCCCCATGTCCACTGATTTTATTAAAAATATGAATGAAGTATATGAGCCTTTTACAGACAATACATTATATAGATCCATTATCGGGTCATTGTTATATATATCAAATTGGACTCGACCCGACATCACCTTAGCCGTTAATCTCTTATCAAGAAATGTAAGCAAACCAAATTTATACCACTGGGAAGGTATAAAAAGAATATTAAGGTATTTAAAATCAACTGTTGACTTCTGTCTGTACCTAGAACCATCTTTATCACAAAAACCCATATTGTCTTGTTTTGCTGATGCTGACTGGGCTGGTGATTCTAAGAGTCGCAAAAGTACATCAGGCTATGTTTTTGCTGTGAATGATTGTCCAATCTACTGGTTCACCGGAAAACAAAACCTAGTGGCAACTTCAACGGCTGAGGCCGAATATATCTGTTTATCGAAAGCTACAAACAGTTTAATCTGGTTTGACGATTTATTGACCGAGATATGGACAGAACCCAGCTACCCAATACACATCAACGAAGACAACCAGGCAGCCATAGACATTTCAGGAGCTGAAGCAGTGGGTAAAAGATCCCGTCATATCGACATCAAATTTAAACATGTGAGACAACTATCAAATATAGGTTTTATAAAATTAGTTCATTGTGATACCTCCGAACAAACTGCTGATGTGCTAACCAAACCATTACCTACAAAACAACATATGTACTTGTCATCCAAATTATGTGTAAAAATTTGATATTGATATTCATTATATTCTATTATTGGGTATTTTAGAGGGGGATCTGTTATGAGTAAAATACCCAACCTATTATGTGTATATGTAAGGGTTAAATGTATTTATCATTGTGCCCCTCCCAAGCTCCTCCTTACCTTTCCTTAACTCCTCCTCTTGTATATATAAACCGATGTCCCCCCTATTTCGTGTGCTTGTTGTGATACCCTATGGAAAAGAAACAATAAAGGATTCTGATTAGTTTTATACTGAGTCTCTGGTCTTTTGGGCCTAAGGAATAAAAGAAACAATTCCCTCCCCAATCCAGGGGAAGGTTACTGCAAAATCCCCATTTCCTCCCGATCAGCTGGGACTTGGGAGGCAGAGAATAGATGAGGGTGGGGCCAGTCAGAATTTTTACTATCGGTTCTTCGAACTACACAAAATTTCCGCCACCGGTTCTCAAGAACCGGTCAGAACCTGCTGAAACCCACCTCTGGAACAGCTTCCCTTCGGACATTGTGGGACCTTCATCACTGGAAGCTTTCAAGAAGAGACTGGACTGCCATCTGTCAGAAATGGTGCAGGGTCTCCTGCCTGGGTGGGAGGGTTGGACTAGATGACCTACAAGGTCCCTTCCCACTCTTGTTATTATCATTTTGGAAGGTTCAGTTGGTTAAGAATGCAGCAGTGTGACCAGTGATGAGTATGATTCTGTGCACTCATGTGACACACCAGTTTCGAGAATTCATTGGGGCTTTGCCAAGTGTCAGGGCAGTGATCAGGTGCCCAGGCAACAGGTTCTTTTGGATCCAGAGCACACCAGTAAATACGGGGATTTTGAGCTTTATGATTAACTCAAGCAAAGAGATTTAAAAATATAACATGAAAAGCATACATACAAAGAAGACGATATCTTTAAGGGCCTGGTGGCTCAGCAGACTAAAAGCATTGTGATTAACACCAGCTGTCTGCAATTACTGTAAGTTCGAATCTCACCAGGCTCAAGGTTGACTCAGCCTTCCATCCTTTCTAAGGTAGGTGAAATGAGGACCCAGTTTGTGGGGGCAATAAGCTGATTTTGTATAAATATACAAAAGTATGAAGGCTGTTGCTTAATGCATTGTAAACGAGGACCCAGATTGTGGGGGCAATAAGCTGACCTTGTATAAATATACAAAAGTATGAAGGCTATTGTTTAACGCATTGTAAGCCACCCTGAGTCTCCGAGAAGGGCGGCATATAAATCAAATTTAAAAAAAAATAAAATTCAAATCTCTTACAAGCTGCCAAGAGCTCCTTAATAACCACAGCAGAGATGCCCCATTGGGTGGACAATTTCCACAGAGAAGTTTTTAGTGCAAGGTCCTGCGCAGAAGCTCCCAAAAATAACAACCCCAAATATTTATCAAAATCTGGCACCAGGATTTCATAGCTCTGCTATGATCAGAAGACAGCAAGACCTGATTGGGTGGCACGTGACTTTAGGATGGGAATCAAAAGACTGAGACTTCAATTACAGGAAGGTTTTGCCTCCTTTTTACAAAAGTAAAAAAAAAACTCAATAAGTTATCTCTGAATAAGACCTAGAATATTATTTAGTCTGGGAAATATGGAACAAATGGTTAGAGACCAGATGTAAGGATTAAATATGAATGTAACTTGAGAGAAAAACTAAAAGTTAAAGATAATGTATAAAGTTAAAGGAAGACTAATGAATGTTCTGTATGTTATCTATGTATGAGCATTACTGATGCTGGAATGTTGGGGGGAAAATTGTAAATGTGATATAAAATGTTGAAATATGCTGAATAAAAATAATTTTGAAAAAAAGACCTAAACTTTTAGGTAAAGGTAAAGGTTCCCCTCGCACATATGTGCTAGTCATTCCCGACTCTAGGGGATGGTGCTCATCTCTGTTTCAAAGCCGAAGAGCCAGCGCTGTCTGAAGACGTGGTCATGTGGCCGGCGTGATTAAATGCCAAAGGCGCACGGAACGCTGTTACCTTCCTACCAAAGGTGGTCCCTATTTTTCTACTTGCATTTTTTATGTGCTTTCGAACTGCTAGGTTAGCAGAAGCTGGGACAAGGAACGGGAGCTCACCCCATTACGCAGCACTAGGGATTCAAACCGCTGAACTGCCGACCTTTCGATCGACAAGCTCAGCGTCTTAGCCACTGAGCCACCGCATCCCTAGATTTGAGACTTTCCTTAACATGAAGGAGAAATAAAAACACATCACTGAACTCCTCGAAATAACAACGGTCTTTTGCATGGCCACCACAACTAGCTCCCAGTTTGCTTCCAGGTATGATCCAAGGTGTTGCTTGTGTCCTATGAAGCCCTACATACATGGCATGGGTCATTTTTAGCTAAAAATGAAACAAATTGAAAGGTAATGTTAAGTATTTTAAAATATTTTGAGGAATATATGCAATAAAGGGAGAGAAAAATGGGGATGCCTGGACACCATAGAAAAAAAAGCACTGAATTGAAAATGAATACAGCAATAGAGAGAGAGAGAAGAAGGAGAAGGGGAGAGAGGAACAGAAGAAAGGGAAAAGAAGAGGAAAAAAGGAAAGGGGAATAAGAGTAAGAGGGAAGGTTAGATGGGGGAGGAAAGGAGGAGTGGGAGAAAGGAAGGGAAAAGGAGAGAGGAACAGAAGAAAGGGAAGAGGAGAGGAAGAAAGGAAAGGGGAATAAGAGTAGGAGGGAAGGTTAGATAGGGGGAGGGAAGGAGGCAGGGGAGAAAGGAAGGGGAAGTAGAGAAGGAATAGGAGAGGTGGGAAGAAGGTAGGAAGGACAAAGAACGGAGAGAGAGGAAGAGGAAGAGAAGAAAGATTCCTGTAAAACAAAAAAAGATGAAATGGAAGAAAGGCATCCCCGAACACGTTTAAAATATATTAGGATAAAGATTTAATTAATAAAAAATAAAATTAAGGAGAATGTATATGATTAAGAATAGAAAAAAATAGAATTTGAGGGTGAAAGAAGATATGTTTCGAAAAAGAAGAATTAAGATTTGATTAACAAATATGGAAAAAGAACACTTTGGCAGAAACTGTAACTCAGTAAAATATATTTGGATATGATGAATTATATATAATATGATATGGTCAATACTCTATTTCAAAAAATATGTGGGTGTGTATTGGGGGGGGGGAACCAATAAAACTTGTCAAAAATAAAAATAAAAATACATGGCATGGGTCTAGACAGCAAGCCACAATTCCAACCTCCTTAGTGAATTTATGATCCTAAAGTAAAAGCACAGGCTAATTTTTCCCACTGTGTTAAACGGTTTCCTTAGGAAATGTTTTGGGGTAATCTAAAAATGCACATTGTCTGTTCAGACCTTTTGATGCTGCTGGGAAGGTCCTCTCGCAATACGCCCATGGAACAGAAGGCCAACTGATGAAGTTGTGTCTTATCTTTCCTTCTAGCTCCCGGCCGGTTTACCCATCTTACCTGTTGTTGTTTTTTGTGGGAAATGGGCATCCTGCCAAAAAAAGCCCTGGCTTGCAGCCACCTGACAGTTTTTTTTTAAAAAATTTTTAACACCTCTGCAAACTCGGATAAATCATTCTGAGCAAAGATGATTCTGATGTGGTTTTATAGACTGCCTGCTCTCTCTCTCTCTTTTTTAAAATTAAAAGCTGCTTTAAATATATTTGCTGGAGGCAGTAAGAGGAAATATTTGCATATTCATCAGTGCCCAAGACACCAGGTTATCTGCTTCGGATGTAGCTGACACGAAACATGGAAACTCATTTCGCTAACTTTTATCATAAGCTTATGCTCCATACGTAGAGTCCAGGTTTTTTTTTCTTTTTGAAAAGCTCTCTGTTCCAGCGACTCTCACCTATCTGGTGGCCTTGAGTTCCATCAGCTAATTGTGCACGATGCAAAAAGAAGCATTCTCTTGTCATTTGTCCTGCGCTTGGGACTATCCTTTAGCTGGGTCCAGGGACTGCCTTCTGAACTTTGTATTGAGCCTTGAAAGAATGATGTGAGCTATACCGTATTTCCCCCAAAATAAGACTCTGCCTCATATTTTTTTGAACCCTGAAATAAGCCCTTGGCCTTATTGCTATGGGCTCAAAAGCCCGATTGGGCTTATTATCAGGGGATGTCTTATTTTTGGGGAAACACCACTTAACCAGTGGTGAAATCCAAATTTTTTTTACTACCGGTTCTGTGGGCGTGGCTTGGTGGGCGTGGCAGGGGAAGGACACTGCAAAATCTCCCTTCCCACCCCACTCCAGGGGAAGGATACTGCAAAATCTCCCTTCCCACTCCACTCCTGGGGGAAGGATACTGCAAAATCTCCATTCCCACCCCACTCCAGGGGAAGGATACTGCAAAATCTCCATTCCCACTCCACTCCTGGGGGAAGGATACTGCAAAATCTCCATTCCCTCCCCACTCCAGGAGAAACATACTGCAAAATCTCCATTCCCACCCCACTCCTGGGGGAAGGATACTGCAAAATCTCCATTCCCACCACACTCCAGGGAAAGATACTGCAAAATCTCCATTCCCACCCAATTCCAGGGGAAGGATACTGCAAAATCTCCATTCCCTCCCCACTCCAGGGGAAGGATATTACAAAATATCCATTCCCACCCCACTCTGGGGCCAACCAGAGGTGGTATTTTCCACTACTAGTTCTCCGAACTGCTCAAAATTTCCGCTACCGGTTTTCCAGAACCTGTCAGAACCTGCTGGATTTCACCCCTGGTCTTAATACTCTGATGGGCAAGAGACCAAGCATGGTTGACTTGGATTATTCTCAGGAATAATGAAGGAAGTCTCGCCCACTCTCCCCAGAAAAGCAGACATTGTTTCCTGTGATAGGGAAGCAGCGTTCCCACTTGTGCAAAATTGTGTGTTATCTGTCTTTGCATACCGACTGGCAGTTTTTATTTAGTTTATCGGGAAAGCCAGAAACCAACAGCTATACCCCAAAGCTGAAGATACCAAGTCTCCATCTGTTGGCGGAGTCAAGCAATGGTAGTAGCATTTTGCGGACTATTTTCTTCTCTGCTTAGTCCATTTCACCAAATCTTTGGACAAAAATATTTTGGTCACTGAAAGTAACCGTGTCTATTGCAGAGAAGGAGAAGGTTGCATGCGTCCATGTTCTTTTGCAGGCTTCTGCTCTGTTTGTTTCATCATGAGCAACAAAGGCAGTCCTTAAATTATGACCGTAATTGTGCCCAGAATTCTGGTCTTAAGTTGTGGTGATTGTTAAGGGAGTGCCTGATTTTACAGCCTTGTTTTATAGCTGTGGTTAAATGAATGCAGCAGTCGCTAAGCTAATCCATTGTACCTATGGGTCTTTTTTGCTGGAAATTGGAACAAAATGTTGGAAACTCACAAAAAACCCCACTGAAAATTGTAGTCACATGACCCCAGGATGCTGCAAATGGCTGTAAATGTGAACAGGTTGCCAAGTGCCCATAATTTGATGATGTGACTGCAGGGCAGGGGTTGGTTCTAATTTTTTTTACTACCGGTTCTGTGGGTGTGGCTTATTTTGTGGGCGTGGCTTGGAGGCCATGTGACAATTCTTTAGGATTTAGCAGAGGTACTGGTCTACCAGACTTTTAACTGCTTGCAGAGCTGTACCGGTCTACCCATTTATTTTTGCAGGCACTGGTCTACTCATTTGTTTTTGGAGGCATTGGTCTACCACCACACTGCCTTTTAACATGATCAGCTGTAGGGCGGCCCTTTGAAGCCCCACGGCAAGAGTTTAAACAGTTTTTTTCCTTCTAGCCGATCAGCTGGGGCTCAGGAGGCAGCAATAGATTGGGGGTGGGGCCAAATAAAAGGTAAGAATAATGGGGGGGGGGCAAGGGGAGCAGAACCGGTTCGGTGACGTCATATCGTCAGGCGCTACCGGCTCGGCTGAACCGGGCCGAACTGGGAGGAACCCACCGCTGCTGCAGGGAACATAAGTTGTCAGAATTTTGAAAATGGGGAGTACGTAGCTTTGAGGAAATCTATCAAAAGTTTATACGGTCACTATGTGGGTCATCGTTAAATGGGGACTACCTCTGTATCTAACTCAGTTCAAGTTCCCTTAAAATGTGTTTGAATTAACCTAAATTCTGCCTGTGTTTGGCAGGAAACAAGCTTAATGACCTCCTCTGAAAAAACTGGTTGGCCACAAAAAGTCCCACTTGTGCTCAGCATAGGAATCCAAATTTGGTAAAGCTCTGAATTTACTTCCTTGTTACAAGGGAGGGACTAGAACTCACGGCTTCTTAGTGATTGGTCCAAAGTCAGCAGGCTGCCTTTCCTGCCTAAGATGGAACTAGAACTCAAGTCTCTTGGTGGTTGGCTCAAAGTCACCCAGTCAGCTTTCATGCCTAAGGTGGGACTAGAACTCACTGCCTCCTGGTTTCTAACTTGGTGCCTTAAATATTAGGCTAGAAACTAACACACATAAAAAAAACCAAGGGGCATTCTTGAACTCTAGCTGCTCACGCTGAAGTAAACCCATACTTGGTGGCTCAGCAGACTAAAGTGCTGTTAAGTAGCACCAGCTGCCTGCAATTACTGCAAGTTCAAATCTCACCAGGCTCAAGTTTGACTCAACCTTCCATCCTTTCGAGGTAGGTAAAATGAGGACCCGGATTGTGGGGACAATAAGCTGACTTTGTATAAAAAAGAACACCGCTTAGGGGGCGGCCGAAAGCCCTACTAAGCAGGTGTATACAAAAGTATGAAGGCTATTGCTTAATGCATTGTAAGCCGCCCTGAGTCTCCGGAGAAGGGCGGCATATAAATCAAACCAATAAATAAATAAATAAAAATAAATAAATAGGACCACATGCCTTCTTTGGGAATTAAATGGGAAATAATAGACCACTGGAGAGTTGAGTGTTCAATAAAAGGCCATACCCATAAATCTTTAAGCTACCTTGTCACTATTAAATAAATTTCCGAACCTCACCCCTTTGGAAAAGGGACACAGTGGCTCAGTGGCTAAGATGCTGAGCTTGTCAATCGAAAGGTCGGCAATTCAGCGGTTCGAATCCCTAGTGTCGTGTAATGGGGTGAGCGCCCGTTACTTGTCCCAGCTTCTGCCAACCTAGCAGTTCAAAAGCACGTAAAAACATGCAAGTAGAAAAATAGGGAACACCTTTGGTGGGAAGGGAACAGCGTTCCGTGCGCCTTTGGCGTTGAGTCATGCCGGCCACATGACCACGGAGATGTTTTCGGACAGCGCTGGCTCTTCGGCTTTGAAACAAAGATGAGCACTGCCTCCTAGAGTCAGGAATGACTAGCACATATGTGCGAGGGGGTGTTCTGTCCCCTCCCTGCTTCAGAAGCCCAGACAAGCACACACACTCGAACAGGAGTATTCAGAAGTTGTTTATTTACCATCCATAAACAACAAGCTGGCAGCGAGCCCGGGAGAGATAACGACAGCTGTTGTTTTGAGTTGCCACGGCCAGTCCCTGATAAGGCTCCAAGTATTTATATCCAATACACGTTTAAAAGAAAACACTTAGCTGTTGCAGTATTTCAGGACACAAGCAGTCAGGTTAAAACTTTGTTCGTCACAAAAGCCAACAAGGTAAAGTCAGCTCCTTTTATACCTTGTGGGGCGTTGGCTTTGTGACTCATCACCTCGTGCTCGGCCCTACCCACTCCTTTGCTGAGCCCATCTCTCTGATCGTCGCCACCTGGGATTAATCCACTCCCTCTCCTCATTATCGTCTGACTCAGAGGAGCTTTCTTCCACAGGGCTTTCAGCTGAGGCCTGGGGTGGTGCCAAACCAGACGGGCCAGGGGAGGAGGCCCTTGCCTCCTCCTCCTCTTCACTTTCGGAGGATTCTTCCTCCGGAGGTCCGGGCTCGGGAGCCGAAGACACAACAGGGGGACCTTTATTTTTATCTTTACACCCCTTTGGACAGAAGTGTCAAACTTCAGTTCTCTTCTATCATATTGAATGAGAACAGGAAATAAAAGTGCAGGAATCTATTGCAACATCACAGTTGTAGACCTCCAAATATTTCTCCAGAATCTCCTCCCCCTAATATTCCATTTCCCCCAGCCTGGATTGGCCCAGAATTCCTTTTTCCTCCAAATAAAGGCAAGGAAGAGCTCCAACGGAAGAAAATAACTCAGGGTTGCAGTGTGGAGTGTTTGTGCTCTCTGAGCTTAGTTGTTTTCTTGCAGATGTTTTAATAATTTGTCTACAAGTAAACAACCCAGCCCGGAGAACACCAAGGACTCTGCAGGAAAGTGTGCCCTCAATGGTGAAGATGAGAGCAAACAGGTGGGCCAAGGAGAAGCAGATTTGTGGAACGGGATTTCCGTTCTCTTCGGCTCAGCTGGGTCTTTAATTAACCAAGTGGCTCATTTCCTTTTCCTCAATTGACGTGACCCTTGTCCATTGTTAGGCAACAATGACTTGTTTTCTGATGCTAACCACTAAAAATAAGAAGAATGTAAGACAATCCCTGGTGGCCAAGACAGATGTTCTGCAAAGCTTCTACATTGCCTTTGGTTGGGCAGCCCCATCCTTGTGAAAGATGGAAGTGAAAGAGAAAGATCCTTCATCCAAATGGTTTACTGTCCATGCTGTGAAAGTCTCCAACATGATATTCCAGATGTTTAAGAAAGAGAAAGACAGCCTCCATGAAGCTAAGGATCTCCATTTGCAGGCTTGCCAACCTATGTTAAGGAATGAGTGAAGATCCCCTGATTTCAGATGTATAAGCTGGAAAAAGGATCCTGCTTCCAAGAAGCTTCCAATCTATGCTTGGAAATCCATTCTCCCCACCAGGCATTTATAAGGAGAAGGTACCAAACTCAAGAATGATATTTCCTAGCTGAAAGAAATAGGACAAAGGAAGGAAACTTTAGATACTCTATGTGAGAGATATCACCCTAATAATAGCAGGGAATGACATCATGGCTTGTGGTAAGGGTTAGGGATCAGGATCATGAAAGAATGATGCAAGTTGGAAATTTGGACAAAGTGGCCTTCAAAAGTGTAAGGTGGACTTCCTAAAGGATCTTAAGTCAAGACTTTTAGAACTAACACTAGACTTGGCTAAAATGGGAATGGAATTTGAAGTCCATTGTGTTGGAAGAATCCCAGCTGCTGTCTGAACTCATTGTGTGACCAAGCTGTCACATTGAACTGTAATATGATTTAACTTTAGAAGAGCATAGTATCTTATTCAAATACAGCGGTGAAATCCAATTTTTTTGACTACCGGTTCTGTAGGATTGGTGTGGCTTGGTGGGCGTGGTGCAGCTTGGTGGGCGTGGCAGGGGAAGGATACAGCAAAATCTCTATTCCCACCCACTCCAGGGGAAGGCTATTGCAAAATCCCCATTCCCTCCCCACTCCTGGGGAAAGGATATTGGAAAATCTCCATTCCCACCCCACTCTGGGGCCAGCCAGAGGTGGTATTTATCAGTTCTCTAAGCTACACAAAAATTTCTGCTACCAGTTCTCCAGAACCTGTCAGAACCTGCTGGATTTACTCCTGATACAACCATATATGGTTAGCTTGAATTAGAGCCAGCCATGTTGACTGGGGAATTCTGGGAATTGAATTCCACAAGTCTTTTTTTAAAAAATCAAGCTTTTTATTTTATATTACATATGCATATCAATGCGTGAACACCTGGGTGCCATACATTAAAGTACACATAAAGTAGTATTATTGATCATAGTTATCACATCCATCCAGGTTATGTATTTCTAGTAGTAATACACATTTATATCAAATTATAATCTTTCATTATTTCATATTGTTTAAACATACATAATACTACCGCCGTACGTCTACACGTCTTAAAGTTGCCAAGATTGAACGCATATGGCTTAAGCAATGTTTTGTTTTATTGTCTGGGTTTTCCTGATGTGTCAGGGATGGTCTGAGTTAGTGACATGGGTGGCAAGCAGGGGTGAAATCCAGCAGGTTCTGACAGGTTCTGGAGAACTGGGAGCGGAAATTTTGAGCAGTTCGGAGAACCGGCAAATACCACCTCTGGCTGGTCCCAGAGTGGGGTGGGAATGGAGATTTTGCAATATCCTTCCCCCAGGAGTGGGGAGGAAATGGGGATTTTGCAGTATCCTTCCCCTGCCACGCCCACCAAGCCACACCATGCCCACCAAGCCATGCCCACAGAACCGGTAGTAAAAAAAAATTGGATTTCACCACTGGTGCCAAGGGTGTCATGTGTAGAAGATGACCCAGCCCAGTCTTATATCTCCCTCATTTCCCTTAACTGTTAGTTGGTCAGATTCTTGTAGAGACCTTAAGCTTGTAATATTTTTTTATACTCATTTGAACTCCCTGAATCTCTTGATTTTTATTCTTCTTCTCACCGGCTCTTCCTGGACTTCTTCCTGAGGAGCATCGTGCTCTGCCAGTAAGCTCATGAAGAGAGCCTTCATGCTGTGTCACCTGCCACGTATTAGAGGACAGAGATGCCTTGCAGTGGGAGGCCAGTATGTCGCGTAGCTTAAAGTAATCAGATTTTATTAGATTGCACAAGAACATTCAGGCCTTTTACATTTAAGGAGCAAAGGGATAATCAGTTTAGTCCATCTTTTATGCTTGGTTGGAGTAAATAAAGGGAGAGAAAAGGAAAGGAGTCAGGAATTATTGTTGGAACCAGTTGCTGGCTAATTTAGTTAAACTCTCTTGCTGCCTGATGCAGTTCAAATGTGTTTATTGAGTTGTTAGGTTTATATTTCATCTTTTCTCCAGGAGTTTAAGACAGCTGACATGGAGATTTCATTTCACTTTTTTCTCTTCATAACGATCCCCCGATGAGTCAGACTGATCAGAGGGAGAGAGCAAGAGAGCATTTCATGTTCCCTGATGTTGAAGAGGAACCATCCCAGTCAGAAGGAAGGTTCAAATGGGGAATTAACATGCATTCATTATGTAAACACAAGAGAGCATAGTCTGACCCAGCGGTGAAATGCTCCCGGTTCGGATCGGATCAGGCGATCTGATAGCGATTGTGGCAGGTAGTTTGGGGAAGCGGTAGCGATGGTGGCACAAGGCTCCGCCCACCCGCCTGGATGTCTTTACTTCCTGCTTTTAAAAGGTAAAAAAAAACAGGCTCTGACGATCACGCACCACAGCTGTGATCATCAGAGCCTTTTTTTAACCTTTTAAAAGCATTTTTTTACAACCTATTCGCCTGAAGAGGTTGTAAAAAAATGCTTTAAAAAGTAAAAAAAAAAAGTTGGCCACACTCACCCAGTCACATTACCCCCCCCCCACCAAGCCACACCCACAGAACTGGTAGTAACAAATTTTACATTTCAACACTGGTCTGACCCCCCTTTCAATGCCTTTGAACCTTAACTAGTCCGTCTCATACGAAAGCTGCCAGTCTGTAGAGATTCCTGTACTATAGGCAGGGAACAATAAAGTAGCTGGGTTGAACTCTACACGGGTGGATCTGGTTGTTTATGCCTGACATCAGTTAGCTTCTATGGCTGAGGGTGGACTTGTCACGGGTGAACATGCCTAGATCGTTAAGTATTGCAACACAACGACAGTAGGCTTTGGGTCAAGTAATTCACAGCCCACACAGGCCAAACTGATTTTGGAGAATATGTGGTAGAGGAAAAACTATGTAGACCAGGGGTGGGCAACTATGGCCCTTTTATGACTTGTGGACTTCAACTCCCAGAATTCCTGAGCCAGCCATGTTAGCTCAGGAATTCTGGGAATTGAAGTCCACAAGTCATAAAAGGGCCATAGTTGCCCACCTCTGATGTAGACAATGCTAAGAAAAGAGGATCCATGATGTAATGTGGCACAAACCAATTTCCAGGGCTTTTCCAGGGAGAGGGAAGGAAGGAAGGAAGGAAGGAAGGAAGGAAGGAAGGAAGGAAGGGAGGGAGGAAGGAAGGAAGGAAGGAAGGAAAAGGGAAAGACAGCTAATGATGGGAATTGTAGTCTAATATATCTATAAGACATTGGGATTGATGGCTGGCTGGCTGGCTGGTGAGAGGAACAAGGGAGGGAGGGAAGGAAGAAAGGAAGGAAAAGGGAAGACAGCTAATGATGGGAATTGTAGTCCAATATATCTATAAGACATTGGGATCGATGGCTGACTGGCTGGCTGGTGAGAGGAAGGAGGAAGGGAAGGAAGGAAGGAAGGAAAAGTGAAAGACAGGTAATGATGGGAATTATACGGTAATCCAATATATCTATAAGACATTGGAAATGCTGGCTGGCTGGCTGGCTGGCTGGCTGGCTGGCTGGCTGGCTGGCGAGAGGAAGGAAGGAGGGAGGGAGGGAGGGAAGGAAGGAAGGAAGGAAGGAAGGAAGGAAGGAAGGAAGGAAGGAAGGAAGGAAGGAAGGAAGGAAGTCATAAGGGAAAGCAAACTAGAAAAAAAATCCTGATTTTATTCTTCATATCTTCTTGGAGTAATGCAACCAATATCAATAAATACATACCTAAAAAACATTTTTAACTTATGACTATTCATTTAATGATGGTTCAAAGTTATAACAGTTTCCAAAAAAAAAGTGACTTGTGACCCATCCTCAAAGTTTCCATTGTTGCACTACTCCACATGACTGCACTGGTCATGTGATCAAAATCAGATGCTTGGAGCTGGCTTGCAGGCACAATGGTTGCAGTGTCTTGCATTCATCTGATCACAAATTCACAGATCCCAGCCAGCTTCTGATAAGCAAAGTTAATTGGGAAAGCCTGATTCTCTTAACAATCATGTGATTTGCTCAACAACCACGGTAAACAGGGTTCTAAAATCAGCTCTGGTCATGTGATGATGTGTTTAAGGACCACATCACTTAGCAACTGAGATTCTGTTCCAGTTGTGGTCATAAGTCAAAGACTACCTACACAAACACACAAACACACAAACACTAAACATTACAAATCTGTAGGCAAAGTCTCTACTATAGCAATGGTTAGAATGAAAGAAATTCTGTTTCAGTTGGGATCATAAGTCAAAGACTACCTACACACACACACACACACACACACACACACACACAAACTCACACAAGCACACACACACACACACTAAACATTACAAATCTGTAGGCAAAGTCTCTACTATAGCAATGGTTAGAATGAAAGAAATTCTGTTCCAGTTGGGGTCAGTTGGTATCCAGTTGACTACCAGTTGGTAGTCTTTGACTTAAGACTACCTACACACACACACACACACACACAAACACACACAAGCACACACACACA
>WNWU01000029.1:6666499-6677750 GCA_012654045.1 Ptyas mucosa
AAATCTGAAGGCAAAGTCTCTACTATAGCAATGGTTAGAATGAAAGATTGCAAGGGCAATCCTTTAAGTGATTAAGGCCAGATCATTGTCTCAGGGGAAAAAAAAAGAAATAACGTTCTCCATTTCCCTTTTATTTTCCCAGGATGAAATTCTTTGACTTTCAGATGCAATCAGACCTAGGTTTCTCCTGGTCACTGGTTGCCATGCAGTTCCTGATTTGCTATTCCAGATATTGAACTACTAAAGAAAAAGACGTAGAACGGTTACATTTGGATTTTCAGAAAGGTCAGTTTTGAAATTCAGTTTAAGTGGAGGAAAAACTGCGGGGGGTCCGTGAAAAGCAAAAGCCTGACTGTGGATTCAGACAAGGACACCATTAGCCAAGGATGGGAGAGAAAATGGTTTTGTATGCAATTACATGTGAACTATCCTGAAATCTACACTTTTTATGAATTTTGTAAAGCAATTTGCAATGCTCCCTTTCAAAAAAGCACATGAGGAAAAAAAAATTGCCCCTGTTTAAATGCATAAAGATGCAACATATCAGGATGATTTATTTGCAAAGATACAAAAAAGACACTCCTGGGGAAGCGTTCGTCAAAAGTCTTGCAAAGTTTAGTGTGAAGATTTTATAAGATTCTCACCTTTAACCAACAGGCTGCGTAGACTTGCAGAGCTGTGAAAGTGAAAACAATTGAACTTAATCAAGTATCCTAAAATCAGCAAACCAAAATGTATATCCCCCAAAATAAGTCCCAGTTAAGATTCTCAGCTAGATGGACGCATTTAGTATCGTATTTCTCCCAAAATAAGAACTAACCAGAAAATAAACCCTAATGCATCTTTTCCACAAAAATTAATATAAGACCTGGTCTTATTTTCGGGGGAAACAAGGTACATTCATCCTTCCACAGGACTACCCCTTCCTTCCTTCCTTCCTTCCTTCCTTCCTTCCTTCCTTCCTTCCTTCCTTCCTTCCTTCCTTCCTTCCTTCCTTCCCTCCCTCCCTCCCTCCCTCCCTCCCTCCCTCCCTCCCTCATCTTACCACCCAGCCAGTCAGCCATCAATCCCAATACAGGGGTGAAATGTAAAATTTGTTACTACCGGTTTTGTGGGAGTGGCTTGGGGGGGTTAATGTGACTGGGTGGGTGTGGCCAACTTTTTTTTTTTAAACTTTTCAAAGCATTTTTTCTAATGCTTTGAAAAGCCTCTGGCGATCAGGCAACTCAGCTGGGATCATGAGAGAGGCTTTTTAAAAAATGCCTCTCTGATGATCAGGCAACTCAGCTGGGATCGTCAGAGACTTTTCAAAGCATTTTTTTTAACCACCTCTTCGGCCAAGAGGTTGCAGGAAAAAAATGCTTTGAAAAGCCTCTGAGGATCCCAGCTGAGCCGCGCGATCATCAGAGGCTTTTTTTTTTACTTTTAAAAGCATTTTTTCGTCGGAAGAGGTTGTAGATAAACATGCTTTTAAAAGTAAAAAAAAAAAAGCCTCTGATGATCGTGCGGCTCAGCTAGGCATGGTGGTGGTGGTGGGGCAGGGATTTTTGTTACCGGTTCTCCGAACCACCTGCTGCCATCGCTACCGGATCAGGTGATCCGGTCTGAACCGGGAGCATTTCACCCCTGCTTATGGGTATTGGGACCATGGAAGGAGATTTCAAAATTATTCCCACCCTGCCCTCTCTTATCCCCTTTTCTCTGGAGAAAGCTGCACCCCAGGGCCTCTTATTGTGTTGGCCTTTATCAAGTCTTTTCCAACAATTGACATTCCAGGAAAGTGAAGGTCCCAAACAATTCCCTTTCATTGCCATCGAAGAATCAGGTTAAATATAACACAGCGGTGACCGAGGTCGTCTCAGACAATCAGGAGCCCAAAGGACTGGCTGTGCCAATGCCAAAAGCCACTGACAAATGTGTGTGAACATCCCAGTGAAAGGAAGACTCGCTCAAGAATTGCTGGGTAACATCCTGACATTGTCGCTCCTTCCAGACACATTTCCGTGGGATCCTTCCAGAAAGGGGGCTGAATTGATCACCCAGCACAAAGACCAGAAGACTTGTATTCTCTGCTTCTCAGCCTGAGCAAAGATAAAGGATCTTTAGATTCCGAGCATCTCAACTCTCTCCCTGCGAATGGTTAGGGCTAGAATTGTGTCAAATATGGGAATGTGTGAGGTATCTTTAGAGAACCAGGGGTGAAATGCTCCCGGTTCGGGCTGGATCACCCGATCTGGTAGCGATGGCGGCGGGTGGTTCGGAGAACCGGTAGCAAAAATCCCTGCGCACCTCCCCCCCATGCCCAGCTGAGTCGCACAATCATCAGAGCCTTTTTTTTTACTTTTAAAAGCATTTTTTCTACAACCTCTTCTGATGAAAAAATGCTTTTAAAAGTAAAAAAAAAAGCCTCTGATGATCACGTGGCTCAGCTGGGATCATCAGAGGCTTTTCAAAGCATTTTTTTCTACAACCTCTTAGCCGAAGAGATGGTTAAAAAAATGCTTTGAAAAGTCTCTGACGATCCCAGCTGAGTTGCCTGATCAGCAGAGGCTTTTCAAAGCATTAGAAAAAAATGCTTTGAAAAGTTAAAAAAAAAAAAAAGTTGGCCACGACCACCCAGTCCCATTACCCCCCCAAGCCACGCCCACAGAACAGGTAGTAACAAATTTTACATTTCACCCCTGTAGAGAACCCTTTGGTTTTAAGCTCTGCTTTGAAATCAAGGGATGCAGTGGCTCAGTGGTTAAGACATTGAGCTTGTCGATCGAAAGGTCGGCAGTTCGAATCCGTAGTGCTGCGTAATGGGGTGAGCTCCCGTTACTTGTCCCAGCTTCTGTCAACCTAGCAGTTTGAAAGCAGGTAAAAAATGCAAGTAGCAAAATAGGGAACACCTTTGATGGGTAGGTAACAGCGTTCCGTGCGCCTTTGGCGTTGATTCATGCTAGCCACATGACCACGGAGATACCTGTGGACAGCGCTGGCTCTTCGGCTTTGAAACGGAGATGAGCACTGCCCCCCTAGAGTCGGGAACGACTAGCACATATGTGTGAGGGGAACCTTTATCTTGAAAGGAAGCTTTGGTTTATGTTCTCCTACAAATCGGCTTCTGCTTTTCTATCTTACTTTCATGGGGGGGAGGGGGGGAGGTTGAGTGAATCATGGTGGCTCAGCTAGTTAGGACACTGAGTTGAGAATTGGCAAGCCCATGTTTGAAGCCTGAGTGCTGCTGTGTGTCAGGGTAAGCTCCTGTCACTTGCTCCAGCTCCTGTTGACCTCGCAGTTCAAAAACATGCACTCGCGACTAGATAAATAGATACCACTTCGGTGGGCTCATTATTGGGGACATGAAAAGAGCTTCAAGTGGGCATCCCCTGGGCAATGGTGATTTCACCCATTGATCCTTTCACCATGGAAGAACATTGGTGCTTCCAAGAATTTCTTTTGGATTTCTCTCACTGGTGTTTTTGAGGCAATCTTGTTGCTGGAACTGGCAGATAAAATTAGTGCCGGTCCTGTTGTTTTCTCTTGACTTACCCATCTAGTACTCTCCACATTGCCAACTGGGGGGAAAAAGTGTCTGATTGGAAGAGTTCCCAATGCTTTGTGGATGCTTTCTCTTGCAAGATGTGGAAGGAGGAGGCTGATATCTTTGAACAGAGGTTGGTTCAGTGAAAAGGAATTCATTCATAGCCATCACGTGACACTAAACAAGAGCAAGGTTGCCAGTCCCCATTCTTCTGGGGGAGAATGACACTAGAAGTCTCTTCTCGTTTGGAGGAAAAAAAGGAAAGCAAAAACCACATTTTTCGGAGTATAAGATGCACCTCCCCCCCCAAAAGGAGGTGAAAATTTAGGTGTGTCTTATACACCAAATGTAGCCCCACCCACCCACTGGCCCCCACCAATGGCCTCTGCTTCCAAGCAGTTACCTCCTTGCAGCAAACAGCAAGAAAAAACAGCTCCTTTCAGCTTCAGCACAGCCTAATTAGCACAAATTGATTATATCAATCTCCTGGTGCTCAGCTGTTTTGCTCTCAGCTGTTTTGCGTGGGCCTCTGCTGTTTGCTGCAAAGTGGTAAATTGCTGGGAGCAGATTTTTTTTTCCTTGTGCTAATCAAGCTCTGCTGAAAACGAAAATGAAAGTAAAGCAGGCTATTTGCTGTTTATTGCAATGAGGCAAAATTGCTGGGAGACAGAAGCAGAGGCAGATTTCTTTTTCTTGTTTCCCTCACCAAAAAAGGTAGGTGTGTCTTATAGTCCGGAGCATTTTATACTCTGAAAAATACGGTACCTTTTCAGCAAATTTAAAGAGAGCTGTTGGAAAAAATAATCCAAGCTCCGAGCCTGCCTCAAACAATCCAGATCTAGCTGTGTCATTGCCCTTTTGCAGAAGTAACATTTGGCACATCTTTAAGATATGCAAAAGCCAGGAGAACTAATGCAGTTAATCCTCAATTTACGATTGGTTGCTTAGTGACCATTCAAAATTATGACCAACCTGAAAAGCGGGATCTGAAGTTCCAGTCATTGCCCGCCTCTGCCCCCTGATCAAGTTACTGCACTTACAGCTGTTTGCTGTCTGATAGTCATCTGACTGCAGTTTGGTTTTGCCAAAAACTGCAGGAAAAAAAAAGATTATAAAATCGGATTGGTCATGTGACCAAATCTGTTTTATGACCATTATTACTTATGGCTATTGCAGTCGTAACTTAAGGGCTACCTATAGCTATATATCTGAAGTATAACTCATTCAGGATAGTCACAAACATAGAAACATAACTGAGTGATCTTCCACAATCCTTTCATAAGCATTTATAAATAAAAATTATAATAAGCAAAATAAAATGGTAAGAGAACACTTGTATGATCTTGATAAATACAAATCATAGGGACCTGATGGAGTATATCCCAGGGTTCTATGGGAGCTGACAGATGTCATTTCAGAACCACTGTGCCACTGTATCACTGTACCAAAAATCCTGGAGCACTGGGGAACTACCAGAGGACTGGAAAAGTGCTGATGTGGTTTCCATCTTCCAAAAAAAGGGGGGAAAAACAGACCCAGGTAACTACAGACCAATCAGCCTAACATCAATACCAGTGGTGGGTTTCAAAATGTTGTACTACCGGTTCTGTGGGTGTGGCTTGGCGAGCGTGGCATGGCTTGGCAGGGGAAGGATACGGTAAAATCTCCATTCCCTCCCCAATCCATGGGAAGGTTACTGTGAAATCCCCATTTCCTCCCAATCAGCTGGGACTTGGGAGGCAGAGAATAGATGGGGGCGGGGCCAATCAGAATTTTTACTACCGGTTCTCCAAACTACTCAAAATTTCTGCTACCGGTTCTCCAGAACTGGTCAGAACCTGCTGAAACCCACCTCTGATCAATACCCAGAAAGATACTGGAAAAGATAATAAAAAAACAGCTCTGCCAACATCTAGAAACAAGTAAAGTAATAACTAGAAGTCAGCATGGGTTTGTTAAAAACAGATCATTCCAAGCCAATCTTATTTCATTTTTCAACATAGTAACTAAATTAGTAGACTAGTGGACATAATATACTTAGACTTCAGCAAGGCATTCGACAAAGTAGACCACAACCTACTTCTTGGTAAGCTAGAAAAAAGTGGGATACATAGCATCACCATCAGATGGATTTGTAACTGGCTGACAAACTGTACTCAATGAGTAGTCCTTAATGGTAATATGTTTACATGGAGGGAAGTAAGCAGTGGGGTACCACAAGGTTCTGTCTTAGGCCCAGTACTCTTCAATATCTTCATAAATGACTTAGATGAGGGAATAGAAGGGTAACTTACCAAATTTGCAGATGATATTAAGCTGGCAGGAATAGCCGACACCCTAGATGATAGTCTCAAGATCCAGAGGGATCTTGACAGACTTGAACACTAGGCCTATCTAACAAAATGATATTCAATGTAGAGAAAAGTAAAGTCTTACACTTAAGCAAGAAAAACCAAAAGTAAACATATAGACCGGGTGAAACTAGGTTTAATAGCAGTAACTGTGAGAGAGATCTTGAAGTCTTAGTGGACAACCAATTAAATATGAGCCAACAGTGTGCGGCGGCCAAAAAAGACAAAGCAATCCTAAATTGCATTAACAGAGGGATACAATCAAGATCACGTGAAGTACTACTACTACTCTATAAAGCCTTAGTTAAGAGCACACTTAGAGTACTGCATCCAGTTTTGGTCACCACATTATAAAAAAGATGTTGAGACTCTAGAAAAAGTGCAGAGAAGAGCAACCAAGATGATTAGGGAACTGGAGGCTAAAACATACAATGAACGTTTGCAGGAACTGGGCATGGCTAGTCTAGTGAAGAGAAGGACCAGGGGAGACCTGATAGCAGTCTTCCAATATTTGAGAGGTTGACACAGAGAGGAGGGGGTCAAGCTGTTTTCCAAGGCACGCGAAGGCCAGACAAGGAAGAATGGATGGAAACTGACCAAGGAGAGGTTCAACCTAGAAATGAGGAGGAACTTTCTGACAGTGAGAACAATCAACCCATGGAACAGAAGTTGCCTTCGGAAGTTGTGGGAGCTTCATCACTGGAAGCTTTGAAGAAGCGACTGGACTGCCATTTGTCAGAAATGGTGTAGGGCCATGATGGAGAACCTATGTCATGGGTGCCATAGGTGGCACGCGGAGCCATATTGGTGGGCACGTGAGTGTTGCCCTAGCTTAGCTCCAACGCGCATGCGCGCAGCAGCCAACTGATTTTCAGGTCTTCTGGTCCCACCGAAAGTCGGGAAACTGGCTGTTTCCGGCCTCTGAAAGGCCTCCGGGGGGATGGGGAAGGCTGTTTTTGCCCTCCCCAGGCTCCTAGAAAGCCTCTGGAGCCTGGGGAGGGGAAAAAATGGACCTACTGGCCCCACCGTGCCATTGCGTGCCAAAAGCAGGGGGAAGTGTGTGGGGGGGTCACATGTGCATTCATGGGAGGGCGGGGCACATTGAATTATGGATGTAGGCACACCCTCCTGCGAGCCCCCCTCGCGACCCCCACTTTTGGCACGCGATGGCAAAAAGGTTAGCCATCGCTGGTATAGGGAATGCTTCGGTGGGGGGTTGAACTAAATGACCTACTCTGTTAATCTGTTAATTTCACCAGCAGAATTTACAACATCAAATGAAACAGATGCAATGGGAAAAAATTGAAGCTGGTTTAATCTTGTGATTAAGGCACCAAGCTAGAAAGTGGGAGACTGTGAGTTCTAGTGCCACCTTAGTTATGCGAGTAGCTGGGTGACTTTGGGCCAGTCCCTCTTTTTCAGCCCAACCCACAGTTAGAAGAATTATCCTTCTGGGTTCAGCTCCAAGTGGGGAAAAAGACACTGGAAAGATGGAGACTGCTTGGAAAGATGGTTTAATGGTGGACAGGATCACATGGTTTGAGTTCCTGAACAGAAAAGGGTCCGAGATGCTGCGAGTCCCTGGGTTTTTATGCCCTCTCTGCGTTTTGAACTTCCTGGGGCACAGGAAGAGTATCCTGATTGGTTGTCAGACTCTCAGGGGGTGGGGGTCTTAGCTAGCCTTGCTGGCTGATGTAATCTTCCCAGGTGCCATGTGGTGAGTTTCTTTTGTTAGATGGGTCCTATTGTGTTGCAGATGATGGTCCATTGACAAAGATGGGAGGGAATTGAGTTTCTGCCTCTGGCCCATTGACAAAGGGTGGGGGGGCAGGAAGGTGGGAGCTGCTTCGTCTTTAAAATATGCTTCTCCATTTCTCATCCAGGGAGACATAATATTCTGCCTTTTTAATATTTCCTAAAATATTTCATTCCTCTAGGAAAGGGGTGGGTGCTAACTTCCTACACCACTTCACAAGGTTGTTATGGAGAAAATAGGAAGAGGGTATATTGGATATGTTCTCGGCCAATTATTTGTAGAAATAATAAAGGCTGGATACAAACCAACAAACTACTACCGTATTTTTCAGAGTATAAGAAGCACCTTTCCCCCCCAAAAAAGAGAGTGAAAATCTGGGTGCGTCTTACACTGAATGCAGCCCCACCCAGCTTCTCAAACGGAGGTTTCAGAGACAGAAAAAAGCATCAGAAACAAAACTTCAGGAAAGAAGCCCCCAAACAGAGCTTCAGAGGCTTTTTTTTTCTGAAGCTCTGTTTCGGAGGCTTTCAGAGGCAGGAAAAAAAGTTTTTTCTGAAACAGAGTTTCAGAAGTTTCAGAGGCAGAAAAAAAAAGCAAGGCACAGAGCTCACAACCAAGGAACCTCTTGCTAAAATTCATCTCTGGGAACAGCTGATTGGGGGTATTTGATCCACCCACCAATCAGCTTTTTTCTTATTTCCCTCCCCAAAAACTAAGGTGCGCCTTATATTCTGAAAAATACGGTATATATGGGTTTATGTCAGTTGGAAGCTGCTGCTACTGCTGCTCGAGAGCCCCAAATGTCACATTCTGATGTTACATAATGATCAGTTTAAACACGGACCCCAAGAGAACATGCCATTCTGTTCTTTGCTGCAAGTTCTGGTGAACTTACTGTGCCGTAAACAACAGCCCAAGAGTTCATCTTTTGAAACTTGTACTCAAAATCCAGGCAGGGGCTTCCTTTTCTGTCAGGGTCTCTATCGCTTCTTGCTTCTGGTTGCCAGAAATGAAACTCCAGTTGGGAGGCAGGGACATGAAGGCCACTGGGGACTGTGACCAGAAGGCTCGGCCAGAGAAGGCAGAAGGGCAGGCAACTTTCCCACGGGGTCAGGAGAAAGGGCAGAGAAGGAGCCTGGGAGAAAAAGCGACGAAAGGAGGGAGAGACGGCTGATTCCCTGGGAGATTGGAAAGAAGCAGATCGTCTGCTTCTAACATGCCTCTCTCTAACTCAACTTTTGTCGCTCTGATGAGGTGCCTTCTCCGGCCTTCTCCGGCTTCCTTGGATTGAACTGGTAGACTGGTCTCACCAGTGACTCAGCCAGTCTGGAGTGGGCATGAAACTCTACTGATGGAAAATATGCTGTCCTCATTGACAATCCCTCTCCTGCCTCTGTTCTCCTTCACTGCAGCCCCCCAACTTCTCTTCAAAGTTGTAGATCGCTCAAAGCCTCATATCTCTGATACGGCTTAGTTTCAAAATAAAGAGGAAAAATGCATCTTTAACACTGGTGTAGCTACGGATGACTTCAGCATATCTCACTCATGAGATGGGTTTGCATGGCTTGGTGTGTGTGTGTGGGGGGGTCATGTAACTGGGTGAGCATGGCCAACTTTTTTTTTTTTTACTTTTTTAAAGCATTTTTTTTTACTACCCATTCGGGCGAATAGGTAGTAAAAGAGGCTTTAAAAAAGTAAAAAAAAAAAAGTTCCGACGATCACAGCTTTGCAGCGCGATCATCAGAACCTTTTAAAAAAAAACCTTTTTAAAGCATTTTTTTAAACTACCTGTTTGCCGGAACCAGTAGTAAAAAAATGCTTTTAAAAAGTTTTTAAAAAGGTTCAGATGATCACACAGCACAGCTGTGATCGTCAGACCCTTATTTCAAGCATTTTTTTACTACCTTTTCACCGGAACCGGTAGTAAAAAAAAAATCTTTAAAAAAGAAAAAAAAAGGTTCCAAGGATCATGCAGCAATGTGATTGACAATCAGATATGGTTGTCCTAAAGGTGCTTTTTTCAAAAGACAACTGGACTTCCTTTGTTGTACCTTGAAGACGTTTTGCTTCTCATCTAAGAACTGAGAACCAAAAAAGATTCTTGGATGAGAAGTGAAATGTCTTCAAGGAAAAACAAAGGAAGTCCAGTTGCCTTTTGAAAAAGCACCTTTGAAATCCTGGTTTGTTCCATTCCTTATCACGTCTTGCTGCATTTTGTTGGTAAATCTGGTTTCCAGTCCTGGACTAGAATTTTCGCATACATTAAAGAGAGATTTGAAAATTTACCTATTGGGCAGGGGTGAAATGCTCCCGGTTCGGACCGGATCACCCAATCCGGTAGCGATGGAGGCAGGTGGTTCGGAGAACCAGTAGCAAAAATCCCTGCCCCCCACCCATGCTCAGCTGAGCCATGCGATCATCAGAGGTTTTTTTTTTTTAACTTTTAGAAGCATTTTTTCTACAACCTCTTCGGCTGAAAAAATGTTTTGAAAAGTTAAAAAAAAAGCCTCTGATGATCGCGCGGCTCAGCTGGGATCGTCAGAGGCTTTTAAAAGCATTTTTTCAACAACCTGTTCGGCCGAAGAGGTTGTAGAAAAAATGCTTTTAAAAGTTTTTTTTTTTTTAAAGTTGGCCATGCCCACTCAGTCACATTACCCGTCCCCTACCAAGCCACGCCCACAGAACCGGTAGTAATGAATTTTACATTTCACCACTAGTTCAAACTGCAATCACATTACTGCCGGGGGTGTGGGGGGACGTACAGTTCTTTCAACTTCAAAATTGGGTCTTCAATATCTTTGGGGGAGGTCCGTCATAAATTTGAATGGTTCGCTAAGCGAGGATTACTTGGCCGAAGAGGTTGTAGAAAAAATGCTTTTAAAAGTAAATTTTTTTAAAAAAAGTTAGCCACGCCTACTCAGTCACATTACCTCCCACCAAGCCACGCCCACAGAACCGGTAGTAACAAATTTTACATTTCACCACTGGTGCCACTCAACTTTTCCCCCATACATCCCCGTCCTTTCCGCCTTGCCTTTAAATTGCAGTTTCATGTGAGAAAAAAAAAAAAAAAACCCCGTAGCCCACAGTAACGTTAGATGCAAGACTTTTCCCCTGATTTATTTCAAAGTGAACGTCACGAAGGATCTAGGATGCAAATGGAAAGCCAGACTGGGATTTTGCTTTTTTTGAACTTAGAATGATACATCCGTGCCATTTTGGGAGGAGGAGAAGAAGTTGGTAAATCCCACAGCTCTTCTGCACGATGGATTCAAGTTATCTCAGAGAGCTGAACATCTGCTGCCCAGCTTCTGGCAACGGCCATATTTTATCTGCAAGAGTCCAGGGATGGCTGCTAAGAATCAATCAGGCTGCAGTTACCCAGGAGGTCTGCTAGCTGCTCTTTCAGAAAATATCAGGCATAGATTAGTAACAGATTATGTCCCCAGGCCTTAATCAAAACAGAGTAGCTGTTGGCTCACGGTGATGCTAAAACCAACCTGTCCAGCTTTGGCCATTGGCTGGCTGGCTGGCTGGCTGGACATGGCAGCCATGCCATGTGCTGTGGTTGGTGTGTGTGTGTGTGTGTGTGTGTGTGTGTGTGTGTGTGTGTGTGTG
>WNWU01000029.1:6677760-6710071 GCA_012654045.1 Ptyas mucosa
TGTGTGTGTGTGTGTGTGTGTGTGTGTGTGTGTGTGTGTGTGTGTGTAGGTAGTCTTTGACTTATGACCCCAACTGGAACAGAATTTCTTTCATTCTAACCATTGCTATAGTAGAGACTTTGCCTACAGATTTGTAATGTTTTGTGTGTTTGTGTGTTTGTGTGTTTGTGTGGGTAGTCTTTGACTTATGACCACAACTGGAACAGAATTTCAGTTGCTAAGTGATGTGGTTCTTAAACACATCATCACATGACCAGAGCTGATTTTAGAACCCGCGCTTCTACTGAGAAAGCAGGGAGAACTAGCACATAACACGGTGTTTCCCAACCTCGGCGAACATGCTGGCTGGGGAATTCTGGGAGTTGAAGTCCACATATCTTCAAGTTGTTGAAGTTTGTTTATTTTTTGTTTATTTATTTGTTTGTTTGTTTGTTTGTCAGCAAGTACAAGGAAACAAGCATCAGTACAGACCAGTGATGGCTAACATTTTTGCCATCACATGCCAAAAGCAACGGGGAGCATGAGGAGGGGAGGTCGAGCATGCATGTGCCCACACCCATAATTCAATGCGCCCTGCCCCCCGTGCATGCACATGGGACACCCCCCCGTGCAATCCCGCTTATGGCAGGTGATGGCATGGTGGGCCCGGTAGGCTCATTTTTTTGCCCTCCCCAGGCTCCAGAGCCTTTCTAGGAGCCTGGGGAGGGTAAAAACGGCCTTCCTCACTCCCCCGGAGGCCCTCTGGAGGCCAGAAACAGCCTGTTTCCTGACTTCCTGTGAGTCTGAAAGGCCCAAAAGTCAGCTGGCCAGCGCACGCATGGGGAGTGGAGCTGATCTAGGGCAATGCTCGTGTGCCCACAGATATGGCTCCACGTGCCACCTGTGGCACGTGTGCCATAGGTTCGCCATCCCGGGTATAGACATAGACATGGACACATGAAAAAAATTGGCACAAATAAAAGGATATAAATAGGTAAAACATAGCCATAAACACATAGAATGATTACATATAAATGGGGGCAGTAGGACAGGAATGGTAGGCACGCTGGTGCACTCATGCACGCCCCCTTTACGGACCTCTTAAGAAATGTGAAAGGTCCACGGTAGACAGTTTAAGGTAAAAGGCATGGGGGTTAGAGAGACTAACAACAGGATCAGGTAGAGTGTTTCCAGACATTTACTACTCTATTGAAGAAGTCATATTTCCTACAGTCAAGATTAGAGCGAATTACATTGAGTTTGAATCTATTGATAGCCCTTGTGTTATTATGGTTGAAATTAAAGTACTCGTTAATAGGTAGGACGTTTTGGTAAATAACCTTATGAACTAAGTTTAGGTCAGAATGTAGACGGCGTAGTTCAAGGCTATCCAGTTGAGGAACTGGTCTAAAGATAATGGGTTTGGGATGCCAATCCCAAGCACTGGAGACATAGGAATGTGCTTGATGTTGAGTCAAACTGTTACTCCCATCAGCTTGCTTTATAGAGTGGGTAGGCCCTGACATTGCACCAAGACAGAAATGGGTTGAAGATTGACCCACTGGCCAAAGGCAAGTCCCTAGTCTGGATTTGCAGCCCACAAAATTGGATAGTTAAAATCCAGTGGAACTTATCAGCTTTGTGGTGGCAATTGTTTTAGTTACCTCTCTTCCCACAACCCCCCAGCCCCCACATAAGCAAAATCAAGGGCAAATTTAAAATCTTGCAACCCTCCAAATCCTTCAAGACTGAAACATTTCAAAAATATAATAGAAACAATTTCCCCTAAAGGTATCTTACCGCCATCCAAAGTCATGTTTTAGTTCAACTATGATGTTAAATAAAAGCAACAGAAGTCAGGGGTCGGCAACCTTAAACACTCAAAGAGCCATTTGGACCCATTTCCCACAGAAAAGAAAACACCGTGAGCCACAAAATTCTTTTGACATCTATAATGAAGATAACACTGCATATATATTTTTTTACCTTTATGCTATGTATAAAAAAACCCCTATAGTGTGTTGCATTTATGAAACCAATGACCTGCTACAGAGAAAACACATTTTTATTTCTGCACGCAACAAAAACATTTTGAATATAAATCATGTGACCCAAAAAAAGATGGGTCGAAAAGCTCAATAAATCACATGCTGGCGGGTGTCGCACATTGGCGGTTATGATGCATATTTTGAGTGACAGGGAGCCGCAGCAGAGGGATGAAGGAGTCACATATGGCTCCAGAGCTGCGGATTGCAGACTTAAGTAAATCATCATTTATAAACAGAGGTGTCTTCAGGGATGGTCAAAACCTCCAACATGATGGATAGAAGCGCAACCTTACTTGTTGTACACATGTAGAAAAGGGGTAGGGCAGAGCTATGCTGGCTGGAGAATTCTGGGAGTTGAAGTCCACAAGTCTAAAAGCTGCCAAGTTTGAAGACCTCTGGGGTAGGGCTTTGATCAGGTTGCTGAACCTACCATTTTTGCAGATGTTGACACTTCCCACTGAATAACCCTGTTTGTAATGGTTGGTTTCACAGGACATATTCATCCAAGACAAAACAAGCCAGTTTAGGATGGCATGGTACAAAAATCCAGTTCAAAGGATCCCATTTCCTTGAAACTCCTGAGCTTCTAAGTTCATCTTACTCTATTACATGTGATTTTCAGTCCTCACATCAAGTTTCAGAGAGAAGAAAGTTATTTCCTGGGTGTATGTTAAAGGCTAAATAAACAATTATGCAAAATGTTTTGGTGGTTGCAACTTCTGGAATGCTCACTCCTCGGTCATAAGACATGAGATTGGGGCAGGAATGAGGTAGGAGGAATGAAGGGTTTAAAAATAGGGACCAAGGCAAAATGCTGTATGGGAAAGAACACAGAAAATATGTAAGAATTGCCCAAGAGATCCAGCTAATTTAGCTCCACATTCTGTTTTTAGCCGTGGTTGGCCAACGGCAACTTCTCAGGAGCTCCCAAGTAGTCCTGGTTGTGCTATCACTCTCCACCTCTCCCTTTCTCCTTGCTTCCTTGGAACAATTTTAATAGCTGTTTTAAATTTGGAGAGGAATTCTTTATTTCTATGAAAGTTTTGGGGTCTCAATGTATTCCATATGGATGTTGGTAGAAAGTCAACATGATGCATGGCTTAGACCAGGGATCTCCAACCTTGGCAACTTTATGACTTGTGGATTTCAGCTCCTAGAATTCCTCAGCCAACATGACTGGCTGAGGAATTCTGAAAGTTGAAGTCCGTAAGTCTTAAAGTTGCCAAGGTTGGAGACCCTTGGCTTAAATTACTTACCCATTTTGGGTCTTGGGGTAAGGTGCTGTAAGTATTGGGAGTAAGGGGAGTCTTAAAGGTAAAGGTTCCCCTCACACATATGTGCTAGCTGTTCCTGACTCTAGGGGGCAGTGATCATCTCCGTTTCAAAGCCGAAAAGCCAGCGCTGTCCGAAGACGTCTCCGTGGTCATGTGGCTGGCATGACTAAATGCCGAAGGTGCATGGAACGCTGTTACCTTCCCACCAAAGGTGGTCCCTATTTTTTCTACTTGCATTTTTATTTTATTTTATTTATTTATTTATTTTTGTCAAGAACATGTTTGGTAATAAGTATAAGCATGGACTGGATACGTAAAATAGATACAAATAGATTGCATTACATTAGGACAGGGACAGTAGGCATGCTGGTGCTCTTATGCACGCTCCTTACAGACTTCTTAGGAATGGGGTGAGGTCAACAGTAGACAGTTTTACATGCTTTCGAACTTCTAGGTTGGCAGAAACTGGGACAAGTAATGGGAGCTCACTCCGTTATACAGTGCTAGGGATTCAAACCGCCAAACTACCATAGCCACTGAGCCACCGTGTCGCTTAGGGGAGTCTGAGGCCAGGCCTAATGGCAGCCATTTTGTGAGAGGAACTCAATATGACCTCAGCCTTCCGAAAGGGTCTGTCAGCCCCCAAAGTTTGCTTCCTCCAGCATTATAAAGAGGATTTCTGGGTTCCTGGCACAAAGCTTTCTCAGTTCCGCCTGCTGAGTTTGGGGATAAATAGAGATTTCGTCATCCTGCATGCGCTGCTTCCCAGTTGAATAGCCTTGTGGTGGGATGCTTTGTTCCATTTTCTCCTGTTCTTTCTGCCTTATCACGAAAGTGTTTCCTGACGACTCCAGAAAGAATGGGCAGCATACCGCTGAGGACTTTATCCCTGACTTTACAGCACAAAAGCCCTTGTAAGCTTTGTCATAAACTTTGAATTGCAGGAAAAAAAGAACAGGCATTCCCAACTGGGCCAAAGAATTATAATAAAACATACACAAAGCTAATCCTCAGAAAGAAAGAAAAAAAAAGAGAATACGAAATTTAGAGCTCATTGCAAAGAGAATGATTCACGTTCCACCATTAACTTTCCTTTTCCATGCATTCAGTCATTTCAAATTTCAAGCTGATTTCTTTCCCATCTGAGAAGAAGTAGGTGGATTGTTTTGGGTGAAAAAAATTCCAAAAAAGGATAATCCTGTGCAATTTCCCCATCCAGCTGTACCACTTATTTTTAGTGGCGTCATTGCTGACAATGCATAATCTCCCGTAGCTAAATTAAACCAGACCTAGAAGTGTCAGTAGGGTTTGGTGGGTTGGATGGTCCAGATGTTAAGTTGAGACCCATCATTTGGGCATGGAGTTTATTTGGTGGCTGTAGATAGGACCGTCACCCTCAGAGCCTTGGTGGCGCAGCAGGCTAAAGTGCTGTTAAGTAGCACCAGCTGCCTACAATTACTGCAAGTTCGAATCTCACCAGGCTCAAGGTTGACTCAGACTTCCATCCTTTCGAGGTAGGTAAAATGAGGACCCAGATTGTGGGGGCAATAAGCTGACTTTGTATAAATATACAAAAGTATGAAGGCTATTGCTTAACGCATTGTAAGCCGCCCTGAGTCTCTGGAGAAGGGCGGCATATAAATTGAACCAATCAATCAATCAATCAATCAATAAACCAACCAACCAACCAACCAACCAACCTCACAGATGTGGGCAGGGGTGGGCTTCAGATCCTTTAGCAACAGGTTCATTGCCCCGTTGCTGGGTGGGCGTGGCCTAGTCGGCCGCCTGCACCAAGGTGTGTGTGTGTGTGGCGGGGGGGGGGGGTTTCGCCCTCCCTAGGCTCCAGAGGCTTCTCTCAAGCCTCCGGGAGGGAGAAAACAGCTTCCTTCTGGCTCCGGAGGCCCTCTGGAGGCTGGAAACAGGCTCATTTCTGGACTTCTGGAACCTCTGGTAGGCTCATTTTTTGCCCTCCCATACCCTCTGCACGGCCCTGGAATGATGAATGGGCCATGTGGAGACTCCTGGGAGGGGCGGCTGGGGTGGGCGTGGCCAGCCAGGGGTGGCATTTGGGGGTTTGCCGAACCCCGGCAATCCTTGGCTGGAGGATCGCTCGAACCCTGCCGAATCCCCCGGAGCCCACCCCTGGATGTGGGCCAAAATCAGGCAAATAAATATAATGAGAAGAAAATATAATGTAGTCACCTATGCAAACCAGTATAGCTGAAACTACAGGAGGGGTATATTTGAATAATTTTTGCTCCCTCTCCCTTCCCCTGCTCTCCCTTCCCACACTACATTTCCATGCAATTTATTTATGTGATTTAGAGGCACGTGTTACAGGACCTGTCGATTAGGAAGGTACATCTGGTGGGACTGTGAAAAGGGCCTTCTTTGTGGTGGCCCCTTCTCTAGAGAACATCATTCCCCACCCCCAAAAGTATGGTTGGCCCTCACCCTTTTGCCTTTCCAAAAGGCCCTAAAAATGTGGCATTGTGGGTGGGCCTCAGGACCACAAATGGAAACCAAACTGATCATGATGAGCCATGGTGGCGCAGTGGTTAGAATGCAGTACTTCAGGCTATTTCTGCTGCCTTCCAGCTGCCTGCAATTTGGAATCTCACCAGGCTCAAGGTTGACTCAGCCTTCCATCCAGTGGTGAAATTCCAATTTTTTTTACTACCGGTGCTGTGGGCGTGGCTTGGTGGGCGTGGCTTGGTGGGCTTGGCAGGGGAAGGATACTGCAAAATCTCCATTCCCACCCCACTCCAGGGGAAGGATACTGCAAAATCTCCATTCCTACCCTACTCTGGGGCAAGCCAGAGATGGTATTTGCCGGTTCTCCGAACTATTCAAAATTTCCGCTACTGGTTCTCCAGAACCTGTCAGAACCTGCTGAATTTCACCCCGGCTTCCATCCTTCCAAGGTCGGTAAAATGAGGACCCAGATTGTTGGGGGCAATAGGCTGACTCTGTAAAACAGCTTTGAGAGGGCTGTAAAGCTCTGTAAAGCGGTATATAAGTTTAAGTGCTATTGTGAAGGAAGGAAGGAAGGAAGGAAGGAAGGAAGGAAGGAAGGAAGGAAGGAAGGAAGGAAGGAAAGAAGGAAGGACTGTGATGGCACAGTGGTTAGAATACAGTACTGCAGGCTACTTCTGCTGCCTGCTGGCTGCCTGCAATTTGGCAGTTCGAATCTCACCAGACTCAAGGTTGACTCAGCCTTCTATCCTTCCGAGGTGGGTAAAATGAGGACCCAGATTGTTGGGGGCAAGAGGCTGACTCTGTGAACGGCTTAGAGAGGGCTGTAAAGCACTGTGAAGCAGTATATAAATCCAAGTGCTATTGCTATTGCTATGTGGCTGATTTGATTGTGTTGTTGCTGCCATAGGGGATGAAGCAAGAGGAGATTTTTATTATATGGTAGATTTTTTAAAAATTATGTAAGCTGCCCTGAGCCATGTGACCTGGGCAGCTATATAAATTTGTTTAACCAATAAAATCAATATGAGCAGTATGTTTGAAGCATCCGAAAATGCTTATCCCAATCATATCAATTGGTGAGGCTGTTGCCAGCCATTTCTAATAGCTACAGGTGCTGTTTTCACTCTCCCCACTCATATCTATATTGATTTTGAGTGGTCCTTGGTGCTCTCTGGGCTTGTTTTCTTGAAGATGTTTCATTGCTCAAACTAGGTAACATCATCAGTGCTAGAAGAAAGTAGAGTTTGCTCTTTATTTATATATAAGTGCACCGATGATGTTATCTAGTTGGGTCATGAAACATCTGCAAGAAACTTAGAACACCAAGGACCTCTCATTTCAACCCTGAGATGCAAATATTCTCCTTTATTGGTATGCTTGGTTTTCTTTCTAGCACAGAAGTACCCGGCTTCAGCCACTGTTTGTCTATATCTTTTAAAATGATCTGTGGGGCAGTTATTGCCAAGAGCCATTGGTGATGCAGTGGTCAGAATGTAGTATTGCAGGCTAATTCTGCCAGGAGTTCGATCCTGACTGACTCGAGGTTGACTCAGCCTTCCATTTGTTTGTTTGTTTGTTTGTTTGTTTGTTTGTTTGTTTGATTTATATGCTGCCCTTCTCCGGAGACTCAGGGCGGCTTACAATGTGTTAAGCAATAGCCTTCATACTTTTGTATATACCTGCTTAGTAGGGCTTTTGGCCCTCCCTAAGCGGTGTTCTTTTTTATACAAAGTCAGCTTATTGCCTCCACAATCCGGGTCCTCATTTTACCTACCTCGGAAGGATGGGAGGCTGAGTCAACCTGGTGAGATTTGAACTTGCAGTAATTGCAGGCAGCTGGCATCTAAGTGCTATTTAACAGCACTTTAGTTCGCTGCGCCACCAAGGCTCTTTCCATCCTTCTGAGGTCAGTAAAATGAGGACCCAGATTGTTGGGGGCAATAGGCTGACTTTGTAAACTGCTTAGAGAGGGCTGTAAAAAATATTGTGAAGCGTTATATTAGTCTAAGTGCTGTTGCTATTGGATCCAAGATCTTTTTGGGAAATAAACGCCGTTCCAAAAACTGATGCTTGGCAAGCAAGTTTCCTTTTCATTCCTTCCTTTTTAAAAAAATATATATAAATAAACAGGAGGCAAGTTACCATTGCTCCGCTATGATGGAGTTGTTTGGTATTTCCTCTCTGATTGCCGAGCTCCTGATTCTAATTGAGTTACTGTAAAATTAATGGAAATGAGCAGCAAGGGCAGGATGAAGCAAATCAATGTATTTGCCCCGAAATTAGGCAGCAAGGAGGTTTGAGAAGTGAGGAGAGGAAATGTTATTTGCAAAAAAAAAAACAACCCCTCTCACCTTCTGGAAAACATCCAGCTATTGAAAACTCTACCCAAGATGAGGAAAAAGAAAAGGAAAAAAAAAAAAGATTATTTGGCCACGTCATGCAGATGATTCCCAGACGCTGCCTTGGCTTGTGCTTATGATCAAGAATGACAATGTTGGACCTTTACCAAACCCATTTGGATCTACATCTCCCAGACGTGAAAGTGATCGTGGTATAAGCCGTGATCTCCTGACTGTCTACCATACTGGCAACCTGGGAATGCCCAGTCTGGCCAGAGGGAAGTCTTTAAGCTTGAATTTTAGTGACCTGTGAATGATTGCAGGGCATAATGAAGGCAGAGGAAATTCCCGGTGAAAAGGTGATGTAACAGACACCTCCGAGGTTTTTAGCCAAACTGATGGGGAGAGTTGATACGCATATATTAGCTTCGCTCTGTTTTTCACTGTCTTGGAGTGATTATTTTCATTGGCAGAATCGGGGATTGAGAAGGGGATGTATCGGTGGCTTTCTTTTTCTCTTTTCCTTTATTGACCAACTGGTTCCAACAAGGTGGAAAACAAGATTAAGGGGACCGTTTGGCTTACAACAGCTCCTGCTCGGGGCAGTTCTCCTCCTGCCAAATGAGTTGCTCTGCGGCCATCCCTTGCTTTTCTATTGTTTGAATGTTATGACAGGGTTCGACCTCGTTGGGAAGGGCCTCACTTCAGTCTCTCTTTGCTCTCCAAGAATAACACAGACCCGTTCGTTTCTGCAGTGTGATGTTTCCATAGGTGAGCTGCGGGGCTCAAGAGGCAGGCTGGGGGCCCTGGCTTCACATGTGAAAATAAGGAACTTGGCCCAAACTCCATGTTTGCCCTCAGAAACTGCGGGGGGAAAGGGGGGTGTCTGGGAATCTTCTGTAAATACAGTTGCGTGACTGATAAGAGCCAGAGGTGGAAAACAGAGACTTTGTTGGAGTTGGCTTTTACAGCACCCTTTGGAGATGCCAACTAAAAAAGGAGTCTTTTTTTTTTTTAATTAGATCTAAAACTGAATTAAAAACCTTCGGGATTCCAACTTGGCACATTGCTTTCCACTCCCATCTCTTTGGGAGGAAAAAATAATTTTTTTCTACAAGATAGGGAATCAGCATATTTTTTTTTGGGGGGGGGGTGTCAGTTCCTTCAGAGAGCTATCTAGATAAAACAGGTAGGAAACTTATGGGCCACAGGCAGTGGCGGGATTCAGCCAGTTCGCAACACTTTGGGAGAACCGGTTGTTAACTTTTTGAGCAGTTTGGCAAATTGGTTGTTGGAAGAAATCATTAGGGTAGAGAACCAGTTGTTAAATTACTTGAATCCCACCACTGGCCACAGGTAACCTCCTGTACCCTGTTTCTTGTCTGGAACTCTTTATGGTGAGTGGGCACCACATTTTCCAGCTCTCTCCAGTCCTTTGCATTCTGGTGGGTATGTATGGCATCTGTGTGGGTGTGGGGCCACATCAGTGGTGGGTTTCAAAATTTTTTACTACCGGTTCTGTGAGTGTGGCTTGGTAGGCGTGGCTTGGTGGGCGTGGCAGGAGAAGGATACTGTAAAATCTCCATTCCCACTCCATTCGGGGGAAGGATACTGCAAAATCCCCATTTCCTCCCAATCAGCTGGGACTTGGGAGGCAGAGACTAGATGGGGATGAGGCCAGTCAGACGTGGTATTTACCAGTTCTCTGAACTATTCAAAATTTCTGCTACCGGTTCTTCAAACTGGTCAGAACCTGCTGAAACCCACCTCTGGGCCACATGTGGAATACTGCATACAGTTCTGGTCACCATGATACAGAAAAGATGTTGAGATCCTGGAAAGAGTGCAGACAAGAACAACTGTCAGGTTGACCATCTTCAGCTTGGCGCCTTGCTGACATCCAGCCATCAAAAGCTAGAAGTGGGGTGGGGGGAGAGGGACATAGGGGTGAGCAAATGGGCAATCAACCTGCCTGTGTACCTGATGGGAAATTGGGAGGAGGGGAATGACAGCTTGACAAAAGAGCAGGGAAGCTCAGAACCAGTTTGTGTCAGCATTCAAGGTCATGCACTCTGAGAAAGAATGTGGATTACCCTAAACACCTCAGTGTTCTCAAAACCCCTAGGCAAACTCTTGTTGGCTGAAGACAGACTGATCATGGGGTGGAGGGGGGGGGAGGGCTGGGACATGGGGAAAGTTTCTATATCTTTTGAGCAGGGGAAATCTAGTTCTAGCCTGACTCTACTAGCAACCAACATCTTTTAGTAAAAGAACCTATCACTTCAACCAAGCGGAGTTGGGGTGGGTCTTTCTTTCTTAAGGGATCAGACTGGGGCAGGTCTAATCCCTCTATCAGAGAGATAACTCTGATAACTGATGAGCAGTTAAGGAAACTAGATATGTCTAACCTACCAAAGGAAAGTATTAGGGGGGGACATGATAGCAGCCTTCCAATATTTGAGGTGACAAATATTGGAGGGGTATCAACCTATTCTCCAAAGTGGGCAGGACAAGAAGTAACAGAAGGAAGATCATTAAAGAGCAGTCCATCCTAGAAGTAAGGAGAAATTATCTGACAGTGAGAACTATCAGTAGAATAGCTTGTCTCCTGGAATTGTGGGTGCCCCATCACTGGGGGGTTTCAAGAATAGGCTGGAAAAATATTTGATCAGGATGGTATAAACCTTCTACCTTGAGTAATGGGTTGGAGTAGAAGACTCTGATGTCCTTTCCAATCCTATGATTCTATGTTTTATGGGTGATAGATAGAAGGCACAAATGGATGCTTGTCAATGGTGGCTGAGGCTTAATTAGACAGTGGGTAGGACCCCCCCCTCTGAAATGTGCACATAACCTTTCCTCCCCCATTATTATCTATCTTTTGGACAACTCGTTGTCCACCTGCCATGCCACAGGGCTGAATAACTTATTTCCAGAAGGCTTCTAAAATTGAAAGCCATTAGAAATTTGGCTGGAGGACCTCAAGTCAACTATCCCTGATATAGAGCCACACAAACTGGCCATTTACCAGTGTTTCCCCAAAAATAAGACCCTGTCTTATATTTTTTTGAACCCTGAAATAAGCGCTTGGCCTTATTGCCATGCGGTCAAAAGCCCGATTGGGCTTATTATCAGGGGGTGTCTTATTTTGGGGGAAACAGGGTAATAGGTTGGACCAGTGGTGGGTTTGTCCCGGTTTTGCCTGGTTCCATTGAGCCGATAGCGGTGATGATATGACATCACTGAACTGGTTCTGCCCCCTGCGTCCCCACCCCCCACGTTATTCTTACCTTTTATTTGGCCCCACCCCCAATCTATTCGCTGCCTCCTGAGTCCCAGCTGATCGACTAGAAGGAAAAAAACTCTTTAAACTCTTGCCGCGGGGCTTCAAAGGGCCGCCCTACAGCTGATCAGTGTTAAAAGGCAGTGTGGTGGTAGACCGGTGCCTCCAAAAACAAATGAGTAGACCGGTGCCTGCAAAAATAAATGGGTAGACCAGTGCCTCCAAAAACAAATGAGTAGACCGGTACAGCTCTGCAAGCAGTTAAAAGCCTGGTAGACCAGTATCTCTGCTAAATCCTAAAGAGTTGTCATATGACAATCAAGCCGCACCCATAAAATAAGCCACGCCCACAGAACCGGTAGTAAAAAATTTTAGAACTCACCCCTGGGTTGGACCAATAATTCTTCTGGTACAATATTGCCTTCTCTGGCATGTTATGTAGCTTCTACTCTGGCCCAAGATGGAGCATTAACAATGTTCGCCGTTTTTACTATTCAGGGCACTGATTTCTGTCCTGCCTTTTTAATAAAAAGTTAAACCTGGAAACATGAGTTCTTACGAACTAGGTTTGCCTACCCAAACACCCAAGAATGTCGCACTCATTGATTAAGGCCGCCTCCTTGCAATATTTAAAATTATTTCTCCAGGTGTTTGAATGACAACAGTCTGAACCAATCCAATGCGACTTTCAGAAGTGGGTTGACTTCATCATAGTCATGGCCTCTTTGCTTATTTGAATTGCAAAGGAATATAGAAATGGGAAAAGAGAAAGATTTTTTTTTTTTTTTGCATAAATTCAGCAGAGATGAGAAAAAACAGCCTTCCCCTCATATTTTAACTGCTTTGATCGGGCTATTTTTAAAAGCTTCACACACCGAGAGAACTCCAGGGAATGTACTGTGCTGGAATATTTTAAGTACTTTAGCAATAGAAGCAAAACAAGACAAAACAAAAAAACAATACCACGTCTCTGTGGTTTTGACGCTTATCTCGAATCTATTTCCACCTATTATGTGTCAAACAGAGAACATGAAGGGTTGACCCAACTCATTGGTTGTTGAGAACCCAGAAGGAGAACGAAGACAGAAGGAGGAAGTACAGTAAGTGAATCAACTGAACAACGGATTGATATAGCTTCAAAGGAAAAGAGAATTTAGTCTGGCTGGTAAATACAGGACACCTGAGACGATGGGAAGGGGCTCTCGTTACACAGACGCCATCCTTTCACAAAAAGGCCTGGGTGAGAATTGAAATCCAGGCACTAAGCCAAAATTCTCAATCTGAGCCTAAGTATCACTACACGCCTTTACTTAAAGCTGGATAATCTGTTAATCCGCACACACATACACGGTAAACAATACATCTACTGTACCCAGATGGTTGGAAAAGGTTGGAAGGAAAATAGAGAGAAATGTGTCCGTGAAGAAACAAAAGGCAAAAACGTGCAGAAAAGGAAAGCAAAATATTATACTTAGACAGGCTTTCTAAGTATGGTTGGCTGGGGAATCCTGGGAGTTGAAATCCCTGTGTTTTAAAGTTGCTAAGGTTGGGAAAACCTGTCTATAATATTTTGCTTTCCTTTTCTGCATGTTTTTGCCTTTTGTTTCTTCACGGACACATTTCTCTCTATTTTCCTTCTAACCTTTCCAACTATCTGGATACAGTAGATGTATACCCATCAGTGGTGAGTTTCAAATTTTTTTACTACCGGTTCTGTGGGCGTGGCTTGGTGGGCATGGCATGGCTTGGTGGGCGTGGCAGGGGAAGGATACTGTAAAATCTCCATTCCCTCCCCACTCCAGGGGAAGGTTACTGCAAAATCCCCATTTCCTCCCGATCAGCTGGGACTCGGGAAGCAGAGGATAGATGGGGGCGGGGCCAATCTCTGAACTACTCAAAATTTCTGCTACCTGTTCTCCAGAACTGGTCAGAACCTGCTGAAACCCACTTCTAATATCCTGTACATGTGTGTGGATGCATGCACACCCACAATATCTTGTCTTTATTATTTATTCACTTTGCCTTCTTGATAGCTAGCCCATTAAAATAATTTTGGAAGAATGCTCAAGGTTGGGAAGGAAAAGAGTTGAAAGCACCCAAACTTTAAGAGTATTACAGTTGATGATAAGCTTGTTCTTTGTGTCTGTCTGCAAATAGAATGACTGTTACTCAACATAGGTATGGAGTCCATACACGAGAGGGAGTTTACCAAATAGCTAATGCAAAGATGAAATAAAATTGGAGCCAGAGTATAACCTGGTGTTACCCAACTGGGGATGGATAAGGGCAGAAGAGAGAATTTACAGGATGTCCCTAAGAGCCAGATTGAAGGCCCAACTTGATAGATTAAACCAGAAGGTCAACGCCAATGGAGATTCCACAAGACTAGAACCAAACTTTAGTGAGAGATGTTATAGTAATAGTACCCTGTAAATCTGATGGTGCTGTACCTCCTGCCTTTTTTATACTCCGGTGAATCAGGGAAGCATTTCCCTAAGTTGTTTCTAAATATGATCCTGGTCTATCTGGATCCATATTAGTTCCATATTAAACCAGTAAGTAGGCAAAGAGCTGAAATGTTCTTTAAGTCCTGAGAAACAGGATCATAGTTTCCCAGGACTTCAATAATATTTCAGCTCTGTTTGCGTACATCAGGGATCTTGGACCCATTTCCCACAGAAAAGAAAACACTGGGAGCCACAAAATCCTATTGACATCTCTCTCTCTCCCCTCCCTCCCTCCCTTCCTCTCTCTCTCTCCCCTCCCTCTCTCTCTGTATCTCTCTATAACTCTCTCTCTCCCCCTCTCTCTGTATCTCTCTGTCTCTGCCCTGGCTGCTTCTCCATCCCCGCCGTTGCCCATACCTTCTCAGGCCAGGTGAGGAGTGACTGGGAGGGGAGGGTGAGGGGCGGGGCCAGTCAGTGGTGGGATCACCTGACAGGGAGCCACAGCAGAGGGTCCAAAGAGCCGCGTGCGGCTCCGGAGCCGCAGGTTGCTGACCCCTGGCCTACATAATGGTTTAATATGGAACTAATATAGAGCCAGACCATTACCAGGAAATCACATTTTGACCAGAGTGGAAAGTTGTCAAACACAAGAAGAAGTTATTGGAAAACCACTGGATGTATCTTTGAATTCCCCAGGAACTGAAGGAGGAGCAGGATGGTGTGAAAGGTAGAACATCTGGCTGGGGTTGAGTACAAGGCACCTGAGTCTCCTTGATTCCATAATGTACAGGTAATGAAAAGGGGGAAGATTATTAAAAGCATGTAAGAGGGCAATTTGGACACCCATAAACCTTCTAAAGGTTTTACTTTTCTAATTCACAGAATTATCAGGATGGAGAAAACATGTGCAGGATTTCCCGTAAAGTTCTGCTAAGCATGGTTTAAACTGCCCACTGCATTATATCACTCCACTCCTTGAAAATTACATAATAAAGGACAACAACAATGCATCCATTTCCTTGGGCTTCAGAAAGATTTCCTCAATCTTACAGGAGATATAGAAAGCTTTAGCAAACCCAACATTGAATTAAAATCAGTATGAGTATCAGTATGGAAAAAAAAATTCAACCATACCTTTAATAATAAATAATAATAATTTTATTTCTATACCGCCCTTCTCCTGAAGGACTTTGAAGTTGCAGCACTGAAAAACGTGACTACTGAAGTGGTCCTCGTGTTTACAATTGATGCAGCCTACTCATAGTCGGGTAACTGAATTAACTATTTGATGGGTTTCACAGTACGCTGAATGGAAACTAATTCGGTTGGGTTCATACCAGAGGTGGGTTTCAGCAGACCAGTTCTGGAGAACCAGTAGCGGAAATTTTGAGTAGTTCGGAGAACCGGTAAATACCACCTCTGACTGGCCCCGCCCCATCTATTCTCTGAGTCCCAGCTGATTGGAAGGAAATAGGGATTTTGCAGTATCCTTCCCCTGGATTGGGAAGGGAATGGAGATTTTATAGTATCCTTCCCCTGCCACGCCCACCAAGCCACCCCCACCAAGCCACACCCACAGAACCAGTAGTAAAAAATTTTGAAACCCACCACTGCTTCATACAACATGATAAGTTGCCCCACCCCCATCTTAGCATATTATACAGATGTGGCCATTGTATCTTTAACTGATTTGTTTCAGCTTCATGTGTGAACAAAAAGTACTGTTGGAAACAGAGGAAAGATTACAAAACAAAAGAAGGAAGAAATGGAAGAAATGAAGTAATGGAATGAGAGCAGCATAAAACCATAGCATCTAAGGATTACAGGGGAAATTTGAGATCACAGCAATAGCAAAAGCCCTTAGACTTACAGACCACTTCACAGTGCTTTACAGGCAGCCCTCGCTAAGCAGTTTACAGAGTCAGCACATTGTCCCCAACAATCTGGCTCCTCCTTTTACCGACCTCAGAAGGATGAAAGGTTGAATGAACAACCTTGAGTTCCATCAGGATCGAACTCCAGGCTGTGAGCAAAGTTTGCTGGCAATACTGAATTCTAACCACTGTGCCCCCACGGCTCATCAATCCGCCTGCATTCCTAACAGAAGACAATCCAAACAGTGGTGAAATCCGAACCGGTTTGCTCCCGGTTCGTTGGCTGTGCATGCACACTGCGCACCAAATGTGCGCTCTGTGTGCCCACGCGCGCATGCGCAGTACACGCCAAAAGGAGGCTTAGGAAGGTAAGTAGAAGCAAGGGGAGGGGAGATCAGCTGTGGCACACGATTTAGCTTCACTAGAAAGCAGGATTTCCTGCTTCTTAGCAAAGCTAAACCGCGCTGCACAGCTGATCGTCGGAAATACCGGTTTGGAGGAACCAGTAGCTTTTTAAAACTACCAGTTCATTGGAACTGGTAGCTAACAACCGGTTTGGAGGTACCAGTAGCCTTTTAACCTGCCAGTTCAACGGAACCGGTAGTTAACTACTGCTTTTTATCACTACCGATTCGTCCGAACTGAAGCGAACTGGTAGCATTTCACCACTGAAGTCTTTTAAACATAACCAGCAATCAGAATCCATCCTTTCCATGATTCTGTGTTCCTCTGCTGAACAGTTTTTATTTATTTTTTTAAAATAATTTTTATTAAACAGTTTTTAAAAAACACAAACAAAAACAGATATCTACATCTTCTTCTTTTCAACATCTTCGCATCAATAATCTATATTTGTACATTTTCTCTTTCTTAACTTAATATATCTTTTATACATATATTTCTAGTATATCATATATATACCGTTATAATATATTCTCTTAATCCAAATATATTATTTACATTTAACATAAACAGGTACCTAGTTTCCTTTCCACAATTTATATCTTCCCGTTTGTTTCCATATTTCTCCACCTAATTTAACCATTGTTTAGTTTTCTTTTGTCCCCCCCCTTTTCCCCCCTTTCTCCTCTAACCATTTATACCATTTCTCCCAGACTAAGTAATATTCTGTTTCATCTTTTTCTTGTATCTCCTTTGTGAGCTTATCCATTTCCGCGCACTCCATAATTTTTCTAATCACCTTGTCTTCTGATGGTATGTCATTGTTTTTCCAGTTTTGGGCAAAAACTATTCGTGCTGCTGTAATTATGTGAATAATTAAGTATCTTAAGGAACTTATTATCACATGTGGTGGTCCTGCCATAAGGCAAAACAATTTTGGCAAACAATTAAAATACAAATAGAAGAAATTATAAATCAACAAATAGAAATGAGGTCAGAAACTTTCCTACTGGGAATAATTACCGGGTCATATGATGAACAGTTTTTAATATTAGGACCTTTTTGTCTGATAACCAACCAAAATCTCTACTAATTCTGATGCTGGAATATTAGGGCGAAACAGGCCCATTTGAAATGTTGATTTCTTACCTAAAAACAGCTCTAGGGCCATGAGCCTTCTCTCCAAATTCAGTTGTTAGAACAATGATGGAACCAACGTTGGACAAACTGCCTCTATGGGCTCGAGATATGCCCAGTCCTATTTTTGACATCGTCAAAGCAGTTGAAGGTGGCATAGCTGAAAACTGATATTTTGCAAACCTAGTGGCAAAATATCAGTTTTCAACATCAAAAGTTTTGATGTGCTTGTGTCGGTGCATGTGGTTTTATCCCCCCCCCCCGAAAAAATAGGATTGAAATAAAATTCTTTCCTAAAAGTCTAACATTTTCTAGTGACATCACAGGCTAGTTCTTTAAGAATGCAATTAAAAATAAAATAAAATAAACAGCTCTTGCCTATGACTTTCTTGTGCTCCTATATTAAGGAATTTAGCTAAATAAGGTTAAAATCAAGTTGAATATCTCATTCAGGGCATTGTAGGAAACCAACCATTGCCTTGGCATCATTTGTGAACCAGACTATCAAAAGAAAAAAAAGAAAAGAAAAGAAAAAACCAAGCACCTGAAGACCAGACAAGGAATAATGGATGGAAACTGATCAAGGAGAGATTCAACTTAAAAATGAGGAGGAATTTTCTGACAGTGAGAACAATCAACCAATGAAACAGAAGTTGCCTTCGGAAGTTGTGGGAGTTTCATCACTTGAGACTTTCAAGAAAAGATTGGACTGCCATTGGTCAGAAATGGTGTGGGGTCTCCTGCTTGAGCAGGAGGTTGGACTAGATGATCTACAAGGTCCCTTCCAACTCTGTTAATCTGAATCTATGTAAGATGATCAAAGACCTGGAGACTAAAACATATGATGAACGTTTGCAGGAACTGGGCATGGCTGGTCTAGTGAAGAGAAGGACCAGGGGAGACAGGATAGCAGTGTTTTAATATTTGAGGGGCTGCCACAGAGAGGAGGGGGTCAAGCTATTCTCCAAATCACCTGAAGGCCAGACAAGGAACAATGGATGGAAACTGACCAAGGAGAGATTCAACCTGGAAATAAGGAGGAACTTTCTGACAGTGAGAACAATCAACCCATGGAGCAGAAGTTGCCTTCGGAAGTTGTGGGAGCTTCATCCCTTGAGACTTTCAAGAAATGATTGGACTGCCATTGGTCAGAAATGCTGTAGGGTCTCCTGCTTGGGCGGGGGGTTGGACTAGATGATCTATAAGGTCCCTTCCAATTCCATTCCATTCCTTCCATTCCAATTCTGTTAATCTGTTATAATCTGTTATAAAGTTGAGCCACAAGATGCTTTTGCCGTTTGGATTCCCCATGCTAGGTGAGCCTGGCAATTGTGTTTTGTTAACCTGAGTTTAGGATTAAGTATGTTATAAGAACTCTGCCAAATTGTTTCCACTGTAGGGATAATAGCCGCTGAGGCAAGGGTGGAATTGGAGAAATGTCATCCGAGAAAGGATTAAACTCCCTTCCTCCCGTACAGCTATTTTTATCAAATTTCCTTCCAGAGAGTTAGCCCTGTTAGGCAATGGAAGGGAAGAGAACCATTTGCAGATAAGCTTCATCAGTTGCTGATAAGAGTATTATATTGTTGTTGATCAACTCACAATGAAGTTCTAGGCCACACCTAGGAACTCTTTTATAAACAGTCACGCTATAAATAACGATCAAAGTTTGCACCCTCCTCTTTTCTTTCCCGTCTCGCCTTGCCTTTTACCATGGCTGCCAGATCAGGCTGCAAAAATATGAACTGCTGCTAGATGGCAGCAAAGAGACACAGAAAAGGAAGCATTTCCTGCCGTCTACCGGTCATCCAGATTTTTGCAGCCCATCTGATGTCCTCCTTTCTATATACCTTCTCTTCCAATAATCCAAAAATACATGTGTGTCCCCTCCAGAGACGCTCCATGCATCTCATATCTGTTTATGACCTCGAAGATTGTTAGTCTTGAAGTCTTAGTTAGTCTTCAGGGTGCCACGAGACTAGATTTATTTGCTGCTCAAATTAACATTCCCCTCCTCCCCCCACTCCAGGACAGATGTGGATTCCATACGGAGCAGAGATTGGTCTTGATGATCTCAAGGGTGCTTTCCACATCTGAACATTTTTTAAAAACACAAACAAACAGATGATGGTCTGAATTCTACTGTAATCCTTCATCAGATTAGATCCAGTCAGGAGAAAACCTCAAAGAACAGGTCACTTTCCCCACTCCCCTCTATTTCCAGCAAAAATGGATCTGAAGATTCCAAATAGAAGGGAATTTGAACATTCAATCAATGTATTATTTGTGTAGTGTTCCGGGAAGAGAGCAGTGGTGAAATGCTACCGGTTCACACTGGTTCAGGTGAACCGGTAGTAATAAAAACTGCCGGTTTGGGTAAACTGGTAGGGAAAAAAAAGCTTTTTACGACGATCAGCTGTGCTGCACGATTTAAAATCGCTAGAAAGCAGGAAATTCTGCTTTCTAGTGAATCTAAAATGCATGGCACAGCTGTTCCCCCCCCCTTCGCTGTTCTATTTACCTTCCCAAGCCTCCTTTTTCCGCACGAAGTGCATGTTTGGTGCATACTGCGCATACGTGGGTAGCGAACTGGTGGCAAACGGGGAGGATTTCATCACTGGAAGAGAGCTGTATTACCGTATGGTAGCCAAAAATCAGGAGGAATCAGATAGAACCTTTTCAGCCTGACAAATTTGACTAAAAGGCATCAGCTTTGGGGAGACATCAGGCAGACATCAGGTGATCTCAGAAAGTGATAACAAACATACTGGAGCCATCCATTGGTAAGATATTTGTAATGTCTTGCACAGATAACCTGCGTTTGCTTCACCTGTCTTCTCTTTCCTTCCCCTCCTTTGCCTCTTCCCAGGTTAAATCTACATCAGAACTCTACACAAGGAGGAACATGAACTAATTCATGCCTTTTAATAAAATATTAGCCAGAAAGGTCCCACCAGATTCCTTCTGATTTGGAGCTAGCTATTCAGCGCAACCCAGGTTTACTCGTGTAGAAAGTTAGCACCCACCCCTCTCCTAGAAGAATGAAATATATTGAGAAATATTGAAAAGGTGGAATATTATATTTCCCTGGATGATAAAAGATGAAACAGCTCCCTGCCCATCTAGCAGATATTTGGTGCAGATATTAAGAAAGACTGGGCCAGCTTATCTACAAGACAAAAGACCTCCAGCTCCAGGATGATGGGATTAAGACATGACCCTCCAGGACAAAATAGGATTAACCCATCTAGCAGCAGAGCTCACCACATGGCACAATCACTGGGGACATTGCATCACCCAGCAAGCTTCAACCAAGCCTGGGATTCAGACAGCCTACAAAGTTAGCGGTGACCCCTACAACAGCCAATAGAATACATGTTCTTGCACAGGAACAGGAAGTTCAAATGCAAAGCCCGAGAGAGGGTATGACCTCTCTCCAGCAGTGAAATCCACTTACCTTCGCTACCAGTTTGGGTGTGCTCCTATGTGGGAGTGCGCGCATGCTATGCATGCGCAAATGGTTAAAAAACAGGATGTAATAACGTCCCAGCAGATCGGCAGAGCCTCCCACCACTGGCGCTACTGGTTCAACGAGCCCGATAGAACCGGGGGTACTTCACCGCTGCCTCTCTCTCAACTCCATGTGGTCAACTGCACCAGGACCATGTGCTTGATGGTTCTGCTTCATCATTAAACCCTCTTTCCAATCAGCCTCCATGGTTCCAGTGTCTTTCTCCTGCTTGGAACTGACCCAGACCAGTGGTGGGTTGCCCCCGGTTTGGACCGGTTAGCAAGAACTGGTATTAAAACCGGTGGGAGGCCCCGCCCACTGCCCCGGATGTCATCATCGGCGATCTGTGCATGTGCAGAAACAAGGCGCATGAGCAAGTGAAGCAAGTGCATGTGATCCCGTTGCGAACTGGTAGTAAAGGTAAGTAGAACCCACCCCTGACCCAGATGGATATTTTCTTTCAGCACTCAGAAGTGAGTCCCATAAATGTCAATCTGTTGTGGCCCATCAGCGGCCTGTGCAGATTGTAGCTGATTCCAACAACGAAGAGGCTGGTGTGGTGCTGAGCCAGCAGCCTGTGGAGCTGGCGCTCGAGTCGGACAGTGAGGAGGCTGGAGAAGATGTGGTGCCAGAGGCAGGGATTCAGCCAGGGCCTCCAGAACCTCCAGAAGCTCCTTTAAGTGAAGAGGACAAAGAGGAGGAGCCTCTTCTCAATGCACGGGCGTGCAGAGCTGCCAAAAGGCAGCAGTGGCTCCTCAGGAGTAAGGCTTGGGGCTGATTGGCCACTCCCTTAGCCTATTTAAGAAGGAACACCGCTTGCAACAAGCTGTAGAGAACAACTTTAGTTCACTCTCCTTCACATCTGCAAAATTGCTTCTGGGCTTTCTGCCAACTCTAGTAAGACTATGATTACCTTATCTTAGAATTCTGGTAGCTTTAAGACAGTTTATTAACAGCCTTTGAATGATAAAGACTAAGTTATTTGAGTAAAATAAGCTTTGTATAGAGTTTGTGTGTGCTGAGTTCTTTGGGGTCCGTAGCTGGAGCAGAACACAATCAGGCTTTCTTCCAGTGAATGGATGTAGGATTGTAGCTGCAATCATAGCACTTTTTCATCCACTACACACTCTAGCAGCTCAAACACTGAAATAACGATTCAGTGAATAATTGAGGATCAATTTCAGGTTAATAGCCTAGGTTCATCAGATGCTCCTTCTAGGCAGGGTTAGGTGGAAGCAAGCCACGATGAAAAAGGATGTCAGTTCTTCGGTTAAATATGGTTGTCCGAGTTTCCCATCCGATCAGATGGAAATACAACTTGTGGTACGTCATGTTTAGAACAAGGGCAATTTGGGATTCAAATAAAAGGCTGCATTATACAGCGTATGTAATTTGTGAATATGGACCATACATGAAATACATACTTTAATACAAGGATCTCAATAGTTGTGCATCTCATGTGCAGTCCATGATAATGATCTCTTTCTTATATAATTGACATTCAAATAATGTATGCATTATGTCCTCTCTCTCTGGAGCTCTGCAAATACAAGTATTTGCTCTCAGACTCCTGAATGAAGAAATAACATCATAACTACATAGTATGATGGACTGCAGGGCCGGCGCAATGTGTAACATGTTCACACTGGTGCAATAGGACTGGGTGTTTTGTTGATACGATTTATTGGGTTAGGGATTTTCTGTCTTCACTGTGAGTTGTATTGTGTTGGGGGTGTGTGTGCACTGAGGGAGCTCAACCAATCTTATTGCACATATGTTGTACACTGACAATAAAGATTTGACTTGACTTGAATTGAATGTTCGTTATAAGGGACTTGGCCTTGGCCCAGATGCAGCCAAATTGCTGATATTTCAATGATTGCATGATATTGAAAGACCACAGAATCTGGCACTTGGTGCGGGAGTATGTTCTCCGTTTTCTCTCGTTATTACTCCCCGAATGCACCCCCCTCAAATATCTCTCTACCCTATCCTTTGTTAAATATAGGTTGGCCTTTCTAAAGGCACGTTTTAATGTGATCCCCTCGAATGTCCTAGATAGCAGGTGAAATCCACCCACTGTTCATGTGACGGCCGTTCTCCGGAATCGTTGGCTCACATCGTATTTGCATGCCCCCATTATCAGGAGGTAAGGTCAGAACTTATCTGTCCCATTTACCAAAGATTCCCTGGACTATCTGAAAATCTTAGTCTTTGCTTCTTACTCCAAGATACTGATTCCAAGATTACACTAAAGGTAGCAAAAATTTTTGCTGCAGTCTTGGGATGTAAGAGCCGGGGGAAGGAATGGGCTGGACCCATTGAGTGAGGTCAGCTTTATCGATCGCCAGCGGTCGAGTTAGCTGGTGGTTGTATAACGTGCCGATGTGTGGATTTTATGCAAATTGCAATATAGTATTTTCTACCTATGTACAATTTTAATCGACTATAGTCCATATAGATTGGAGCTACAAATTTTAAACACTGTGAGTTCGACCGAGTGGTTTCCACCACGGATCTAGTTGCCATTTTGCACTTCAGTCTGGTCGTGTGCCAGCTATGTGTCTTGGATGTTTTGGGGTTTTTTTTGATCTATGACCGCAATAAAGTATGCTATGCTATAAGGGACTTGGTTAAATGTTCCATATTTTATGCTAGTGAACTGTTAGGGTAAGGATGATTATTGGTTTTGTTTTTAAAAGATGATTTGTTACAACGATAATCACTGTGGACTGCAGAGGGGTTGACAACAAGCCACGATGAAATGCAGACCAGCATCATCAAATGCCACCCTTGCATAATCACAGCCCCCAAGTCTGATACACATACATACGTGAGTCACATTGTTAGCATGATGTAGTCATTCATGTTTTGTCATTTGCTTTCTCCCCTCCCTTGCAGATGCTCATGTGTCATTCACACCGGATGCCTGAGGTTGCCAGGAAGACTCGATAGCATTTTGAGATAGGACTTTGGGGCTGTGAGTAAGCGTTCCACAACTCATTGTGGACTGGAGATCATGTGTGGCATGAAAGTGAAGTGGCTCTATTGTTGATTAGCCCACAGGTCATGCCAAATACGGTACAGAATATAAAGCACAGATTAATAAAAGGATATATAAAGATGAAATTAAATACAGATTATGGGTGACATAATAGCAGTGTTCCAATATCTCAGGGGCTGCCCCAAAGAAGAGGGAGCCAAGCTATTCTCCAAAGCACCTGAACGCAGGACAAGAAGCAACGGGTGGAAACTCATCAAGGAGAGAAGCAACCTAGAACTAAGGAGAAATTTCCTGAGAGTTAGAACAATTAATCAGTGGAACAACTTGCCTCCAGAAGTTGTGAATGCTCCAACACTGGAAATTTTTAAGAAGATGTTAGATAACCATTTGTCTGAAATGGAATAGGGCAGTGATGGCTAACCTTTTTGCCGTTGCGTGCCAAAAGCGGCAGGAACTTGGGGGGTGGGTGGGTTGCGCGCACGCTTGCCCACACCCACAATGCAATGCCCCACGTGCCCCCACGCATGTGCTTGTGCTCCCCCACATTTTCCCCGTCCCCTCACACTCCCCCTGGACCCCCATGCATCCGTGCGTGACCCCCGCAGCCTGTTTTAGGCCCGAGAGGCCTCCCTGAAGCCTTCTGGGACCAAAAATGGGCTGTGTGGGGCACAACGTACCCCCCGTTGCCTGTTTTGGGTCTGGCAGGTCTCCCTGAAGCCTTCCTGTTTTGGCACGGTGGGGGGGCACACCAGTCCCCCCGTGCTCTCCCTGCCCCTGTGCATGCCCACAAGACCCCTACTCATGCACGTGTGTGTCTCCCGCTGTTCTGTCCCGCATGCACCCCGCTCCCGCACCAGAGACCCAAAAATCAGCTCTACCGATGGGAGGTGCACACACATGCACAATGGAACTGAGCTGGGCAACGGCTCATGTGCCCGCAGAGAAGGCTCCGCATGCCACCTGTGGCAAGTGTACCATAGGTTCGCCACCATGGGTATAGGGTTTCCTGCTTGAGCAGGAGGTTGGACTAGAAGACCTCCAGGATCCCTTCCAACCCTGTTATTCTGTGAAAGAATAAAGAATGCAAATCATATCTCTGTGTCATCCCGACAATTTACCCCAATGAAACCCACACATGTAGATCTCAATGGAACCGTTTTATTCAAATGAAGGGCTGCGTTATCTATGCAATGTGTGAATTCTGACACCGCATGAAATATATTGTTTAAATATAAGGGACCCAATAGGTTGTTTATCTAATGTGCGATCCAAGATACGGTTCTCTCTCTTTCTTATATAATTGACATCCAAATAAGATATGTCTTATGTCCTCTATCTCTGGAGCTCTGCAAATACAGGTATGTTCATTATAAGGGACTTGGTTAAATCTCTGATTTATTTTTTTTTTAATTTGATTTATATGCCGCCCTTCTCCGGAGACTCAGGGTGGCTTACAATGCGTTAAGCAATAGCCTTCATACTTTTGTATATTTATACAAAGTCAGCTTATTGCCCCCACAATTTTACCTACCTTAGAAAGGATGGAAGGCTGAGTCAACCTTGAGCCTGGTGAGATTAGAACTTGCAGTAATTGCAGGCAGCTGAATGTTAATTACAGTGCTTTAGTCTACTGCGCCACCAGGCTCTTAATCATTTAATCATTGTGTCCAGTGGTTTGAATCTTGTAATGGAATGGAAGCATTCATCAGGCCAATTTTATATTGGCTGCAAGGTGTACTATTGACCCATAGAACAGTCTTGCCGATTTTTCATTTTATTTATATATAAAAAAATTCTTTTTATTTAGAAAAAAACAAAACAAAACAGGACACAAACACAGAGTGCATACCATAGCCCTCCATCTTGCACCCTGCAAATGTGAACGTTGGTTACAGACTGCGGATGTGAAGCCAGCTTCTTAATTGGCCATGTTGATCTGAGACATCTCCATCAAAGGCACACAGGTGAGCTCTCTACATCCAACCATCTCCTTTTCACAGCTTAGTTATCAGAAACAGTTCAGTAGAGATGGGGGGGAAATGGTCCTTGCCCCCCTATCTCCTCCTATCATAGTTTGCTTTGATTGAAGCTGGAGAGCTATCCTATTTTTATAACCATCACAAGCTTCTCACCTGCAGCAACAAACGTCAGTTTCCAGAGCCTGTATTTTTGCAGTTCCAAACATAAACCCCCCCCAAAATTACCCCACTCCTTTGATTTAATCCAGAGAGAGGCAGGAATTTTCCCCCGAAAAGGCTGACATATGAGCATTAAAAAAAAAAATTCACATTACTTATCCATTGCAGGAGAGATTGTGGTTTTAACACGGAGGGAGCCAGCTTGTGCTTACAGTCATATGATGTGAAAGAATTAGAACACATAATAACAATAAAAAAAAAGAAGGTACAAATAGGAAGCCAGGAGAGAGATTGACCACTGCAACGATGTATAAGGATACACATATAACACAATATTGACCTCAAACATCCAGGAGTAATCTCTGTTTGGCAGAGCCCTGCACAAATAATGATTGCAATGAGAAGGATGGGTGAGCAGCTGCGCTGGACAAGGCCAAATAGCTTTCAATATTTAGAGAGTATCATCGATGGACAATTTATAACAAGTAAAGTTCAGATAACACAATAAGTCTTTTGTCTACGAAGGAATGTGGCTTCACAGAACCATCAGAATGAAGTTCTGATGAGGTTCTGATCCATTTAAAACCAAGAGAAATGTGTACCTGCTGCAGCTTTTTATAATTTGGTATCTTCCAGATGTGCTGGAAGATGTGCTCAATGCCCAGCATCCCAAACCAGTATGGCTGGAAACTTGGGGATCTGTAGCCCCAACTGGTTGAAGGGCATTTAGCTGGTGGAAGGCCAATCTCTAAAAAAGTGTCCTGATGGAAAGAGAGATGGAATTACATCACCAAGGAGACTGAGAAAGGGGAGTTAATTTACACAGTGAACAGTTTTGATTTAAATTCTCCAAGTTCTCCAAGGGAAAAAAAAATGTAGAGAGCGCCCTTGGCAGACCAAAGGTTCACCAAGTATCAGTGGAAGACAGAAATTGGCGTTTCAAATATGGTGAGATTAAAAACTGTGCTTTTCTACTCTGTTAGACAGAAGGCATTTATAAAGTAACCCAGAGGACCGAAGTCATATCAGCTCTATACTTAAATAGGAGTCATATTTAATAAGATAACATCAGCAACAGCAATTATTCTCCCTAATGCCTACTTGGAACAATATGCAAACAGTAGATGAGCTGCAGTATTTAATAAGTAAGCTGCTCAGAGGTTTAACAACTGCAACATGAAAACAAATCTGCTTGATAAATGACTTTCCTCAACCTGTTCACAGGTCCATTCCTAAAAAGGTGACATACCAGAAGTTTCTCCTTGAGTTTATTCTGCCTTCTCCTTTTCAGCTTGCATTTACTTCCAAAATTTGAAACTCACTTTGGATAGTCCAAGCTGGTGTCTCTTCTACCTGCCCTCCTCTCTTTGTGGTTCAGTGTCTGTTTTCTGATCTGCAAGGCACAAGACGCCTCAAAGTACAGACCCAACTACTTATGTTTTTCCCCAGGAATCAACATTTAGCACTCCATCTTAAAATGCCCATTAACCAGCCACTTCAATGGCTTCTATGAGATTATTCTATGTGTCTTTTTTTTTTTTTTACACCTTTGGTGGATCCACAAGTTCAGTCTGCGTCCATCTTCAAGTCCTGGTTTTCACCTGGGCAGTAGAATACTGTGGCAAAAAACGTGGGAAGCACCTGGGAAGAATCCTGAGGCCCAGCCTCTTTCTTCCATGGTAAGGAATCATATTGGAGCCTTCCACATGAAGAGACCCTTGAGAGAAACCTGGCTGCTCTCAAGGAAGCTCCCCTGGAACTTACACTTCAAATGGCTGCTTGCTAGACATACTGTTTTTTAGAAGCACTGCTACTTGGGCGGCTGGACTGCCTTTCCGGAGAGAGATGGAGTTCAGGGGCTCCCGTTGCAAAGAGATCAGGAGGACTAATCTGCTTTTGCAAGGCCAGGGTTTCTTCGGTGTTGTAATTGGCCCAGTTCTGCTCACTGGAGAGCTTGTTGTATCCCTGGTAGGGTGGAACATGCCTGTCTGACATGGGGAGGTAGAAATAGGGTTTATCTGGTGGATAAGGCCCTGTTGGCATTTTACCAATGCTGTTGGCATCGAAGGGTAGGGGAGGAGCAGAAGATGGGGAGCAACAGTCACTTTCCTTAACCCTTTTGACCAGGTGCTTGCAAAAGAGATGGAAAAGCTCCAGAATGTTGAGGACAAGGGAGATCAATCCCATTACCAACATGAAAAGGATGAAGATGGTTTTTTCAGTGGGACGGGACATAAAACAGTCCACATGGTGTGGGCATGGAGAACCTTGGCACACATAGTTAGCATGCATGACAAAGCCATATAGGTACCACTGGCCAAGAAGAAAGCCTGCCTCAAATATGGTCTTGAAGATCACGCTGATGACATAGGTCCACATCAGAGGCCCACGGATTTTAATTCGGCCATCTTCAGCCACACAGATCTTGGCCATCTTCTTCTCCACTGCCATCAACATAGCTGTCGCCTTGTAATCTTTGGCTTGCAATGCCCGGAGTTCACTCTCCTGTTCCTTTAGCTTCTCCTCTTGTCGGGAGAGGTAGATGACATGCCCCAGATAGACCAAAGTTGGGGTGCTGACGAAGAGGAACTGCAGCACCCAGTAACGAATGTGGGAAATAGGGAAGGCATTGTCATAGCAGACGTTGGTACAGCCAGGTTGCTTGGTATTGCACACAAAATCGGACTGCTCATCCCCCCAAACGGACTCCCCAGCTAGACCCAGGATCAAGATTCGGAAGATGAACAGGACCGTCAACCATATCTTGCCGATGACTGTTGAATGCTCCTGCACCTGGTCCAGTAACTTCTCCAGGAAGCCCCAGTCGCCCATCCTGTGCTATGGACAGTAGAGAAGTAGAGAAGGAATTAAGAAAGGCTCCATAATCATTTCATGAGAGCTTGAGGTTCCCACCATCATTTAAGTTCTAGGTGGGTCAACATCCTGAATTGAGGATTATAGGAGGCCTTCAAGGGCTCCAAAGGAAGACAAGGCTAATGAATGGGGCCATAATTCAACCCAGCCAATTGCTGTGAAAACTCATTCCCTTCCCAACACAGATGGACTCATACAATATCCTCAGTCCAACCAAATTGTATGAGGCTGGTGTTCACCCAATATTCTTAATTTAGTTATTGAGGAAACCCTCTTGTCTAAATTACACTGTGAACTGCAAAGCCACAAAAAAATAACCATGGGTAAGACTAGTATCCTATGCAAATACTGTACAGCTGCATATGTTTGCAATTGATCTGATTGGAGGTGTTGTGGGAACACAGAATATAGCTGAGCACAATTTGAGGATGTGGTTAGAGTTTAAAACTATACTAATATTTTACCTAGCAACAGGGAAAGTGATGACACTGAAGAGTGTTTTTATGCATCTGTGTGTAGGACAAAAGTGATTTGAATGACTTCCCTACCATATTTTAATAATGCAACACATGCACACACGTTATAAACATAGCTTTAACTCTATTGGACTTTAAAAAAAAGAAGAAATGCTTTTCTGAATAGTAGTGCAGAAACCTACATATGTAGGTGGGATAGAAAGGATATATTTTTTTAAAAAAAAACAGAGGTCCTTGAGTGATTGTCATAGAGAAAGGGAGGGAGGTTGACCTATTCTACAAAACATCTGAGTGCAGGACAGTGGTGGGTTTCAAAATGTTTTACTACTGGTTCTGTGGGAGTGGCTTGGTGGGCATGGTGTGGCTTGGTGGGCGTTGCATGGCTTGGTGGGCATGGCAGGGGAAGATTACTGCAAAATCCCCATTTCCTCCCAATCAGCTGGGACTAGGGAGGCAGAGAATAGATGGGGGCGGGGCCAGTCAGAATTTTTATTACCGGTTCTCCGAACTACTCAAAATTTCCGCTACTGGTTCTCCAGAACTGGTCAGAACCTGCTGAAACCCACCTCTGGTGCAGGACAAGAAGCAATGAGTGGAAGATCATTAAAGAGAGGTCCAACCTGGAACTAAGGAGAAATGTCCTGACAGTAGAAATGACTTGACTGTAGAAATTATGGGTGCTCCATCATTGGAGAATTTCAAGAAGAGATTGGATAGCCGTTTGTCTGGAATGATGTAGGATCTCCTGCTTGGGCAGGGAGTTGGACTAGAAGAGCCTTGGTAGTACAGTGGTCTAAAGCACCCTGTTATTAACACCAGCTGCCTGCAATTATTGCAGGTTCGAATCTCACCAGGCTCAAGGTTGACTCAGCCTTCCATCCTTTCTAAGGTAGGTAAAATGAGGACCCAGTTTGTGGGGGCAATAAGCTGACTTTGTATAAATATACAAAAGTATGAAGGCTATTGCTTAGCGCATTGTAAGCCGCCCTGAGTCTCCGGAGAAGGGCGGCATATAAATCAAATTAAAAAAAACAAAAAAAACCCCCTTCAAGATCCATTCCAACCAGGGGTGGGCTGCTGGGGTGTTCACAGGGGTTCAAGAGAACCTCTAGCTAAGATTCTGTGCAGTTCGGAGAACCCCCAAATCCCACTCCTGGCTGGCCCTGCCCACCTCTCTCCTCCCAGGAGTCCCCACGCAGCCCCACACAGCCTTTTTGATGCAGGTAAGTGCAGGGCACGTGTGGAGGCTCGGGGAGGGCGAAAAATGGACCTACCAGAATTTTGGGAAGGTTGGAAAAGGGCCCGTTTCTGGCCTCCAGAGGGCCTCCGGAGCCTGGGGAGGCTGTTTTAGCCCTCCCGGAGATTTGAGAAAAGCCTCTGGAGCCTGGGGAGGGCAAAAATGCCGCCCCATCCATGGTGCAGAAGGCCAACTAGGCCACGCCCTCCATGGCCACGCCCACCCAGCAACCAGGCAGAGAACCCCTTGCTAAAATTTTTCCTGGGGGGCTTTGAGGAGCTCTACCCCCACCAGCCTGCTCTTCGGTCTCCCCTTTGCCTGGGGAGAACCTTTTTGAACCTCCCGACAGCGCTGAACAGCTGTTCGGGGATTCTTACGAAACCAGGAAGCGGGCACCTAATCCTAGGTGTCTTCAACGAACGCGGAGCCACCGGAAGTCACTTGCTAAAATTTTTGAAGCCCACCCTTGGTTCCAGCCCTAATATTCTATGTTCCGGGTCAGGCAGAAACATTCAGGAGAAGCCCTTTAACAACACTCCAGTGGTTGGCCATGACCTAAGTTCTGAAAAGGAACATCTGCAAACAGCGTCAGGCAAACCACTTCATAGCACTCTGTGAATGGGGAAGTCTCTCCATCTTTCCCTGTTCTGTCGCTGAATTCATCAAGCGTAAACCTTCTTATTTTCCAGTGATTTCAGCCAACCAATTGTTGGAGTATAACCAGATAGGACAGCTGGATCCAGCCTTCCTCTACTTGGTCTCCTCTAAAAGTGATTTTTGTAGAATTTTTATTAAAATACGAGTTACAATAACATAAGACAAACGTACAGTATAAAACTATAGAAAAGAGAAAGAACGAAGGGAAATGTAAAGCAAGTAAATGAAAAAAGAGAGTACATAGAGGGAAAAAAAGAAAAGAAAAAAAGTATTAAGAAGCGGCTTCCAATTTTTTATTTTATTTTTATTTTTTGCAGTGGTTACAAATGAATTTATCATCTTCCCATTTTCTGCCTTTCTAATGATCAAATCCATAAGTCACCCTTTTGCCATTCTAAACTACAAATTCATTTTTTGCCTTGCCTTACCTAATATCCTCTGGAAGTGCTGAGATCATTGAACCCGGTACTTGGAAACTCCATCAACCAAATACTTTAGCATGATTTATTTATGTATTTTCCTACCTTCTTATTACATTGTTATACATCTTAGTGCCTTGCGTTGTTTCCATACATTGGTGTCCGTAGATGTTAAAAAAATGACTAGCGTTAGATTAAGCAACCTACAATATTTTTCTTTTCTTTTCTTTTTTCTATTCTCAACGATCTCTCAATACGAATTACAATTTAGGATGGTGATGTTACAAAACCAAGTTTTTTTTTTCAAATTCCAAGCTGAGTACAACATGGAAAAAGAGCTACTTCAGTTCACATCAAAATAATTGCTTTATATTGACTCTATATACACCTGACTAGGTGGCTCAGTGGCTAAGACACTGAGCTTGTCGATCAGAAAGGTCGGCAGCTCAGCAGTTCGAATCCCTAGTACAGGTCTCCTGCGTAAGCAGGGGGTTGGACTAGATGACCTCCAAGGTCCCTTCCAACTCTGTTACTGTTACTTACTAAGACAGTTTGATTGTGGCTGTTAATTTTTTTAAAGTCTCTCTTGTATTGTTACTGTGTATTTGTATGTATGTATGTATGTGTAGTAGACACAGACACACACAGATTGTATACACACACACACACAGTCAGTCCCTCTCCCTCTCTCTCTCTCTCTCTCTCTCTCTCTCTCTCTCTCTCTCTCTCTC
>WNWU01000029.1:6722981-6734618 GCA_012654045.1 Ptyas mucosa
GCTGCACTGGGTAACCTACTGTTGATTTAAATAAACAAAAGGAAAACCACAAACCCATTATAGAACACATAAATATATAAAAATAACCACAAATAAATGAAAAAAGGGGAAAGTGAAAGAAAAATCTAGAAAAGAATGTGTGTGTGTGTATATAAAATTTCGCTGATAAAGAAATAAAGGGAGAGTAATGTAGACCTATTTCAAGCTATTTAGCTCTCATCAGCTAGCCATACCCTCACTTGGATTTGAATTTGAGCTGCCTGCATATAATTTCATATATATATGAAATTAGATCAAATCACTTGGAAGTTCACCTCTTTGTTTATCTGTCAAGGAAAGAGGATTCCAAATTGTTAGGATATGGTGTATATAATGTTAGAACCAGTTGTCCAGGCAATATATGTATACTGTAACTTTAAGCTGTAAATGTTACGTGTAACCCAGTATTGATGGCTAAGTCTAAGTCTGTTTATAATAATGTTAAACCACACGATGAATGTATTCATCTGTTACACCGGAGGCTTGGGCATTTAAACTTCAGAACGTTAAAACAAACAGTACAATTATCTGAAGGAATAAAACTACAAGCATGTAGTAAATATCTAAATTGCAATGCCTGTAGTCAACAGAACAGTAGGATAACACCAGCAAACCGTGTTAATGGTTTTAAAACTACAAACCCATTAGAAGTAGTGTTTATAGACCTAATTGGACCCAAGAAACCTAGTATTGGAGGTGCCTGCTATATTCTAAGCATGGTTGACCATTATTCAAGGTACGGATTCTGTTATCTTATGAAAACAAAAAGTGAAACATTCCAGCATCTTACCAACTGGATACGTTTTGTGGAAAGGAAACAGAAATTCAAGGTTAAATGCTTAGTTACTGATAATGGTACGGAATTTACCAACCAAAAGTTGGAAAAGTTTTTGCAGGATGCAGGGATCCAGCATAAGCGGTCTGCTCCGTACAGACCACAGCATAATTCGTATATCGAACGAAGAGGTCAAACATTACAGGCCATGATTAGAACTATGTTGGCAGATTCTGGTTTGCCTAATAATTTATGGGGTGAAGCTATTATGTGTGCTAACCATGTGCTAAACAACATGGTTCATTCCTCTACAGGAGAAATTCCAATCACCTTATGGCATGGGAGGAAACCAAATCTTAGTTATTTACACACATTTGGAGCCCCAGCTTGGGTACATATTCCATCTAGTTTGAGGAGAAAGGATCAACAAAGAGCCAGAAAAATGTTTTTCGTTGGCTATGAATCAAATCATAGATCTTTTAGATTTTGGGCACAGGGAACTATGAGTGTATACTGTAGTGCTAGTGCTAAATTTCTAGAACATGAAGGATGGGATAGACTAGAGTGTGCAGACTATAGACATGATAATAATACTGTTAGTATCGAGCATCAAATTCCTGATGATATTCCTGAGGATTTAGATGATGTAAAATCCTCTATCAAGGAGGAAGAACAGGAAATAAGTTTAGAGGATGTAGTTTTAGGGGAGGAGTCAGAGGAATCATCTGCTGTAAGTCCTGTTTTACCTAGAAGATCTACTAGGGAAAGGCATCTACCTGATCGTTATAAAGCGACTGTGGTTTGCCAGATTAACATTGAGCCTTCAAGTTATGAAGATATCAAACTTTATCCTGATAAGGAGCAAAATGCTTGGAAGGAGGCAATGAGTAAGGAAATTAATTCTTTAACTAAGTTAGGTGTTTATGAAACTGTGAAATTGCCACCTGGTGAAAAATTAATAGGTTGCAGATGGGTTTACAAAGTTAAGAAAAGCATAGATGGTATGCTACCCATAAAGCTCGCCTTGTAGCTCAAGGTTTTTCTCAGACTGAACAAGATTTCGATGAAGTTTTTGCTCCTAGTTTACGTGCAAGTACTTTAAGAACAATGCTAGTATGGGCGGCTAAGTATAAATATAGTATTAACCATATAGATGTAGAAACAGCATATTTGCATGCTCCATTAAGACACACCATCTATATGAAGAAGCCTTTAGGAGTTGAAACACAAAACCACACTGATTGTTGGAAGTTACATAAAAGTCTTTATGGTTTGTGACAGTCAGGGTTCGAGTGGAACCAATGTATTGTGAAAGAGCTAAATAGGATCGGTTTTTATGAAGGTGTAGTGGATAAGTGTCTCTTTAAGAGAGAAACTAATGGTCTAGTATCTTTTTTGTTACTGTTCACAGATGATATAGGTATAATAACAAAAACTGACAAAGAAGCCATAGATATTGTTCAACAGTTACAAACCAAATTTAAGATCAGAAATTTGGGAAATATTAGGCATTATTTAGGTCTAGATATTAATCAAACAGCTAGAGGTTATAAAATATCTCAATCTAGCAAAATAAGCCACATGTTAAAGCGTTATGGCATGGAGCTCTGTAAGCCAGCAAAAACGCTTATGGCACAGGACTTTCAACAAGGAGAGGTCCAAAGTCCTAAATTCAGTAGGGAGATCTACCAGTCTCTTATAGGTAGTTTATCTTATCTAAGCAATTGGTCAAGACCTGATATTTCGTTTGCAGTAAACCAATTAGCGAGATATAACACAGAGCCGACTGATAGACATTGGCAAGCCACAAAACGTATATTAAGGTATCTGAAGATGACGATGCATTATGCATTGTATCTAGAACCTAACAATGATTTAGTATTAAGTGCATATGCTGATGCCAGTTTTGCTACTGATGTGACCACTAGGAAGTCCACATCGGGTATAGCTATCATGTTAGATAATTGTTTGATTAGCTGGAAATCAATTCGTCAAAAACATATTAGTCTTTCGACTATGGAAGCAGAATTTTCCTGTTTGTCACTCGTTTGCACTGATTTGATTTATTACAAACAATTAATGATGGATATTGGTTTAAAGATGGATTATCCAATTGTAATACATGAGGACAACCAAGCTGCTATAAAAATGGCAACAAATTTAGCAGTCAAAACTAGAACTAAATATACTGACATTAGGTATCTTAATGTTCGTCAATGTATCCAAAGCAACATGGTTACGTTAAAATATTGTGTGTCGGAAGACAATATTGCTGATGCTTTTACCAAAGCGCAAGGTGCTATAAAACATAAAACATGTTGTGAAAGCTATGGATTAAGAATCTAAACTGAATATATTGACCTGTCCAAAGGGGAGAATGTTAGGATATGGTGTATATAATGTTAGAACCAGTTGTCCAGGCAATATATGTATACTGTAACTTTAAGCTGTAAATGTTACGTTCTTGCTGAGTCATGCTGTAATTGGATAATGACTAGTTGGGAGTATATTTAAACAAAGTATTGTAACCTGGTCAGTTACTGCTATTGTGAAGAAACTGCTATTGCGAAAACACTGCTATTGTGAAGATACTGCTATTGTGAAGAAACTGCTATTGTGAAGGAGTTGCTATCTGTTGATGGATCTGCTACCATCGTGGTTTGCTTAACCAGAGTGAGTTGTTTGGACTGATTTACTGGACTGATTTATTGGTGAAGACTTGGGATTTGTTTATGACTATGCGACTGCTTTTCCCTACAATAAAGTAAACTTTTGCTAAAACAGTTTTCTTATTCATTTCTCTCAGCAACGTTTCCTTGTGCAGTTACTCTGCTGGTTGGTAATACAACATCAATATCCTTAACACAAATAATGAAAAAGCTTCCATCTCAGGGTTACTTAATTGCAAATTAATCATCACCATCATCACCGCTACAATCTTTTCGTAAACACCCAAAACTCTTGAAAAGTCGATACATTTGTGCCAATCAAGTTTTGCAGAGTTTCGGATTGAAAAATGTTAAGCAAAGTCATTTTTAAATTATCTGTGGCCAGAAGGTGGTGCTAAGATCACATGAATAAAAGTCTAGAACTTCTGAAAAGTTTTTTTAAAAATTCTTTTAAAAAAAAGACATTAAATGCAATGTTTATGGAGATTCTCAGTCATCCAAGTCATGGTTGAACTGAAGAAGCTTCTTGGATGAGAAGTGAAATGTCTTCAAGAAAAAACGAAAGAAAGTCCAGTTGCCTTTTGAAAAAGCACCTTTGGGACGTTAAAAGACAAATTCATGTGTCCCTTGTTCATATATATATATATATTTATATATTTTTAATTTGATTTATATGCCGCCCTTCTCCGGAGACTCAGGGTGGCTTACAATGCGCTAAGCCTTCATACTTTTGTATATTTTATACAAAGTCAGCTTATTGCCCCCACAAACTGGGTCCTCAATTTACCTACCTTAGAAAGGATGGAAGGCTGAGTCAACCTTGAGCCTGGTGAGATTCGAACCTGCAATAATTGCAGGCAGCTGGTGTTAATAACAGGGTGCTTTAGACCACTGTACTACCAAGGCTCTTACCAACATACTTTTGGGTAATCTTCATTTTCAAGAACCAATAGTAGTGATCAACATGCTAGTTATCTGTTAATTATGCTGAGAAGTCAGTCCAATATAATAGTAATAAAAAATCAGAAAGCTGGACAATATCTGATTTTAAGGCTATGCTTCCCAGATGGGGAACAGAAGCACAAAATGGAGAACATCTCCCTCCTTTTGCCAGGTATCTGGTAACCCTAACTTTGAAATAAGCTTTTAATGTGGAAAACGTTCAATTAAATGTAATGGGAGTGAGAAACCTTTAGCCAATACACCTAATCCAGCTCATCAGTTTTGGGGCATTTGATCCACAGGGTTTCCAACAGGGGCAGGGGTGGGTTCTAATTTTTTTTACTACCGGTTCTGTGGGTGTGGCTTATTTTGTGGGCGTGGCTTGATGGTCATGTGACAATTCTTTAGGATTTAGCAGAGGTACTGGTCTACCAGGCTTTTAATTGCTTGCAGAGCTGTACTGGTCTACCCATTTGTTCTTGAAGGCACCGGTCTACTCACTTGTTTTTGAAGGCACCGGTCTACCACCACACTGCCTTTTAACACTGATCAGCTGTAGGGCGGCCCTTTGAAGCCCCACGGCAAGTGTTTAAACAGTTTTTTTTCCTTCTAGCTGATCAGCTGGGACTCGGGAGGCAGCAATAGAAGACCGTTGGTGGCGCAGCTGCCAGCTGCCTGCAATTACTGCAAGTTCAAATCTCACCAGGCTCAAGGTTGACTCAGCCTTCCATCCTTTCGAGGTAGGTAAAATGAGGACCTGGATTGTGGGGGCAATAAGCTGACTTTGTATATAAAAAAAAGAACACTGCGGGGGGGGGGGGGCAAAGCCCTACTAAGCAGGTATATGCAAAAGTATGAAGGTTACTGCTTAATGCATTTTAAGCCGCCCTGAGTCTCCGGAGAAGGACGGCATATAAATAGAAACAATAAATAAATAAATAGATTGGGGGCGGGGCCAAATAAAAGGTAAGAATAACCAGGAGTGTGGTGGGAGGGCCCAGCTCCCGAAGAAAGAGAACCGGTTTGGTGATGTCATATCATCACCGCTACTGGCTCGCCCGAACCGGGCTGAACCGGGAGGAACCCACCACTGGCGCCAGCACGCATGCATGCTGTCACGCACGCACATGCATGTTTTCAGCACACGATGAGAAAAAGATTAGCCATCATTGCCCTATATCATATAAGTAAAATGATTCTCTTTAAAACTTCCAGTGTTGGAGCGTTCACAACTTCTGGAAGCAAGTCATTCCACTGATTAATTGTTTTAACGATTAGGAAATTTCTCCTTAGTTCTAGGTTGGTTCTCTGATTCAATTCCAGCAACCGTTCTTCATATGTTTTATCTCCAGTCCCAGGGGTGGGTTGCTCCCGGTTTGGACCGGTTCGTAAGAACCAGTAGTAAAACCGGTGGGAGGCTCCACCCACCGACCCCAACGTCAACAGGAAGCTTCTGCGCATGCGCAGAAGCCCGTGCGTGTGAGTGAAGCAAGCCCCGTTGTGAACCGGTAGTAAAGGTAAGTAGAACCCACCTGTGTCCAATCCGTCATCACAAAAGAGAATAACACAATCCAATCTGAGTAGGTTGCTGGGACCAGAGGTGTTTTCTTCTAAGTTTTCGCACTCGTGCTTGAGATTGAGAAGTTCCCTGAGGATGGGCTCCAGCACGAGTGCAAAAGCTTGAAAGAACAAATCTGGTCCCAGTGACCGATTCAGATTAGATCCTGCAAAGTTATCCTGGGATACATATATTTGCCTTCATTCATGAGAATAACAGAGTTGGAAGGGACATTGGGGATTTTCTAGTCCAACTCCCTGCTCAAGCAGGAGACCCTGTACCAGGGGTCAGCAACCCGCAGCTCTGGAGCTTCTTTTGTCTCTTTCATCCCTCTGCTGCGGCTCCCTGTGGTTGGTCGGCTCCACAATTGATAGGGCTTTCAGTTAGGACAGGCAGAGCAAAAAGGACGCCATGCTAGGAGGAGACTCTATGGTGGGGGAACCGGACTTCCAGTCAGCAGAGGAAAAAGAACGCCGCGTTAGGAGGAGACTCTATGGTGGGGGAATCTGACTTCTAGTCGGCTCCAGAATTGAATGGGGGCTTCCGGTTAAGACCTTTGTGGCCCTTTGAGTGTTTAAGGTTGCCGACCCCTGCCCTATACCATTCCAGACAAATGGCTGTCCAATCTCTTCTTAGAAACCTTCAGTGGTGGAGCACCCACAACACTGTCCCACTGATTCATTACTCTCTGCCAGCACTCCAAGCTACATTCACTCCAGTGCTGACATAAAGAGAAGACGACACTTGACTTTCACCTACTTATTTTCCCTGTAGATAATATCCCCTAGGAGATGGGATGGGAGGGGGGACATTCCTGTGAGCTGAAGTAGTAGAGATGGGGAGAGTGACTTGGAAGATGGCCAATGAGAAGCTGAGAATTGGGGAACGGAAAGGTTTGGGGTCAGAGGGTCAGTGTCGGCTATGATGGAGTCGGGGACAGATCGTTGTACTCAATAAATGAAAGATTTCATCAAAGACTATTTGTTTGGAAATGCAATTTATTTGAGATGACATCGTATCCTGACACTCTCATTGTCTGAAATGCACCCAGTGGTTGCCCAGACTTGGCCTCTTTTGACATAACGCAATAGAAGGAGTCAGTGTTTGAAGGAGTCAGCTTGAAGAAGTGTGGACTTTAATTCCCAAAATTGAATTCTGAGAGTTGAAATTGCACATCTTCAAGTTGAGAAACAAAATTGTAACCATTGTTCAGTTTCTCTTTTTGGTAACTTTCTTTAAAAGCTATTAACGGCACTTTTGGATCCTGGTTTTTGTTTCCTTTCTTATTTTAATGTCAAATATTTTCATCTGCCACCATTTAAATAAGGTGCAATTACAAGAGAAGGAGTTTTATCTAAATTTATGCAGCCCCAATATACCAGAAAGGATCAGATAAAGCTAGCATATTTCCTTTCTCCACATTTAACTTCCTTTTCCACATTTTTAGTTTTGCCCACGCCTTTAATAACATATTTCTTAAACTCAAAAGGCCAGAATATTGAAGCTGGGCCTCTTCCTCCTCTTCCTTCTTTTTAGAGAAAAGGTGAGATTATTAACCTTCTCTTTAAAAAGAAAAGAGATTAAAAAAGAGAGTCGAACCATTAAATGTTCACCTTGAGGATAGAGAAGCTGAGATAATTTATATGTTTCTTTTTTTAGAAGGATTTTTTTTAAAAAAAGAAATAGATTTATTAAAAGATTTCACTCGCCTAATCAGAAATAGTCGAAGAAAAAAATATAGCAAAGTAAATGTGGAAAAGAAAAAAGGAAGGAAAGGGAAAATGAGAATGTTCAAATTTCAGAGGGTCTCGAGCCCTTCAAATCTAGAAATACATGTTTAGTTAGGCTAAATGCTCTTTCGCATCTATGTTAATGTGCTTTCCTTCCATCCTGAGATGATAGGCAGGTCCAAGTAGTTCTTGTCTTACAACTGTTTGTTTAGTGCAGTGGTGGAATTCAAATTTTTATACTACCGGTTCAGTGGGCATGGCTTGGCGGGCTTGGTGTGCTTGTTGGGTGTGGCAGGGGAAGGATACTGCAAAATCTCCATTCCCACCCCTCACTTGGGGGAAGGATACTGCAAAATCCCCATTCCCACCCCACTCCTGGGGGAAGGATACTGCAAAATCTCCATTCCCACCCCACTCCAGGGGAAGGATACTGCAAAATCCCCATTCCCTCCCCACTCTGGTGCCTGCCAGAGGTGGTATTTGCCGGTTCTCCGAACTACTCAAAATTTCCACTACCGGTTGTCCAGAACCTGTCAGAACCTTCTGAATAGCACCCCTAGTTAAGTGAGCATTCAAAGTTACAAGAGTACTGAAAAAAGTGACTTATGACCACAACAGGCCCATATTTATGACCGTTGCTGTGTCCTGGGGTCACATGTGATCCCCTTTTGGGATCTCCTGTCAAGCAAAGTCAATGAGGAAGCCAGATTCACTTATCAGCGGCGTTACTAACTGAACAACTGCAGTGATTCGCTTAACAACGGTGGCACGAGAGGTCTTAAAATGAGGCAAAACTCACTTAACAAAGGTCTCACTTAGCAGCAGGAATTTTGAGCTCAGTTGTGGTCCTAAGTCAAGAACCACCTGTATGTTGTTTTCTGTTGAACTGAGTTTAGCAGATTAAACAGAGTTGGAAGGGTCCAACCTCTAGTCCAACCCCCCTGCCCAAGCAGGAGACCCAGAGGAGGGTTTCAGCAGGTTCTGACCCGTTGTGGAGAACCGGTAGTGGAAATTTTGAGTAGTTCAGAGAACCGGTAGTAAAAATTCTGACTGGCCCCGCCCCCATCTATTCTCTGCCTCCCTAGTCCCAACTGATTGGGAGGAAATGGGGATTTTGCAGTAACCTTCCCCTGGATTAGGGAGGGAATGGAGATTTTATAGTATCCTTCCCCTGCCATGCCCACCAACCATGCCCACCAAACTATGCCCACCAAGCCATGCCATGCCATGCCCACCAAGCCACGCCCACAGAACAGGTAGTAAAAAGTTTTGAAACCGACTACTGAGAAGACCCTACATCTGCTACTAACTAGGATCCAACTCACAACCTCCTGATTGTGAGGCAAGAGCTCCACCTCTAGGCCCCAGAAGTTGATGGAGTGAAAAAATAATCAGTCAAACACAGCCATTTTTTAATCACTAAACTCTGGATCTGAGGTTCCAGGAATTTATATGTTTTTTTAAAAAATAACAGGGAGGCTAGACTAGGAAGTTGACCAGGAAAAAACAATGGCAGGCCATTTTGGCCTCGCTACCAAGGAATATTTACGAGAAGAGTCCTCCATTCTCCTCTAACCACAATAAAATACTTTATGTCACCAGACTCCAAATTTTGGGCTTAGACAACTTAGAACTGCGCCGACTTCAGTCAGACCCAAGCATAGTATGTAAAATTATCTGCCACAATGTCCTTCCTGTCAATGAACAATTCAGCTTCAACCGCAACAATACACGAGCAAATAATAGATACAAACTCAAGGTAAACTGTTCCAAACTCGATTGCAGAAAATAGGACTTCAGCAACAGAGTGGTCAATGCCTGGAATACACTATCTGACTGTGTGGTTTCTTCCCCAAATCCCCAAAACTTTAACCTTAAACTGTCTACTGTTGACCTCACTCCATTCCTAAGAGGTCTGTAAAGGGCGTGTATAAGTGCATCAGCATGCCTATAGACCAGGGATGGGTTCCAAATTTTTTTACTACCGGTTCTGTGTGCGTGGCTTATTTTGTGGGCGTAGCTTGATGGTCATGTGACAATTATTTAGGATTTAGCAGAGGTACTGACCTACCAGGCTTTTAACTGCTTGCAGTGTTGTACCGATCTACCCATTTATTTTTTGCAGGCACTGGTCTACTCATTTGTTTTCTTTTAACACTGATCAGCTGTAGGGCGGCCCTTTGAAGCCCCACGGCAAGAGTTTAAACAGTTTTTTTCCCTCTAGCCATCGGCTGGGACTCAGGAGGCAGCAATAAATTGGGGGTAGGGCCAAATAAAAGGTAAGAATAACATGGGGGATGGGTGGGGCGGCGCAGGGGTGGGAGCAGAACTGGTTCAGTGATGTCATATCATGACCGCTACCGGCTCGGGGGAACCGGGAGGAACCCACCACTGGTACCATCCCTGTCCTAATATTCCTTTTTACTTACTCTTTTCATGTATTCAAATTATGTTTATACTTTTACCTGTTATCTTATATATGCTTGACAAATAAACTTGTGATTATGAAAGTGTTTTGGTTAGGTCCGTGAAATCATCAAGGGGTTGAACTCAACTTGAGGACATGTTTATCTTTGATTTGATCAGCTCTATGGCGGGTCAAGCGATGTGTAAGCCATTGTGTAGAACCAGACTTGACTGAGCACCTAGATACCGAAATGCTGAAATTCCAGCAACAAAATGTGTTCTTGAGAATCGGGGGGGGGGGGGGGGGGAGGTCAGTCTGGGTGCCATGCCTAACTTCTTGCTTAGTTGCTTTGAAGGCCCCTTGAAGAAGAAATGAGTTGGAAATCTGCTTTTTGTTTAGAATCGTTATTAAGTGTGAGTAAGAGTGGATTTCCTGCAGCAGGCTGGTACTTGAGAATGAAGAGCGAAAGAGCAAGGGAGGGTTAGGGAAACCTGAATGGGCTAAAACGCTCCTGTTCCTTGAATAGATGGCAATGAAAGCTCTGGGTAAAAGCCGCCAGAAATTAATCATTTTTTTCACGAGCTGAGAGCTGCATTTAAGCTAAAAGCGGTGCTTCAAGATTAAGTGGGGCCAGCAGACGAGACGGCTTGGTCAAAGGCTAAATATATATTAAACGTCAACTAAATGACAGTTTAAATGATTACTCCCCGGATTCTTAATAGCGTTTCCTCTTCTGTTCCATTAATGATCACAATTTGGTGTCTGGAATCTAGGGAGGCTCTGAGCTACATCCTTGACCTAAAATGTACACAACTTGAGGAAGTTCAGAGGTAGTTTATTCAGACGGGTAACATCCCTCTCATAATGTGCATTTAATGGGAGGCCCCATCTGCTGACTCATTGGCTTGACGTGGCTACTTACCCATACATTATGATTCAAAATCTAATTACAAATGGGGAAGAAGACAGTAGATAGTTTTGCCGATAAAAAGGTTGGACCGATACATGAATAACTTACCTGTTATCACACTTAGGTGCGGTCAAGAAATTTTTAGCAGCTGAATAAACTTTGTTGATCCTTGAAGACTCATCTGCAAGGTAGTTAGCATTGCCAGGACATGATTTAGGCAAGGAGAGAGTGGAGAGAAAAGAGTTTGGGGGAAAGGTGAGATTGTTCCAACCGATATTTCCAGATGTCGGGAAGGACTAGATCTCACTGATCTCACAGGGCTTTAATTCGAAGAAGGGTAGGATAGAAATTGGGGAGAAGGAGCGAGGCTTCAGGCTATAAACCAGGAGACTGTGAGTTCTAATCCCATATTAGGCATGGAAGCCAGCTGGGTGATTTTGGGTGGGGGGTTGGACTAGGTCCCTTCCAACTCTGTTAATCTATAAGTAGGTCTGTAAGTAGGAGACTGTGAGTTCTAGTCTCACTTTAGGAATGGAAGCCAGCTGGGTGACTTTGGGCCAATCATCAGGAGAGGATGAGTTCTAGTCCCACTTTAGGCATGAAAGCT
>WNWU01000029.1:6734628-6749760 GCA_012654045.1 Ptyas mucosa
CCTTAGGCATGAAAGCTGGCTGGGTGACTTTGGGCCAATCACCAGGAAAGGATGAGTTCTAGTCCCGCCTTAGGCATGAAAGCGGGCTGGGTGACTTTGGGCCAATCACCAGGAGAGGATGAGTTCTAGTCCTGCCTTAGGCATGAAAGCTGGCTGTGTGACATTGGACCAGCCCAACCCTCACAGGGGTTTTTCTCCTATGAGGAAAATAGAAGGAAGAAGAGGGAATGTTATATATGTGTGCCACCTTGAGTTATTTATATATAAAAAAGATGGGATATAAATGAAGAAGTAAATAAATTTCTTCGGTTCATATATTAACATAAGTCTATATAAGTCTATACTTCACACGTTCAGCGGTTTGAATCCCTAGTACAGGTCTCCTGTGTAAGCAGGAGGTTGGACTAGATGACCTCCAAGGTCCCTTCCAACTCTATTACTGTAAACATTTCCAGAAGCAATATCATAACCAAAGGGTTTTTATCTTCTAAGATTTACAGTTTCCAAACCATATTTGATCATTGATATATCACTTTGGTCTTGATTTATTATTATTATTATTATTATTGTTGTTGTTGTTGTTGTTATTATTATTATTATTATTATTATTATTATTATTATATTTAAATGCTGGAAATATAAGGAATGGACTGCATTCTTGTTCCATATGTGGTAGCAATGCGGTGAAGCTCAACAATTCTGGAAAACAAGCTGTTGTAGAATAGAACAAATTTTAAAATTCAGAATCCAATTTCCTGAGAGTTTTTTTTTTCTAATTAAACTTCATTAGGCCATACATTTCTTAAAAATATACTGTATTGGGCATTGTATAAGGTAATGACTTTGTTATAAAAGGATTTTATTTTTTTAAAAAAAATTGGGGAAGATCTTTTCCCTGTGGAAGAATGGTTACCCACATAGACTTTGATAGCTGAAGAAATTTTGAAAAGCAGAGGATTCAATTCTGTCTGAAAACCAGAAATTTACACTACAATTTTGTACACGCAATTGTGCCACATTCAAAATTTGGATTTTAGAGTTTATAGTCTAATTTGACATATTATCAGTATATAATTTACAGAGCTGTTTTAATATATGGCTTATCACACAGTTTTTCTTTTTCCTTTCTTTATTAACTCCAATTATATTATCCAAATGTTTTAAAAGTTGGATAAAGATATATTTTGGTTAAAAATGGATACAGTACAATATGTACTAGACTACATACGTTACATCTTAAACTATGGGAACTTTCAAATTGAGTCCTGGAATATGTTAGTCATGATATTTTGACTATCTGCCTGTATTTTGCTGTTTATATTTGGGCTTTTTATCAGTAGTATCTATTTCTTAACATATTCTTTAAAACTGAGCTTGTTGATCGGAAGGTCGGCAGTTCAGCGGTTCGAATCCTTAGTGCCGCGTAACAGGGTGAGCTCCTGTTCCTTGTCCCAGCTTCTGCCAACCTAGCAGTTCGAAAGCACGTAAAAAATGCAAATAGAAAAATAGGGACCACCCTTGGTGGGAAGGTAACAGCATTCTGTGCGCCTTTGTTGTTGAGTCATGCCGGCCACATGATCACGGAGATGTCTTCAGACAGAGCTGGCTCTTCGGCTTTGAAATGGAGATGAGCACCACCCCCTAGAGCTGGGAACGACTAGCACATATGTGCAAGGGGAACCTTTACCTTTTTATGATGATAATAGAATACAGATAGAATGCAGAATTAGAGTTGGAGACCTTCTACTCCAACACACTGCTCAAGCAGGAGAACCTACCTATTCTGGAAAAAATGGTTGTCCAATCTCTTCTTAAAAACCTCCAGTGATGGAGCACCCACAACTTCTGGAGGCAAGATGTTCCACTGGTTAAATTGTTCTCAGTGTCAATTAAGAAACTTTTCCTTAATTCTAGGTTAGATCCCTTCTTGTCCTGTCCTCAGATGCTTTGGAGAATATGTTGACTCCTTCTTCTCTGAGACAGCCCCTCAGATATTGGAAGATGGCTATCATGTCACTTCTAGTCCTTCTCTTTGTTAGATTAGACATATCCAGTTCCTACAACTGTTGAATGTATAATTTAGCCTCCAGTCTCCTAATTATCTTTATCGTTCTTCTTTGCATTCTTTCTAGAGTCTCAACATATTTGTTGTATTGTGGTGACCAAAACTGGATGCAGTATTCCAAGTGTGGTCTTGCCAATGCAGTGTAAAGATTGACAGTGTTTGCAAGTGAAAACAAGTTTGCAAAAATGTAGCTGATTGAAATAAGTGGTAAATTTATAATAATTATTCTCTAGAATCATCATCGTCGTCGTCATTATCAGCAGCAGCAGCAGCAAAAATGAAATGAAGGAAACTTAAGGTTAAAGAGATAAATTGAGCAAACCTGCCATTCTATAGATTTTCTTTTCTTTTGTTTTATATATCTTTCCAGCAGCTTCTTTGCTATTTCTGTTGGATAAGCTGGAAGTGTCAGGCCAGGGTCAGAGATAATTGGAACGCCTGCCAGCTCTCTTATAATGGAGAAAATGGTCAGTGAAGATGACAAAATTTGCAGAGGTGGCAAAATTGACTTGTTTGATTAGGGAAAAGACAATAGCTACATTTGTTAGTGATGGGAAACACTTTATGGACTTTTTGCTGAAAATGGAAAAAAATAACTTATGATTTATGGTTTTGATGATTAGACTATGGAAAGAAGGAAGTTGTGATGTAACCTTAGCAAGAGAGGATAAAATATAAATGCATTTAAAACTGCTGTAAAGAAGAAACTCCTTCCTTCCTCCCTTCCTCCTTCCCTGTTTTCCTCCCTCCATCCCTCCCTTTTATCCTTCCTTCCTCCCTCCCTCCCTCCCTGTTTTCCTTCCTTCCTTCCTTCCCTCCTCCCTCCCTCCCTCTCTCCTTTCCTCCCTCCCTGTTTTCCTTCCTCCCTCCCTGTTTTCTCTCTCTATTTCCTCCCTCCCTCCCTGTTTTCCTTCCTTCCTTCCTCCTTCCCTGTTTTCCCTCTCTATTTTCCTTCCTTTTCCTTCCTTCCTTCCTTCCTTCCTTCCTTCCTTCCTTCCTTCCTTCCCCCTCCCCTCCCCTCCTTTTACTCTCCTTTCTTTTTACTTAGTACTTTTCTTTTGCTCGTGTTTACTTTCTTTTTTTAAATTTGCATCAACTTTACATGGTTAATAAAAGCTTCTGTAAGAAAAACTAATAAAAGAAAGGAACTTGTGCCTGCTCTCTGTTGCTAACTGATACAAAATGAGTCATGAGTCCTGCTTAAACTTTGTCCATGGTGGATTTTATTTTCCACAGCAACAGAAGCACCAGCCAAACAAATACTTTAAATATGATTTTAATTCTTGCTCTGCATGGAAGACAGTCTACATGGAACTCAGTTAAGGAGACTCAAAATCTATTTACAAAAAAATCCTGTAGTCATAAGATTCTATAGTCATAAGATCCACAGTTGTCTCAAAATAGCTTAAATATTTTTGCTAAGAGCAAAATCTCTTCTGTTGCTTGATTTGTTCCTTTTGGCTAAATTGAGCTGTAAACATTGATTTCAAATAATGTTTCCCTCCATTTCTCTTCTTAAGACATGTCCCATTTTCTCTGGACTAATCCTTCCAGACGAATTTCAAATGTTACATTACATTTGATTTCAGTGGGAATTTCTCTGTTTCAGACAGGATGAGAGACTAAGAGTGGAGAACTGGGGAAAGTGTCATCAGAATAATGAATAAAAAGTAGGAGAAAATTCAGGAAGATGAAAAACCAAGAATGTTCTTCCTTGTTTTTTATGCCCTCATCATCCCTTCTATCTATACCAGAGGTCCTCAAACTTGGCAGCTTTAAAACTTGTGGACTTCAACTCCCAGAATTCTCCAGCCAATTATGCTCTGGGAGTTGAAGTCCACAAGTCTTAAAGCTGCCAAGTTTGAGGACCTCTGATCTATACCAAATTTAGCTTTCCATGTCAGGATACCTCTGCCTTTTCTGGAAAGTAGAAGGCCATGTCCTGTCTAGAAGGCTTTTGAGAAGAAAATACTGTCTCATTCCTTTTTAACTCAACTCAACTCAACATCGTTGTTTTTGCCCAGTAGATAATTATCATATAAGCAATGCTTTCTTAAAGTACTTTCTATTGAAAAGTGGGTACTGTCATCAAGACTGAAGCTCAACTATAAATGGGATAGGAATGGTGTAAGCAGATGCTCTCTTCTGTCTTGCAAAATTTTGCCTATTGAGACTTTGCTTCTCTGGGAGTTCCTCAAATATGAACTCCAAATTCATAGTGGATTTCCTCCAGGTGAAACTCAGGAGAGGAAATTCAGCTAAAAAACCTTTCAGTGTGCTTTGTTTCGACTTCTTTGTAGATTGCATTGGCATTTGTTATTTCAGAGAACTGTGACTTGCAAAAGAAGGGAGGACATCTAGGTTAAGTTATCCATGTTTACTGAATTTTCCTAATTAATTTACTCCCCTTCTTCTCGGGCAATTCAGTGACTAATACTCTATAAACAACTCTACGAACAACTAAATAAATCAGTTGAAGAAATCAAAGGTCATAGATTTTGGCTGCCCTAGGTTTTAAAGACCACAACATATTGTGCGCAGATGCTTGTCTAAGTTCTGAGAGGCTTTAGAAAAGTAGAAAGCATAAACCTGAGAATGTAGAAGGTTACAACTTTTTCTAGAAGGGTTTGGAGAACAAACCAACATAGATTGCCAGAGCATATGAAGTGTACATGCTTAGCTTAGTTATAATATGACCGTGACTTTAGACCTGAATAAACATGGCAGTGTTCTGTCAGCATCCCTTCAATCATTGGGGCTCTTCCATGGTGGAAAATTTGGTTAGTGATTCAATGGAAGGCTTCCACTTCAAGTCCTCCCTCCCTCCCGAGTTCATCTTTGAAAAAAAAAACATTCATGTGTCCTGGCTTGGGGCCATTTTGGATTTGCTTCTTCTCCCTCTCAGATTAAAGTCAGGTTAGGCGCGGAAGCTCTGAGGCCTTCTAAGGGGGAACTCTTTAATTTCCCATCATGCACGTGTTCCATCCTCGAATGGCACTGACATGTGGAGGCCTTGCTGTAGGTCAAGGACTTCTTGTTCTTCTTCAATTTCTGCACTGAGCGGACCATTCTCTTGAAGATGAGGTAGAAGATCTCACACACGGTGAGGACAATGCAAAGAGCTGATGCCCCTACCATGAAGTATGTGAAAATCTTCTTCTCTGTAGGCCGAGCAATGTAGCAATCAATCGTATTGGGGCAAGGTTGCAGATCACACTTGACCAGGCGCGGCAGGTCAAAACTGTCCCAAATCCTGTGGAGCAGATAGAGGAAGACGATCTCAATACCCAACTTGAAGAAGAGTGTCAGGAGGTAAGTCCACCAAAGGCCACCATGTTTCCTTCCAGTGTTGCTATAAAGTTTGGGACAGTTTTCCCCGTTTTTTTCCCGGTTCTTCCTTTCTCTGTCCTCACGGTAGGCCACGTGCATGATGACGAGCAGAGACGGACAGGTGACAAAAATCAGCTGCAGGGCCCAGAGACGGATATGGGAGATGGGGAAAAAATGATCGTAGCAAACATTGGTGCAACCAGGCTGCCGGTGATTGCAGTCAAAATCCTTCTGCTCGTCACCCCACACCCGCTCAGCAGCTACCACGTAAACAAGGACACGAAAAACGAAGACCACAGAAAGCCAGATGCGGCCAAAAGCAGTGGAGTATTTGTTCACTCCACTCAACAGGCCCTGTAATGTCTTCCAATCCATGGCGATAGAAGTTGGAGGCCCAGCTCACGAGCACCTGGAAAGGCAACAGAAGCATACAGTTAAACAAGTTTCCTAGCTTTCAAGTGTTAGGTAACGTTTTAATGCTTACAATCCAACATAATATCTTGAGGGCGTTATTCAGAGCAGTACATATGACCACAGAAAGTAGGTGGGGCTCAAAAAAGTGGGTGGAGCAGAGCAGGAAGGAAAGGTAATTGATATTTAATAGTTTAAGTACGTGCATAAACCAGCGGTGAAATCCAGCAGGTTCTGACAGGTTCTGGAGAACTGGTAGCGGAAATTTTGAGCAGTTCGGAGAACCGGCAAATACCACCTCTGGCTGGCCCCAGGAGCAGGGAAGGAATGGAGATTTTGCAATATCTTTCCCCCAGGAGTGGGGAGGGAATGGGGATTTTCCCTTGCCACGCCCACCAAGCCACACCACGCCCACCAAGCCATGCCCACAGAACCGGTAGTAAAAAAAAATGGATTTCACACTGGGTGTGTGTGTGTGTGTGTGTGTGTGTGTGTGTGTGTGTGTGTGTTTATCCATTCCAAACCAAGCAGCCTACAAACAAATCCCATTCTCTGAAATTATCTCAGCCACTTTTCTTCTCTGCTTTTATTTCAGGCAGATAGTTTGCTCTGGCTGAAAATGTCGGTGTCACAATATTTATTCACTGGGCTTGGAGATAACTCATTATTCAGATATTATGTTTAGTTGACTCACAGCTTAGTGGTTTCCCGGCATATCCTTGAAATAATTTATAGGAGTTAAGCAGTTTCCAAGATCATAGTTGGAACGTTTTGACTTGATACACCCTGTTTCCTGTTCAGCCCAGCATGGACATATTGCCTACCAAGAGTTTAGAAACACTAGTCTAATTGACTGCTCTTTGGATGCTCGAGTAAAGAATGAAAGGATGTGATTGCTTTCCTGACTGCCACCCACCTATTTTTTTTAAAAAATATAATGTCCCCCTTAACTCATTCAAAGACAGCTGACCATAATCAGGTCAGACAAAATAGAGTCAGAAAATATGGTTCTAATTTTTGTCCCAAACATAACAAGATAGGAGCCTCGGTGGTGCAGCGGACTAAGTGCTGTTAAGTGCTAGCACTTAGCTGCCAGCTGCCTGCAATTAGTGTGAGTTCAAATCTCACCAGGCTCAAGGTTGACTCAGCTTTCCGTCCTTCCGAGGTAGGTAAATTGAGGACCCGGATTGTGGGGGCAATAAGCCAGCTTTGTATAGAACAACACCACTTACGGGGCTCCGAAAGCCCTAATTAAGCAGGTATATACATAAAAGTATGCAGGCTATTGCTATAATGCATTGTAAGCCACCCTGAGTCTACGGAGAAGGGCGGCATATAAATCGGACTAATACAAAATAAAAAAAATCAAATAAAAAATCTACAATGTAGGAGAGCATAGTTGAGAACTTGCATCAGGCTTCCCCATCCCTGATCAAGGATCATTCAGGATGAGACAAATGTGTAGTTCTCAATCTTTTTACAAGTCGTTGCCCATTGGGCAAAGAGGAAAATGTACAATACGTTTGTGAAGAAACTGCATTTTAACAAAGTCAGGTTTGAGTTTTGCTCTGGCCTCACCTACTCCTCCCAAGTCCTGCTCTGCTGCCCCATTGTGGTAGGGTGGTAGGTAGGTGATGTTGGTATGCCTGGCAGGATAAGCAAAGAATGGTGTAAGTGTATGTCAGGAGCAAACATTCCCAGTGGGGTCATCCAAGGTGTGAAGGTCATCCCATCTGCCCAGGAAGCAGGTGTCTATATTGGGCAGCAGAAACATAGGAAGATGCTGGAGATGGGTGATTATTTTAGGGACAATGGCAAAGCCATCAATTCATACCGAAGGTGATATTCAGCAGGTTCTGACCAGTTCTGGAGAACCGGTAGCAGAAATTTTGAGTAGTTCGGAGAACCGGTAGTAAAAATTCTGACTGGCCATACCCCCATCTGTTCTCTGCCTCCCGAGTCCCAGCTGATTGGGAGGAAATGGAAATTTTGCAGTATCCTTCTCCTGGAGTGGGGTGAGAATGGAAATTTTACAGTATCCTTCTGGTGGAGTGGGGTGGGAATGGAGATTTTATAGTATCCTTCCCCTGGAGTGGGGAGGGAATGGAGATTTTACAGTATTCTTCCCCTGGAGTAGGGTGGGAATGGAGATTTTACAGTATCCTTCCCTTGCGACACCCACAAAGCCACACCCACAAAGCCATGCCATGCCCACCAAGCCACACCCACAGAACCAGTAGTAAAAAAATTTGAATCCTGCCACTGATCCATACTGTCCAGGGGAAGAATGGTAAAGCACCCGTGTATTTTTACTAAAGAAAGCACATAGACAGACAATGCAAAGAAGACCTGGAAGACTGGATTAGGGACAGATCATAGAAAAAAAAAATCTATGTGATTGCTGACAACTTGATGGCACATATCCATCCATCCATCCATCCATCCATCCATCCATCCATCCATCTTACCTATTAGTCATCGGCTTCAGCCTCCCCAAATTTGCATAGCCTGGTAGAGCCCAGTAAAACTGGAAGGCACCAGTTTGGAGAAGGCTGGTGATGAAAAACACAAAGCTCAAAATTGGATGGCTTAAAATTCTTAGGAGAATTCTTTGGAGAATCACAAAACATTTGTGGGCAGTTGAAAGATATGGTTGGCTATTCTTATCTAGCGGGATTTTTCATTTTTTGTTTTGCTTGCCCATAATGCAGTTCCTTTTTAACCTATCACATCTATCTGATGAAGTCAGTTGAACTTCACATTATTCCTTTTAATAAACTTCATTAAATTGATAAAGGTGTTAGCAAACGCTCTTATTCTTTTTTTTTTCTTTTTTGGCCTCCATAAACTATGGGTGTCCTCTGATGAGTCCTACCTAAAGTTCATTTAGGACCTGGGAGGTTTCTGAGATTCTCCTAACATGGATATCTCTGTAGATTTCCAAAATAAAATCAACACATATTATAAGAAGTCCTCTGTAATTACATCAGAATTTTAGATTGAGGCAACTGTCTGTCCGTCCATCCTTCCATCCATCCATCCATCCATCCATCCATCCATCCATTGTATTTCTTAAGGTTGCCCATCTCCCTCAGAGAGAGATTCTGGGTGGTGTACAATAAAATCAATAAAGACAACATTAAAAACCAGATTTAAAAGTTTTACAATTATAAAAACATTATAAAATTTCAAAAGGTTGAATAATTCCAAGATGGGTGTGTGTGTTAATATAGGTGGGGGTGATTTTTATGGAGCCAGCCAGCATCATGGTTATGTGGACTTCTCTGTCCCCCCACGCTTAGGCCCAACTTTGCTTCTGCCTCACTTCCTCTTTCTTGCCTTTTCATCTCCCCTCCTTCGCCACCCACTCTTTCCTCTTGGCCCTGTTCTTCTGGCCATTACTGATTTCATCCCACTCTTGGGTTACACCCATCAACGGTCAGCCGGCTTCCTCTAATTCATCCCAGCAGGTGGCTTCTCCCTTCTCTAAGTCACAACTAGGTGACACATGCCCACCCACTGTTTCCAGCCCCATCTTGAATGACATTTCCTCTACTTTCTGCTCCTCCTTCTTCATACTTCACGGTATACTCATGCCTCTTCTACGTTCCCCTGACAAAGGACATCTTACATAGCAACCTCTTTGCTTTTAAATTATGTTTTAGACTTTCCTGAGTTTCAGGACCCATTCCAAGTTTTTTAACCTTGTCTTGCTTGGGATTTAATTACTTTTTTATGCATTACTTTTATCTTTCTCATCTGTTCCACAGCCTTCTCTTAATGGTATTATCATTATGATTATTATTACTTTGGTATTATGATTATTATTATTCTGTTGTTTTGCAAGTACACTGAGAACTTACGAACACAGTTCCTTGTGTGTCCAATCACAGTTGACCAATAAAAAATTCTATTCTGTTCTGTTCTGTTCTGTTCTGTTCTACTCTACTCTACTCTACTCTACTCTACTCTACTCTACTCTACTCCTCTACTCTACTCTACTCTCTTTTACTCTACTCTACTCTACTCTACTCTACTCTACTCTACTCTACTCTACTCTACTCTTCTCCACTCTATTCCTGAGGAATGTTCTCAGTGAATATTTGGGGGGGCAAAAATATTGGACTGCTGTCTATCAGAAATAGTGTAGAGTCTCCTGCTTGGCCATGTCTGTGTATGTGTGTGATTGGACTAGATGAACTACAAGGTCCCTTCCAACTCTGTTATTCTGATAAATGTTTGTGTTTCTCTGATCCCTTTCTTGCTAGGAGTTTTTTTCTCCTCATTATTGGTGTCTGGTATTGGCCATTCCAACTAGCTAACCCAACTTTGCCCAACTGGCACATCATTATCGTAATTTGCCCATCAAATCGTGGTTTCTGAAGAAGTCATAGAGGGAAAACAATGAAACCCATTCCAGGTAAGAGAATGTTTATTCAATAAAGTTGACCTCATGCCCACTCACTGCCACTTGACTCAATTGGATTTGTCAAGTGACAACATTAGTATTATCACAATTATTTTATTGGGCACCCAATATGGGCTGCTTCTAAGCTGTTCATGGATGAAAGCAACATAATATTCTTTTATAGATTGCTTCACATATTTTATTAAGCTGTGGTTGATTTAACCTGCCAAAAAGAAATTTAGCTCATAAACTGAGCTAAGCAACTGGGTCATGGTTTGTTCAAGCATAGTTAGCTGAACAAACTGCAATTTTCTGGATATACGTAATACACTGAGTCATGGGTGTCCAATCTTTTGGCTTGCGTGGGCTGCATTGAGTGAAGATGAATTGTCTTGGGCCACATACAAAATATATGCTATAATTAATGTATATAAATAACAATTTTTTTATTTTTTTTATTTTTATTATATGTTGTGGGGCCACATTACTAGCTGTCCAAGACCACATGTGGCCTGAGGCAGTGGTGGGTTTCAAAAATGTTTACTACCAGTTCTGTGGGTGTGGCTTGGTGGGTGTGGCAGGGGAAGGATACTGTAAAATCTCCATTCCCTCCCCAATCCAGGGGAAGGTTACTGCAAAATCCCCATTTTCTTCCCGATCAGCTGGGATTTGGGAGGAAGAGAATAGATGGGGGCAGGGCCAGTCAGAGTGGTATTTACTGGATCTCGGAACTACTCAAAATTTCCACTACCAGTTCTCCAGAACAGTTCTCCAGCACAGTTTACAAGATACATTGGCTGGGCTCAGATCAGGTAGAATGGGACAACTTGCTGCAGTCAACTGGCCAGAGTCAACTTGGCATGGCCAACTCATTGCGGAACAACTTGCCATGGCCAAGTCGCCATGGGATAACTTGCCGGAGAACAATTCAATTTAATTATTTAAAATAATCCAAAAATTATTTTAATTTTTGCCATTCACATTTCATTTTGTCCCTCCTTTGGCATCCTGTCTTTCATGATTCTATTCCACTATTTCTATTGATTCTATTTTCTAATTTGCCATGATTCTATTTCTTCGATATTAGGGTAACTCTTGTCCTGCAGAGAGTTTGCCATGGCGAATTGTCCTGCTGTGAGTTGTCTGCACCAAATTGTCCAGCAACTTGTCCATGAATTGGCTGTGGCAAGTGTTGTCCATGCGATGGTATGATATAGACCTCAAATCAGGTGCTAAGAATCTTGTGCATGGTTGAAAAGTGTGTGAACTCGGACTAGGACAGTGATGGTGAACTTTTAGACAACGAGTGCCCAAACTTCACATGTGCATGCCCAAACTGAAAGATGTGCATGCACAAGCGAACATGCACACATGCATGCAATGACATGCGTGTGCGTATGTGCAGTAGAGTTCTGAAGACCAGCTGGCTGGTGGAAGGTGGGGCATCCCAACACTGGCAGCACAGCAAGAAGTAAAATCTTTTTCTTTCATGAGCTTCTGTTTTGTTGTTTGCAGGGAAACAGAAGCTCACAAAAGAAACGCCATGGAGATCTGAGCTGGGGCAATGGCATGCCTGCCAGGAGAGAGGGCTCTGCATGCCACCTCTGGCACATGTGCCAGCATAGAGGGCTCTGCGTGCCACCTCTGGCACGCGTGCCATAGTTTCGCCATCACGGGACTAGGATGTGGCATGATCTGTGAATCTAACTCTACACCACAGTCTAACTCCAACTGCTTAATTTTTCCATGTTCTACTGCAATTGTATGTTGAATAGGGATTTGAGATGCAAACATAAACATCTCATTGAAGTTCTGGCCAGCCACATAAAAGTAAAGTTCTCAACATACAACCAGTTTAGTGCAGGGGTGAAATGCTCCCAGTTCGGACTGGATCACCCGATCTGGTAGCGATGGAGGCGGGTAGTTCGGAGAACCGGTAGCAAAAATCCCTGCCACCCCCCACCATTGCCCAGCTGAGCTGCACAATTATCAAAGTCTTTTTTTTTAATTTTTAAAAGCATTTTTTCTATAACCTCTTTGGCCGAAAAAATGCTTTTAAAAGTTAAAAAAAAAAAGCCTCTGATGATTGCACGGCTCAGCTGGGATCATCAGAGGCTTTTAAAAGCATTTTTCTACAACCTCTTCAGCCGAAGAGGTTATCGAAAAAATGTTTTTAAACGGAAAAAAAGGCTCTGCCGATCAGGCAAGTCAGCTGGGATCGTCAGAGGCTTTAAAAAAAAAGAAGAAAGCCTCTGCTGATCAGGCAAGTCAGCTGGTATCATCAGAGGCTTTTAAAAGCATTTTTTTTACAACCTCTTCAGCTGAAGAGGTTGTAGAAAAAATGGTTTTAAAAGTTTTTTTAAAAAAGTTGGCCACGCCCACTCAGTCATATTACACCCCCCCCCCACCAAGCCACACCCACAGAACCGGTAGTAACAAATTTTACATTTCACCCCTGGGTTAGTGACTGTTCAAACTTACAACAGCACTAAAAAAAATGACTCATGACCACTTTTCACATTTCTGTCCCTTGCAGCATCCTTGTGGTCACGTGATCAAAAATTGGATGCTTGGCAACTGGCGTATTTATGCAGGTTGCGGTGTCCCAGGATCATGTGATCGATTTTTGCGATCTTTTGACAAGCAAAGTCAATGGGGAACCGTTTAACAACCAAGTTACTAACTTAACAACTGCAGTAAATTCACTTAATAAAGGTTGCAAAATGGGGCAAAACTCACTCAGCCGCTATCTTGCTTAGCAATGGAAATTTTGGGTTCAACTCTGGTCATAAACCGAGGACTCTTTATCTATTGGCTGTTCCAAAGTTCAGTTCACTCAGGTTTTGCCAGAATAGCAGCTGTTCTTAGCAAGGAAATCCTGCTTGTGTTTTGGGAGCTGTCCAATTTCTCTCCTTTCTCTCCTTTAATTGTGGTGCTTGTGAGCAATTAGATCTCAGGTTTTTTTGTGCATCTGCAAAGAACCCATCAAACAGGTGGAGCAGCTTCTATTTCGACTGTGGGTTTCCTACTATTTTTCCCCCAACTGACATTTAAAAAAAAAAACCTTTCCTAAAACAACCTAAGACTGTGCGAAATTACAACAGTGTTTCCTGAGATTTCAACCAGAAATGGATTATCGGGATTTTTGTCTAGCCGCTCAGGAATTTCCTGAGTACCAGGAGACAATCGTGGTCTCCATACATGATGTTAGGTTAATTTTAAAATCATTGTTTGTTGAAGAAACCTTAATGGCTTGTTTTAGGGCTAATACGTAGGTGAAAGATGGGTTAGAAAGTTAACGAATAATAACTATAATAATAAAGTTAATCCTCTTTGATTCAACCTACTGAATCTTAAACCCAGTTAAGAATATAAAATGTGTAATCCAGAGGTGGCATTCAGCAGATTCTGACCAGTTCTGGAGAACCAGTAGCGGAAATTTTGAGTAGTTCGGAAAACCGGTAGTAAAAATTCTGATTGGCCTCGCCCCCATCTATTCTCTGCCTCCCGAGTCCCAGCTGATTGGGAGGAAATGGGGAGTTTGCAGTAACCTTCCCCTGGAGTGGGGTGGTTATGGAGATTTTACAGTATCCTTCCGTTGCCACGCCCACTAAGCCATGCTACACCCACCAAGCCACACCCACAGTAAAATATTTTGAAACCCACCACTGGTTCTACCAGTTCTGGAGAACTGGTAGCGGAAATTTTGAGTAGTTCAGAGAACTGGCAAAAACCACCTCCGACTGGCCCCACCTCCATCTATTCTCTGCTTCCCGAGTCTCAGCTGATCAGGAGGAAATGGGGATTTTGCAGCAACCTTATCCTAGAATGGGGTGGGAATGGAGACTTTGCAGTATCCTTCCCCTGCCAAGCCCACCAAGCCACGCCCACCAAGCCACACCCACAGAACCGGTAGTAAAAAAAATTGAATCCCATCACTGGCAAGGACCTGTTATATGTCATTTTTTTTCATGTCTGTTGCAACTTCAAACACCGAATGAATAGCTGTAAGATGAGGACTACCTGTATGCAGGAATGCACATGAAGGAGAACCCCCAAGATTTTTGGTTCATCTTGGCATCTCATATAGGAAGGAAAAGATGCCATCTGCATCCTGTTTACATATTGGTCCTTTTTATCCAGTTTTTTCCCTTAACTTTTCATGTTTTAGTTTTTAACACTTGATGTAGTTAAGGTTCTGTTAGTAATTGTTTTATATTACCGTATTATGCAGTTACATAATACAAGCTACCGTATTATGTAGTCAGTGAATGACAATATTTACAATAAATATTTGAAAATTTGTAAATTTATTTACAATGAATAAATTTAATGAAAAAAAGGGGTTTGCCTTCTCTTATCTGCCAATCATCAGATGCACTGAAGTTCAAGGCCCCAAATCTCTAGACAGCAGGACTACATGGAGTGTGGAGGGTAAGGCATTAAAAGGGTCAGCTCTGGATCCCAAGGAGAGAGAAAAAAAAAAACATAATCTACAGGTGTCTGTCTCCTTTCTCCATTATGATTACAGATGCCTCATACATCTGGCTCTATATAATAACCAGGCAGCAGAGATGAAAGGACCACACACCTTCCCCATCTTTCAAAGGCCTCCTTTTGCTTTTTGTTTTTAAAGGTTACGTAGGTGACCGGCTGATTTCAAACTCAAAGAAAACCATATTTGAGCAGGGAATAGCTTGAAAACTTTTGGGTGAACCTTAAACAATAAATAAATAAACTCCGGAAGCAAAAGAAGGAAGGAAGGAAGGAAGGATGAAAGGAAGAAAGAATGAAAGGAAGGAAGAAAGAAAGGAAGGAAGGAAGAACAAAAGGAAGAAAATGAAAGGAAGAAAGGAAGAATGAAAGGAAGGAAGGAAGGAAGGAAGGAAGAATAAATGAAAGGAAGAAAGAATGAATG
>WNWU01000029.1:6756718-6786290 GCA_012654045.1 Ptyas mucosa
TCTCCATCTTACTGATAAGGTGACTCTGGGATCCTTTCTGAGATGCCTTATCCATCCCCATTCCTTTCTAGAGAACTAGGGAGGATAGTTATTTATTTGTTTGTTTGTTTGTTTATTTATTTATTTAATTGATATGCGGCCCATCTCACCTATAAGATATCCAGGATCCTTTCTGAGATGCCTTCTCCATCCCCATTCCTTTCCATAGAACTAGGAAGGATACTAGTTAATCAATTAATGAACGAATTCATTGATTAATTAAATGGATGTGCCACCATCTCACTGAGAAGCAGACTCTGAGATCCTTTGTGAGATGCCTTCTCCACCCCCGTTCCTTTCCAGAGGACTAGGGAGGATCACTTCTGAAATGCTTTCTTCACTCCTTTTCCTTCTACGGACTGAGATGGACTCTTGTCTGACTCTTGCCCTGGCTGCAACTCTTCCTCCTGTCTCCCAAGCTTATTTTGACAGCCCATGACATCCTCTCTGTCTTAGCCCAAGAATCATTGTTGTGATATGATCAAAGTGTGGGAATGGTAGCAGGGAGATCCAAATTCTTAGTCCTTCCTAAGCCACAGAACCTCTCAGCCAATCCCTCACTTTAATCCTAGGAGTTAGGATAGGACGACAGTGAACAGTTTGAACTAGGAGTGGAGAGACCCAGGGGGTGGGGCTGCTGGGGGTTCGCAGGGGTTTGGGGGAACCTGTAGCTAAGATTCTGTGCAGTTCGGAGAACCCCCAAATCCCATTTCTGGCTGGCCCCACCCCGCCCACCCCGCCCCTCCCAGAGTCCCCACGCAGCCTGTTTTGGATGCAGGTAAATGCAGGGCATGCGTGGAGGCCCAGGGAGGGTGAAAAGCAGGCCTACTGGAAGTTTGGGAAGGCCAGAAATGGGTCCGTTTCTGGCCTCCAGAGGGCTTCTGGAGCCTGGGGAGATAATTTTTGCCCTCCTGGAGGCTCTAGGAAAGCCTCCAGAGCCTGGGGAGGGTAAAAATGACCTCCACCATGGTGCAGGAGGCTGACTAGGCCACACCCACCATGGCCACACCCACCCAGCAACTGGGCAGAGAACCCCTTGCTAAAATTTTTGAAGCCTATCTCTGGAGAGATCTAGGTTGTAGCCCCATCCCAGCTCAGTAGCTTCTGGGGGGGGGGGCTAGAGGGGCCAATCCCTCCTCTCAATAATAGTAAAGGTAATTGTGAAGGCACTAAATGGATGTGGAGAGACTTGGGTTTGACCTCCCCAAAGAGAGTTTGGGTCTCTCTTTCCTTTTCTCACTGACCAGACTAGCTCAACCCTGGATTGGCTGGTTGATTGATATTGGTATTTTATTAGATGCCCAACAATGGATTCTGAGTAGCATACAAAAGTAAGGGAAAACCCCCCATAAAAACAGGCAAAACCCATGGAAATGGGAGAAAGGGCAATGTATGTATGCTGCCTTGAGCTTTAGGAGGAAAGGGGTTTGCAACCTAAATAAACAGGACATTTCTATTTATTAAAAAAGGGACACGGTGGCTCAGTGGCTAAGACGCTGAGCTTGTCAATCGGAAGATCGGCAGTTCAGCGGTTCGAAGCCCTAGTGCTGCGTAATGGGGTGAGCTCCTGTTACTTATCCCAGCTTCTGCTAACCTAGCTGTTCGAAAGCAGGTAAAAAATGCAAGTAGAAAAATAGGGACCACCTTTGGTGGGAAGGGAACAGCGTTCCATGTACCTTTGGCGTTGAGTCATGCCGGCCACATGACCATGGAGGCATCTTTGGACAGCACTGGCTCTTCGGCTTAGAAACGGAGATGAGCACCACCCCCTAGAGTCAGGAACAACTAGCTCATATGTGCGAGGGGAAACTTTGCCTTTTTTGTCTTACTTGTCCCAGCTTCTGCCAACCTAGCAGTTTGAATGCACGTAAAAAATGCAAGTAGCAAAATAGGAGCCATCTTCGGTGGGAAGGTAATAGCGTTCCGTGCGCCTTTGGTGTTGAGTCACATTGGCCACATGTCCACTGAGATATCTTCGGACAGCGCTGGCTCTTCGGCTTTGAAACGGAGATGGACACCATCCCCTAGAGCCAGGAACAACTAGCACATATGTGCAAGGAGAAACTTTACCTTTAAAGATGTTCAGATTTCTTTCTTTTTTTAAAAAAATATATGCATCTAACTGCCTCGAATGGATGACAGCCTAAAAGACACAGCAAGTAAAATTTGTTCAGAGGTCATGGAAATGTTTTGGAAAGAGACACATTTTTCCTAGAATGAGCCAAAAAAAAATTATTAATGATTTATTGTTTAACACAGAAATGCAAAACCTACAGTAGAAGAATCTTGGAGTTCAGCCGCTCTAAGACTCCAAATTCCCGATTTGTAATCCAATTTGTTTTTTTGGTGTTTGTTTTCTGGCCTAGACATTTTAGAATACAATTTTGGGCACTAGGCTTCAATGCCAAGCAGGACCTAAATTGCAAAAGGTTCACTTTGTAACCCTTTACTTTGATTGTCCTTTGAACTAAGTAACATGGAACTTAATTGATCAATTAAGCACCGCCCCCTAGAGTCAGGAATGACTAGCACATATGTGCAAGGGGAACCTTTACCTTATTAATTAAAGGCACCTCTACAAAGTCATTAGTTCTTGCCTATTTTAACTATCCATAACTGCACGGTGAAGGGTGTGTCTATTTGTACGTTCAAAGAATCTCTTGTTCTCTCATGATATTCAAGGTTCTCCAAAGTGGTCAGTATTGTCCAAGGGTGAAATGTAAAATTTGTTACTACCAGTTTTGTGGGCGTGGCTTGGTGGTGGTGGGTAATGTGACTGGATGGGCGTGGTCAACTTTAAAAAAAAACTTTTCAAAGCATTTTTTCTAATGCTTTGAAAAGCCTCTGCCAATCAGGCAGCTCTGCTGGAATCGCCAGAGAGGCTTTTTAAAAAATACCTCTCTGCCGATCAGGTAACTCAGCTGGGATCGTCAGAGACTTTTCAAAGTATTTTTTTTACCACCTCTTCAGCCAAGAGGTTGCAGAAAAAAATGCTTTGAAAAGCTTCTGACGATCCCAGCTGAGCCGTGCGATCATCAGAGGCTTTTTTAAAAAAACTTTTAAAAGCATGTTTTCATCGGAAGAGGTTGTAGAAAAAATGCTTTTAAAAGTAAAAAAAAAAAGCCTCTGATGATCGTGCAGCTCAGCTGGGCATGGGGGGGGGAGGGAACACGCAGGGATTTTTGCTACTGGTTCTCTGAACCACCCGCTGCCATTGCTACCGGCAATCCGGTCCAAACCGGGAGCATTTCACCCCTGGTATTGACCCTCCCACAGGGTTAGGATGAAATGTTTGGGGATCAATGAACAATCTGAAACTTCATAAAAGGGTCAACTGGCTAAAGAACTCGGGGTTCCCTGTCTACACCCTCTTATTCCAACAGTCAAAAGTTCAGCAATTTTCATGACACCGTTAACAGATAGCTTAGGCACTGTAACATAATCCCTATCAATCTTGATATCTAAAGTCACCTAGTCATATTCTTCATCTCAGTTTCTGTAACCGGAATTTATATTTTGAATGCAATATGCAATCATACCTCCCGGTTTGAATACCTGGAGTACAACTCAATCATTTCTGCGGAGATTATCTTTCAGAATGTTGATTATATTTAAGTGAACCTAGGGGCTCTTATGCAGCCAGATAATAGATTCCCGAGCTTGCCTTTAATGCATTATATTTCAATATACTTTTGGGAGACTTATTTCGGAACACAACACTTTATATTCTCCATACGGAATATATTTACATCCCGGATGGATGCATTAAAAATATGGTTGTGCAAATATGTTTGTCCCCATTTTTTTCTGGCTGGTTTCATTTGGCTTTGGCAGCTATCCCGCACAGAATCTCACGAGCTATTAATTATCGAAGGTGGTGTCAGGTACTAAATAACTATGGTGCATTTGAGCGAAAATGTTAGCGTGGGGGAAGGAAACCAGTGGTTCTCCACCCAATGGTTAACAGTTAGGACGAGAGCCATGCTGCCCGTCTCTTCCTTGATGACTCATTTTCTTGGCTCAAATTTTGTTTGGACTAAAATGCCTGAGAAGCACCAACACAGATACATTTGTCAGCTAGGAATGCCAAGCAGGCAGAAAACAGCTGGATCTAAGCCTTTAGCAGTAGCACGGACTGCAAAAATACGCAGGTAGAGATAACCGCGATGAATCCAACTGCAGATGGAGGCGCAGGAGTGGTCCCTGTAGCAAAAACACCCCTGTCCATCATTCTTCCGCCTGACTACGATCCCCACAACGGATGAATAATTGCAAAAGCTGATGAGAGTTAGCAGAGATGGCTAAATTGGCTGCTTTGCTAAAATATTAATAATAATAAAAAAAACCACAATTACTTTTGTTTCTACTTGGAAACCGATTCTGGACTTTGTGCTTGAGGCGGGAAAAAGAAGAAACTTTGATTCTGGGTTTTAATGATTAGATAGATCTGCTGTTATAGAAATGGCTGGTTATTTACTTATTCTTATTCTACTGCAGCAAAGGGATTTGGAAGTCAGTGCCTTTTCTTTCTTTTTCCCTTCTTTTCTACACTGTTTCCTTCCCTTTTCCCTCCCCTATTTTTCCTATTTTTTGCTTTTGTACTTTTATATTTTAAATAATAGAGGGTTGCGGTGGCTCAATGGCTAAGATGCTGAGCTTGTCAATCGAAAGGTCGGCAGTTCAGCGGTTCGAATCCCTAGTGCCGCGTAACAGGGTGAGCTCCCGTTCCTTGTCCCAGCTCCTGCCAACCTAGTAGTTCGAAAGCACGTTAAAAAACGCAAGTAGAAAAATAGAGACCACCTTTGGTAGGAAGGAAACAGCGTTCCGTGTGCCTTTGGTGTTTAGTCATGCTGGCCACATGACCATGGAGATGTCTTCGGACAGTGCTGGCTCTTCGGCTTTGAAACGGAGATGAGCACTGCCCCGTAGAGTTGGGAACGACTAGCACGGATGTGCAAGGGGAACCTTTACCTTTATGTATATAATAAACTTTAAAAAGAGGATAAAACATGTTTTTCTGCCTGCTGTATGGTTGAAGCAGCCATGTTTAGAACTGCCAAAGGTTAAAAGTGGCTCTGCTTTTAACAGCAAGGTCCCAAATGTGCAGCAATGGAGCCCAGTTCTTGTCAAGGGCTGCCACTCTGCCTTTCTTTAAAGACCCGACCAGATGCAGAAATTAGGATGCAGGAACCTGGCTAATGTCCTGAACTAAAATCCACTACTGGAATTAAGCAGCTCCGTTGACATCGGTGGTTCTCCCTCATCATTATATTACTTCACCAAGCTCTAGAACCTGCAAACAGTTGCTTCTTTTAAAAAATATGTGTCTCCTACTCTCTCCAAAGCCTGTTTGTAACAGGACTTTGACATCTGCATTCCAAGAAGTTCTGAAATGGGAGTTCCCAGGGTGGGGGGGGGCAGGGAATGTGTGTATTGCAGGTGATCTCTTAGTCTAATGCATGAGATTAAAAGGAAGATATTAACCTCTTTACTGCTGGGATACTTAGAAACTACCCGCTAAAATGAACTGGCTTTAGATGTTGTTCTGAGCGACAATCTAGGCGTGTTGGTTGGCTTTGGCCCAGAGGTGGGTTTCAGCAGGTTAATATTTTATTAATCCTTTGGGATGTACAGATTTGTATGCCAAACTAGGAAGTTGAAAAAGCAGCCTTGAACAAGGTAATGGCAAACTATTTCTAGTGTTTCTGTCAATAAACCTACATGCATGTAAATGATGCAGATGACATCAAGGTAGGGGGAATGGCCAAATGCACATGTATATAATAGCAGTGGTGAAATATGAAATTTGTTACTATCGGTTCTGTGGGTGTGTGGCTTAGTGGGGGGTAATGTGACTGGGTGGGCGTGGCCAACTTTTTTTTTTTAACTTTTAAAAGCATTTTTTCTACAACCTCTTCGGCTGAAGAGGCTGTAAAAAAATGCTTTTAAAAGGCTCTGATGATCCCAGCTGAGTTGCCTGATCGCCAGAGGCTTTTGTTTTCTTTTAAAAGCATTTTTTTTTTGCTTTGAAAAGCAACTCAGCTGGGATCGTCAGCATTTTTCCTACAACCTCTTTGGCCGAAGAAGTTGTAGAAAAAATGCTTTTAAAAGACTCTGAGGATCCCAGCTGAGCCGCACAATCATCAGAGGCTTTTTTTTTACTTTTAAAAGCATGTTTTCGGGCGAAGAAAAAAATGCTTTTAAAAGTTAAAAAAAAAAGCCTCCGATGATCGCTTGACTCAGCTGGACATGGGAGGGGAGGGGCAGGGATTTTTGCTACCGGTTCTTTGAACCACCCACCGCCATCGCTACCGGATCGGGTGATCCAGTCCGAACCGGGAGCATTTCACCCCTGTATAATAGGTGGTATTTGGCTCAACAGGAACAACTGTGAGAGCAATCTAGGGGTCTTGGTAGACCACCTCTTAAGCAAAAAAACCTAATGCATTCCTAGTTGCAACAACAGAGAGATAGCTTTAAGATCATGTGAAGCAATAATGCCAATTTATACTGCACTGATGAAACCACACTTGGAATACTGCATCCAGTTAAGACCCCTGAAAGAGTGCAGAGAAGAGCAACAAAGATGATTTGGGGTCTGGAGGATGAACAATAGGTATGTCTAGTCTAATGAAGTGAAGAATTCGGGGTTATATGATAACAGTCTTCTGGTACTTGAGGGACTGTCACCAAGAAGAGCGGGTTGACCCAAGGGTCCTATTCAGCAGGTTCGGGAGAACCGGTAGCAGAAATTTTGAGTAGTTCAGAGAACCGGCAAATACCACGTCTGGCTGGCCCCAGAGTGGGAAGGGAATGGAGATTTTGCAATATCCTTCCTCCAGGAGTGGGGAGGGAGTGGGGATTTTGCAGTATCCTTCCCCTGGAGTGGAGTGGGAATGGAGATTTTGCAGTATCTTTCCCCTGGAGTGTGATGGGAATGGAGACTTTGCAATATCCTTAACCCCGTGAGTGGGGAGGGAATGGGGATTTTGCATTATCCTTCCCCTGGAGTGGGGTGGGAATGGAGAGTTTGCAGTATCCTTCCCCCAGGAGTGGGGATGGAATGGGGATTTTGCAGTATCCTTCCCCTGGAGTGGGGAGGGAATGGGGATTTTGCAGTATCCTTTCCCCAGGAGTGGGGTGGGAATGGAGATTTTGCAGTATCCTTCCCCCAGGAGTGGGGATGGAATGGGGATTTTGCAGTATCCTTCCCCTGGAGTGTGATAGGAATGGGGATTTTGCAGTATCCTTTCCCCAGGAGTGGGGTGGGAATGGAGATTTTGCAGTATCCTTCCTCTGCCATGCCCACCAAGCCACGCCCACCGAACCGATAGTAAAAACAATTGAATTCCACCACTGCCTTGACCTATTCTCCAAAGCACCGGAGGGCAGGAGAAGTAATGGATGGAAGATCATTAAAGAGAGATCCAACCTAAAACTGAAGAGAAATTTTCTGACAGAACAATTACTCAGTGGAATGGCTTACCTCCAGAACTTTTGGGTGCTTCATCACTGGAGGTTTTCAAGAAGAGACTGGACGCCATTTGTCTAGAATAGTATAGGGGTCTCCTGCTTGAACAGGGAGTTGGCTAGAAGATCTCTAAGATCCCTTCCAACACTATTATTCCATATTCTATGTTCTAACTCACCAGCAGTTGAGTTTTCATGGAGACTTAATACAATAATATTAAATCTGATGTAGGGTTGTTGTGTTTTTTGGGGGCAACGCTGAGAATTTCTTGAAGAAACTGAATTATGGCCCTAACAGAAGTTGGATTATAATTTCCCCCAAAATCTCAATAGCTGAAGAAGTAAGCCAAGATGCAGGCAACAGCGCAAAACAATTGTCAGGTTCTGAAGCAAGCACCCATATCCTTATGACCAACCTAAGTAATCCTCAACTTACAACCATTCGCTTAGTGACCTTTCGAAGTTTACAACGGTACTAAAGAAAGTGACTTTCAACAGGTTCTCGCACTTGCAGCATCCCCACGGTCATGTGATCAAAATTAGGGCGTTTGACAACTGGCATGTACGTATGAGGGTTGCAGCATCCTCGGGTCATGGATTTGCCCTTTGAGACCTTCCCAGCTGCATCCAATAAGTGTAAGTCAATGGGACAACCCGCATTTGCTTAAAAGTCATGTGATTCCCTTAACAACTGCAGTGATTCATTTAATAAGCATGCCAATTTTTATTTTTTATTTTGTTGTAAAAGTGGACGAGACTCACTTAATCACCAACTTGCTTAGCAATGGAAATTCTGGCCCCGATTGTGGTTGTAAGTTGAGGAGTCTTCCAATACTTGAGGGGCTACCACAGAGAGGAGGGGGTTTTCCAAAGCACCTGAAGGCCAGACAAGGAACAATGGATGGAAACTGACCAAGGAGAGAGCCAACCTAGAAATGAGGAGGAACTTTCTGACAGTGAGAACAATCAACCCATGGAACAGAAGTTGCCTTCGGAAGTTGTGGGAGCTCCATCACTGGAGGCTTTCAAGAAGAGACTGGACTGCCATTTGTCAGAAATTATTATTATTATTAATAAAATTTATACGCCACCCTATCTCTGAAGACTCAGGGCGGCTCACAACAATAAAACAATCAGTTAAAATTATAAAATACATAATGTATGTATATAAGTTATATTAAAACCCCCAAACTCTAAAAACCCTCTCAGTCCAGGCTGGACGATGTAAACAAGAAATGGTGTAGGGTCTCCTGCTTGAGGAGGTCCCTTCCAACTCTGTTAATCTGTTATCTGAGGCCCTGCAGTAATGATCCTGTCTGGGTGGCTGTTGGGAGCATTTCCAGCCATGCAACGTGCTGCTGCAGCCACCAGATTTGCTGACATAGACCAAAAATAATTGAAAGGCCTTAGTTCAGTGGTGCTGTACCTGCTTTGTACCTCAAAGGTGATAGGTTAAGTTCTGGCACCCTGACCTTCTCAGAGACTTCTGTTCAAACTTTCAGAGAGTCACTGCCATGATTGCAAATATCACTGAGACATCACAAAAGGAGGCTAAAGCAATGGTGGGATTCAAGTAATTTAACAACCGGTTCTCTGCCCTAATGATTTCTTCCAACAACCAGTTCGCCAAACTGCTCAGAAAGTTAACAACCGGTTCTCCCGAAGGGGTGCGTACTGGCTGAATCCCACCATTGGGCTAAAGTAATCTTTTAATTTTCAGCCGGTCTCCTTGCAAATGAAAAACTCGCACACATGGAGTTCAACCGTCTGGAATTTCCTTCTCTTTATGGCTACTTTGGCTGACAGTCTTTAGCCAAAACGATAAATAAAGTTTTGGGTTCTCCAACACTGGAGGTTTAAAAAAAATAATTTAAAAAAATTGAGGGAATCATTCAAAAAAAGAAATCCTTCTGAAACTCGCGCCTACGGACTGACCAAACAATGAATTTCTCTCTCTGGATTAATTCCGACACTTGCAAAAGCACTTTCTTTGGAACAGTAATAAGCTCTCGGGGACCCCCGTTTTGAATGCCCACCTAAAAACAATGTGACTAAATTACATTGCAAATGGTTCCCCACCCTTGGCTAGGACTAACAGCTGGCTGGAGAATTCTGGGAGTCGGAGTCCAGAAGTCTAAAAGCTGCCAAGTTTGAAGACCTCTGGGGTAGGGTTTTGATCAGGATGCTGAACCTATCATTTTTGCAGATGTTGACACTTCCCACTCAATAACCCTGTTTGTAATGGTTGGTTTCACAGGACATATTCTGCCAAGACAAAACAAGCCAGTTTAGGATGGCATGGTACAAAAATCCAGTTCAAAGGATCCCATTTCCTTGAAACCCCTGAGCTTCTAAGTTCATCTTACCCTATTACGTGTGATTTTCAGTCCTCACATCAAGTTCTCTCTGAAAAGTTATTTTCTGGGTGTATTTTAAAGGCTAAATAAACAATTATGCAAAATGTTTTGGTGGTTGCAACGTCTGAGAATTCTGAGAGTTGAAGTCCACAAGTCTTCAAAGCTGCCAAGTTTGAAGACCTCTGACTTAAGCCAACAACCACCCCATTTGACAGTTCTCAGTCATTCCTTCTTACTACCGTCCACCTCCTGGTGCTCCCTGGAGCAAGTCAGGTATGACAGGAAGCATCTCGTTTTTCTCCCCACACCGAAAAGCAGCTGCCCTACCTTCATTAAATTGGAGAAGCTTTGGGAGATCACGTTTTGTGTTTCCTACTCCAGGAACTGCTTTTATTTTATTTTCTCCTCTCTTGGTCTAGTTGCTACCTTCCTTTACAAGTCAGTGCATTTCAAAAGCCAAGGTATTTACAAGAGTGTATACATTGGCTGCAAAAGGAGAAAGAAAATTAACTCCTTCTTCTCCGTGGCTGCCTACCTCCTTTCCTTTTCTTCTTTTTTGGGGGGGTTGCATTTTTACAATTAAACAAATCTTACTCACATCTTATGGATAACTGCGACCTGTTACGTACCATAACATTCCAATTCAAATACACTCTATACATTTTTACTATACATTTTAATCCTACTTCTATTTTGTCTATTTCTTTTCCATTTTTCTCTTCTCAATCCAGTCGTACCACTTCTCCCATACTGCATAGTATTCCAAATCTATTTGTCCTTTCAGTTCAATTGTCAATTTGTCCATTTCTGCACAATCAAATATTTTTTTAAGTACTAAGCCTTCGAAAGGTATGTTTGTATTTCTCCGGCATTGCGCGAAAGCTATCCTTGCTGCGGTTATTATATGTAAAATGATATATATTATTCTTTTCTCATATTTCCTTTTAATTATCCCTAGGAGAAATAGTTCCGGAGTGTATTCTGTCTGAAGTCCTGTTAATTCCTGTAACCACTTGTGTATTTTCTTCCAGCATTTTTTCGTATCAGAGCACAACCACCATGTATGATAGAAGGTACCTTGTTTTTCTGGCTACCCCCTTTCCATCTCCATCAGATCACACACATTTTGCTTCCCCCCACCCCCCGTGCCGGTATTAAATTTACTACTGCTACTACAAGTCATATTAAAACGAAGGCAGTTTGCTGAATGGAGAGCTTGATGATTGCCATTCAGCTCCACAGGATTGATGGAAAGTTAACCATTCTGATGACTGCACAATTAAAGTCGATTTTTCTACCTGCTTGCCTGCCTGCTTTTCATTCCTATCAGGTCACACACGTCCTTTACACGTCCTTTTTATTCTGGCTAGCATTAAATTTACTACTACTACTACTATGGCTGCTTCTAATTTTAAAAGAAAGGCAATTTGCTGTATGGAGAACCTGATAATTGCTACCCAACACCGAAAGACGGATGGCCAAGTCGCCATTCAGACGCCTGATGCACAATTAAGCCTGATTTCTGTACATCGCGACATTTCGTCTTTTCCTCCTGTCTCTTGGTGGAAGAACTAACCTTGTGCTTAGCCTCAGTTCTTTAAAGTGTTTTAACTTCAGTGGCCTCCTATTCTGTAAAAAACCAAGAAGGTAAAACAACAACTGAATTGCCTTCATTGCTCCTTAAACCCCCAGCCTCCGAACCCCTGTTCAGCTCAGTTTTTGAAGTTCACAAGGCACTAGAGCACTGAGGAGGCTTAAGGAGATCAGCAGGACGAGGAGACGAGAGGCACTTCCTGGTTACAGACATTAAAGCACCTTGCTTTTTCCTGACGTTTCTTATCTGAAGCCAACTGTGTGAAGCAAGTTGCTTTTTAATTTGCTGTTCACCAACTGAACCCACCAAACTATTTCGTCTTGGGGTCCTAACTGGTATTAAGAATCTGTTATGGGTAGTCTTTACCTCTGGGTGCTGAAAATGCCTACTCAGACTGCTGGTTGCTTGAACAAGCAATATGATCTTATTATCCACCGAGGTTATACCTACACATCATGTTTAATTCATTTTGTACTAGGAAAATATTCCCAGTAATCTTGGATCAGGGTTAAAGAGTTGGCACTGGTCGATCTCTCCTGGTTGCAAACAATGAATACTTCCAAATCTATCTATCTATTTTAAAGAAAAACTCTACTGAGAGAGTCTATCTCTCCATCTTCCGAAACTCGCATCCGTCCACCAGTAAGAAGGGAAATTCTACTCACCAACTTCTTCAAAGCTTCTTTGGCCTTTCCTCAGATTGGCCAGCCTTCCCACCCCCCCACAAGAAAAGCAGAGATGTCTTCTTCTTTGTGGCAGCTCTCCTGAAATTTCAAGAGTTTAAGCCATGAAACTTTCTCCTTGTCCTGCATGAAAAAAGCACCGGAGGAATCCAGCTCATGGCACTGTAATGAGATGCCTTATTTTGTGTGAGCAATAGGGTGTGGTCTCAATTTTCTTGAGTTGTGCAAGGAGAAAGGAATTCTCTCTGTGTGGTGAAGGGGGGGGCTAAGTCAGATTTTTATTTGGCTGGTTTTACAACCAATCTGATTGTATCTGTCTTAGATCTTGGACAGAGGTTGATTGCCATAAGAGAGCACACAGCAAGAAGTCCTTCTCTTTCCCCCAAATCAATGCTCCCTCAATCTATTTTGTTTTCCTTTTCAAATTTGGTATACCAACCTAGCAGTTCGAAAGCACATAAAAAATGCAAGTAGAAAAATAGGGACCCCCTTTGGTGGGAAGGGAACAGCGTTCCGTGCGCCTTTGGCGTTGTGTCATGCCGGCCACATGACCACGGAGACCTCTTTGGACAGCGCTGGCTCTTCGGCTTTGAAACGGAGATGAACACCGCCCCTAGAGTCGGGAACGGCTAGCACATATGTGCGAGGGGAACCTTTACCTTTACCTTTAAGCAAACCTCTCAGTTCATGACAGTTCAGTTGCGGTGCAATGTGAAAAGAACTGATTACAAGCAGTGCTCAACTTATAACCTTTTAGGGACCGTTCCAAGTTAATAAGCCACTGAAAAAAAGTGACTTGTGACCATTTTCCCCACTTACAACCATTGCAGCATCCTCCTGGTGACATGATCAAAACTTTGGACCCTTGACAACTGACTTGCATTTATGACGGTTGCAGTGTCCTGGGATCATGTGATCCAGTGGTGAAATCAACCGGATCTATCCGGATCGCACGATCCAGTAGCGGCGGTGGTGGGAGACTCCGCCCACCCCGCCGGATGTCATCACATCCCATTTTTTACCCTCTGCGCATACGCAGAAGGTTATGTGCATGCGTGGAGGAGACGCATGTGCGTGCTCACATTTGCGAGCTGGTAGGGAAAGGAAAGTGAATTTCACCCCTGATGTGATCCCCTTTTGCAGCCATCTGACAAGGAAAGTCAATGGGGAAGCCAGATTCACTTAACAAACATATTACTATTATATATTACTATTATATAATATAATATATTATATAACAAACTGTTTGTTTTAATATATAATATATATTATAACAAACTGCAGTCATCCACCGAACAACTATGGGAAGGACTGTGGCAAAATTCACTTAATAATTGTCTTACTGAACAACAAAAATTTTGCACTCAATTATGGCCCTAAGTCGAGGACTACCTGGAGTGTCGGGGTGTCCCTAGAGGAACCAGTCTGGTGCAATGGTAAAGGAGTTGGAGTAGAAGTGAGGAGACCCAGCTTCTAGCTCACCTTAGCCATAAATGGTCTTGGGATGACTCTAGGCCAGGGGTCTGCAACCTTAAATACTCAAAGAGCCATTTGGACCAGTTTCCCACAGAAAAGAAAACACCGGGAGCCACAAAACCTGGGTGGGCGTGGCCAACTCGACATCACTCACTCCCACCCAGTCACATGACACCCCCCCAGCCACGCCTACCCAGGTTCTGTTGCTCCTAGTGCTTTCCTTTCTGTAGGAAACAGGTATGTCTGTCTGTCTGTCTGTCTGTCTGTCTCTCTGTCTCTCTGTCTCTCTCTCTCTCTCTCTTATATATATACATACATATATATATGAGAAAACCATAAAAAAGAGTCAGTGGCATCGGACTATATATAATCAGCAAGTACAGGGGTGCTTTGCTCCCGCTCTGGAATATGGAGCAAGTCTCCATCCCCTGCTGTCACCCTTACCTTCTCAGGCCAGGTGAGGAGTGACTGGGAGGGGAGGGTGAGGGGCGGGGCCAGCCAGTGGTGGTTCAGCCAACAGGGAGCCACAGCAGGGGGACGAAACTGCTGCATGTGGCTCCGAAGCCGCAGGTTGCTGACCCCTCCTCTAAGTCGGTCCTTCCTTCTGCCAGAAACAGCCCAACAGTCCAGCAAAGAGCTGGAACGGCAATATATAAACCAGGGTCTAGGTTTCCTTCAAGCGTTGAAAGTTCCTACAGGATTTTGAGCCCGTCTCTTTCCCTCAGTCCAACCTACTTCCATGGATTGCTGTTGTGAAAGAATGGGAAGAGGAGGTACAGTACTTGCCATCTTGAACTCTTCAGCTGGTGCGGGTGACAGACGGAGGCTATATAACTTGCGAGGAAACAAGTCAATGAATGAAAGGTTGCATTCTAATATGAGCAGAAAAAGGGACGCAGTGACTCAGCGGCAAAGATGCTGAGCTTGTCGATCAAAAGGTCGGCAGTTCAGCAGTTCGAATCCCTAGTGGTGCATAACGGGGTGAGCTCCTGTGACTTGTCCCAGCTTCTGCCAACCTAGCAGTTCAAAAGCACATAAAAAATGCAAGTAGAAAAATAGGGACCCCCTTGGGTGGGAAGGGAACAATGTTCCGTGCCCCTTTGGCATTGAGTCATGCCGGCCACATGACCACGGAGACGTCTTCAGACAGTGCTGGCTCTTCAGCTTTGAAACGGAGATGAGCACCGCCCTCTAGAGTCAGGAACGACTAGCACTCATATGCGGGGGAACCTTTACCTTTATCATTTTTATGAGCAGAGATGGAGAATGTAAAGGTCAAGGGAGGTGAATAAAGGAGTAAGTTTAAAGAAGGGATTAAATAGAGCAAATATTTGAGAATACCGAAGTGATCTTATTGGCCAACCAAATTGGCCACGCTCTGTAGGGCATGTCTGGGCTCACACAGCACATCTCACCAAATCAAAGGCACAGAAGTTGTCCAACACAAGAAGCTTAAGCAGTTTTTTCTTTTAGTTGTTGTTGTTGGTGGGTAGGGTAGCCTAGCACTTTTGGCTACATTGTGATTCCGCCCCCCCCTTTTTTTTTTACAATGCCAGAAAATGGGTTAATCGCTACTGAGGTGAAATCTTGCATGTGAATGCAGCTGAAGATGGTTTTAATTTAGATCTTTTGGTCACTGTATTACTCTTTGATGAGAAAGCAAGTCGGCAATATTTAAAATTCTTTATCTGGGCTGGGGTGGATTAGCAACCCGTCAACTATAATCTTGTACAGATAGTCCTCGATTTATGACCACAACCGAGCTCAAAAATTTTGGGGCTAAGCAAGACTTAAGTTGTTAAGTGAGCGTTGCCCCATTTTGCAACTTTCCTTGCCACAGCTGTTAAGTTAGTGACATGGTTGTTAAGTGAATCTGACTTCCACATTGACTTTGCTTATCAGATGGTTGCAACATGATCCCGGGACACTGCAGCCGTCATAAATATGAATCAGAATGCATCTGAATTTTGATCGTGACATCATATCATCACCGCTACTGGCTCAGGAGAACCGGGCCGAACCAGGAGGAACCCACCCCTGCCGCAAAGACCAACTGGCTGGTGAATATGTGCACACTGGAAACCAGAAGAGTAGCTGGTGAAGGCACATGTGCCGTTTTAGGCCTGAAAAATGGTCTGAAAATGGCCCAAAAAATGGCCTGAAAACGGCCAAGAAAACCAGGCATGCATGCATCGGCCAGTTGGTCTTTGGATTTCCGGTGCTCCAGCACACACAAAGACCAGCTGGCCAGCGCACACATGCGCACTGGCCAGCTGGTCTTTAGGTTTCCGGTGCCCCGGCGTGCATGCATGCACACCCATGCACAAGCATTCTGATTTGGGCACTCAGTGCTGAAAAGGTTCACCCTCACTTCCCTAGGTAGAGACGCAACTCCTGTACATAGGAACACAAACAGTTCCAGAAATCTTAAAAAAAGCTATGTGGACCTTTGTTTCCCTTGTTCTGTCTTCTTCCAGAAGTCTTTCCAAGATTATCAGGAGCTGGGTGCCATCCCCCCCCTCTGGGAAAACACCTTTTACCTGAGTCATTGTTTTTCTCTGTTCTTTTGATGTTACTGCCTCTACTTGTAAGTCCACGTTGAATTACTACAAAGCAGACGTAATAACAGATAAAGGATTATTGTATGATGATGACCTGAACACCTGGGGCAAACAGAATATATTACAAATAATCAGTGATGAAATGTAAAATTTGTTACTACCAGTTCTGTGGGCATAGCTTGGTGTGGGGGTAATGTGACTGGGTGGGCCTGGCCAACTTTTTTTTTTTTTACTTTTAAAACCATTTTTTCTACAACCTCTTTGGCCGAAGAGGTTGTGGAAAAAATGCTATTAAAAGCCTCTGACGATCCCAGCTGAGTTGCCTGATCGGCAGAGGCTTTTTTTTCTTTTAAAAACATTTTTTTTACAACCTCTTTGGCCAAAGAGGTTGTAGAAAAAATGCTTTTAAAAGCCTCTGATGATCCCAGCTGAGCCGCACGATCATCAGAGGCTTTTTTTTTTTTTTTACTTTTAAAAGCATTTTTTCGGCCGAAGAGGTTGTAGAAAAAATGCTTTTAAAAATTAAAAAAAATGCCTCTGATGATCGCGCGGCTCAGCTGGACGTAGGAGTGGGGGTGAGGGTGGAGCAGGGATTTTTGCTACTGGTTCTCTGAACCACCCACCACCATCGCTACCGGATTGAGCGATCCGGTCTGAACCCGGGGGCATTTCACCCCTGCAAATAATGCATTGTCCAAGATGCACTTTGGGGATGTAGAGGTGTGCAAAAAACTACTAAGGCTCTGGGGTGGGCTTCAAAAATTTTAGCAAGGGGTTCTCTGCCCGGTTGCTGGGTGGGTGTGGCCATGGTGGGCGTGGGCTAGTCAGCCTCCTGCACCACGGCGGCGGGGGGGGGGGGGTGTATGTGCTTTTTGCCCTCCCCGGACTCCGGAGGCTTTCTTCTGGGAGGGCAGAAACGGCTTTCTAAACTTCCAATAGGCCCGTTTTTCACCCTCCCCGAGCCTCCGTGTGCGCCTTGCACTTACCTGCATCCAAAACGGGCCGTGTGGGGACTCTTGGGAGTGGAAGGGTGAGGTGGGAAGGGCAAGCCAGGAATGGGATTTGGGAGTTCTCCGAACGGCACAGCTAGAGATTCTCCCGAACCCCTGCGAACCCCCAGCAGCCCAGCCCTAAGGCTCCAAATCTTCTAAAAAAGAGTTACAGTCCAAAACTAAAGTGTGAGCTTTGTACCCCCTTGTGCAGATCACAAATGACGGGACAGCCAGCTGAAAAGCTAAGGAGACAGCAAAGAAATCCTGAATCATTCGAAAGCAAGACCAAAGAGAAATTGGAGATGACTTGGAAGTGCTGACATTTACTCCCTAACACAAAACAAAGAAAGCAAAGGTTTACTTTGCAAAACAAAACATGGTAATACAATTTTTTTTTTAAAGAAGTCAAATCCACTCCTCTCATCTTGGCAGACCCGTCCAACTGTTTCAAAAGTGTTGTGAAGCAGAAAACAATACGCTCAAACAACATGCTGCACTCTAGTTTCATAACATTACTTGTTACGTGGTTTTGGTTTTTTGGTTTTTTTTTTTTTTTGCTGCTCCTGGGTAGTATTTACTTGCTATTTTTCTTGGATGTCGCCCAGATGTCTTGGATGAGAACATTTATTTAGGTTTGCAAAAAATTAAAAAATAAAAGGAAGGGGAAAAAAAAACCCAGGTGAGCTAAAAGTCTTGGAGAGCCTTTGGGAATGATGATGGCATTGTTGTTGTTGATATTCCCTCTATTAATGAAATTAAAATGGAATTTCTTAGAAACATGCCAGTTTCTGATGATGCCTATCTGATTGCAAGCTTCTGCCCTTTTTTTTCCATCTTCTTTCTTTCTTCCTTCCTTCCTTCCTTCCTTCCTTCCTTCCTTCCTTCCTTCCTTCCTTCCTTCCTTTCTTTCATCAAGCATGTATTTCATGACAGACACAAATGTAAACATAATTATAAGTACATGATTTTTGCAAACACACAAGGGAAAGTCTTTAAAAAGTGAGAAAAAGGATCTTGACGGCACAGGGATACTATTTATTTAATTGATTAAATTTAACCAGAGAATAGCTTAACTTTAGCATGAATTTTGCTGCCAGTCATTTCTTAATAAATAGATCTAAACGTAGTTGAGTAGCCTGGGGTTTCTTTGAAAGTTTCTTTGCATTTCCATCTTTTGCTTTTCCATCCTGGGCTGAACCCTGTATGATCTGAACAATTTGTCAAAACTTTATACATGTTGCTTAATGACTATTCGCATTTAGAAAGGTCATGAAATGAGGGTTTTACAGCTTGTAAAGCACCCCCTGGCAATCATACATACCCCCTCCCATGGTTACAAGACTACATGTCGGGTGCTTGGCAACCAGTCACCTTTACAACCCGTTGCAGCATTTTGCAGTCATGTGGCCACAATTTGCAATTATTATTATTTTACTGGTTTCTGGAAAAAGAAAAAAAGCCTAGTCAAATGAATGGATTTGCAGTAATGACCACCACATTCACTTCATGGCCTCTGCAAAAAAGGTCATTAAAATCTTTTCTGGTCCCATGGGCACCTTGACTTCTGACCTTAAGTTTTTATAACTGGATTTATAAGTGGTAAGTTATAAGTTGAGTAAGTTGTGGTAAGTTGAGAAGTACCTGCAAGTTTTCCTAGAATCCAGATTTCAGTTTTTGTCTTCCTTGTCCTGTAATTTTTGCATTGTACCTAGATCTTGGATTTAGCATAAAGTCAACCTGAGATTTCCTTGGAATGATGAGAAATTATCCAAGGCTATGGCAGTGTTTCTCAACCTTGACAGCTTGAAGATGGGTGGACTTCAACCCCCAGAACTCCCAGGGACGACTCTCACCCTGGTCATCACTTCTTTACCCTCCTACCATCGGGAAGGAGATATAGAAGCATAGCCAGCTATACAAACAGGTTGAAGAGCAGTTTTTATCCGTGGGCTGTCAGACTCCTGAATGAGAAATAACATCATAACTACGTAGTATGATGGACTGCAGGGCCAGCGCAATGTGTAACATGTTCACACTGGTGCAATAGGACTGGGTATTTTGTTAATATGATTTATTGGGTTAGGAATTTTCTATCTTCATTGTTGAGTTGTATTGTGTTGGGTGGGGGGTGCACTGAGGGAGCTCAACCAATCTCATTGTACATATGTTGTACACTGACAATAAAGATTTGAATTGGAATTGAATTGAATCCCAATATGTTGGCTGGGGAATTCTGGGAGTTGACCCAAGGTTGCGAAACACTGGTCTTTGGAGATTCTCAGTAATCTAGATCATACAGTGGTGGGTTTCATTTTTTTTTTACTACCGGTTCTGTGGGTGTGGCTTGGTGGGCATGGCTTGGTGGGTGTGGCAGAGGAAGGTTACTGCAAAATCCCCATTTCCTCCCGATCAGCTGGGACTCGGGAGGCAGAAAATAGATGGGGGTGGGGCCAGTCAGAATTTTTACTACTGGTTCTCTGAACTACTCAAAATTTCCGCTACCGGTTCTCCAGAACTGGTCAGAACTTGCTGAAACCCACCTCTGTGGTCATAGTTGTCTCAAATTATAATTTATGAATTATAACTGATGAAGCTTCTTGGATAATGTCTTCCTCTTCTTTCTCAAATAAAAAACAGTCCTGTTGTTTTTTTAAAAAAATCACTTTGAGGTATTCAAGGCTATTTTTCATTCTTTCCACCTGGCATCAATACTGTTCAGCGGCCTGAGGAAAATTAACAAATATTCTCTTCTATCTGAGCAAATACTCCTTTTTTTCCCTCTTAACCCAGTCAGTTCAAAAGAATTTTTAGCATCTCTCCACATTATATACATTCTCCTCAAGAATGTTAGTTAGGAATTCTCAGTACTGTAATTCCATCCATTTTGAGTCTCTGCATTATCATTTTTTCCTCCTTTTTTCCCTTGGATCTTTAAAATGTTCAGTATTTCTTGCCATGGTTCCCTGTTTCCATCAGCAACTGAACTTCGGCTGGTCCAGAGTTAACCCCTGTTTTATTTCCTTAGATATCCTCCCACTCACTCTACATTCGTTAAATGTTATCTTCTGTTTTCTCCATCTTTTCAATTTCAGTTGTTTTGAAATGACATACCTACCCGCAGATGAATCAAACCTTTCTGTGGTTGCTTTTGTAAGATGAAGGAAGGTTGCTCTTTGCCCTTGCGAAAAATAAACAGGTCTTTTAAATCTGAATGTTTAAAAAGTATGCAACGTACCGTATATTGATGTCTGGTTTCACTCATTTTCTTTGCTTGAGCTGTTCTCTGACATATTTGAGTCTTAATGAGCCTTTGAGCTATTCATTTCCTAAAGAAGACATAGTTTCCCAGGTTACAGAGCATGTAGGTGAGTAACATATACTTGTGAACAGAGAATGCTAAAAATATGAGTGTTTTGCTATTAAATGCTGTACTTAGATGGCGAAGAGAAACAGAAAGCGAAGAGGAACTAAAGAGCCTCTTGATGTGGGTGAAGAAGAAGAGTTGGAAAAGTTGGCTTGAAACTCAACATTAAGAAAACTAAGATCATGGCATCTGGCACTCTCAATTCCTGGCAAATAGATGGGGAAGAAATGGAGGTAGTGACAGATTTTATTTTCCTGGGATCCAAGGTCACTGCAGATGGGGACTGCAGCCAAGAAATTAAAAGATGTTTGCTCCTGGGGAGGAAAGCCATGGCAAATCTAGACAGTATACTAAAATGCAGAGACATCACCCTGCCAACAAAAGTGCGTATAGTCAAGGCTATGGATTTTCCAGTTTCAATGGATGGCTGTGAAAGTTGGACCATAAGGAAGGCTGAGCGCCAAAGAATGGAGGCTTTTGAACTCTGGTGCTGGAGAAGACTCCTGTGAGTCCCTTGGACTGCAAGGTGATCCAACCGGTCAGTCCTAGAGGAGATCAACCCTGACTGCTCTTTAGGAGGCCAGATCCTGAAGATGAAACTCAAGTACTTTGGCCACCTAATGAGAAGGAAGGACTCCCTGGAGAAGAGCCTAATGCTGGGAAAGATTGAGGGCAAAAGAAGAACGGGACAACAGAGAATGAGGTGGCTGGATGGAGTCACTGAAGCAGTAGGTGTGAGCTTAAATAGACTCCAGAGGATGGTAGAGGACAGGAAGGCCTGGAGGAACATTGTCCATGGGGTTGCAATGGGTCGGACACAACCGCAACTAACAACAACAAAACTTAGATGGCCACAGAACCCAGCAATGATAGTCAATATTACTTAAGATGCTTTGCAAATTTACTGGGCCTCTGTAGAGAATAAACTTCAGTGAGATGGATTTTGATTCAAGGTAGAAACAGATGGTACCAGATTTCACAACAGTCCAGAACACAGGTAGTCCTTAACTTACAACAGTTCATTTAATGACCATTCAAAGTTATAATGACACTGAAAAAAAAGAGATCTATGACCAGTTTGCAGACTTATGATCATTGTAGCGTGATCATGATGTAGATCATTGATCACATCATGATCATGTGATCAAAATTCAGATGCTTGGCAATTGACTCGTATTTATGACGGTTGCAGTATCTTTTGTGACCTTCTGACAAGCAAAGTCAACGGGTAAGCCAGATTCACTGAACAACAGTTTGACTAATTTAACAGCTTCAGTGATTCACTTAACAACTGTGGCAAGAAAAGTCGTAAAACGGGGCAAACTCACTTAACACATGTTTCACTTAGCAACAGAAAATTTGCGCTCAATTGTGGTCGAAAGTCAAGGACTACTTGTATATGGCAGAAACTGCTACAGCACTATGCTACTCAGAGCTGAATTTTCTATTCAACCACATGAAAAAATGTCTTCATCATCTTAGCCATAACCTAGCTAACCATTCTTGAAGTCGTTGCTAAAACAGGATTGTTAAAAAGGTAGGAATGATTGAGGACTTGATAGGTACTGTCTTATTAAGAGATTATTTATTAAAGGTTGGCAAAGTATCCAGTTGCAGAAGGATGAGAAACTCAACCTCCCAATCCAGCTTGACGCCCAGTGACAGCAGCGTCTGAGGTGGGTGGATATCAACATCAGCAAAGTGACAGGTGAAGTGTCGCGCTGCAAATTGATGCCATATTATTTATTTTGGTGACTTTGAGTCATCCTTGACTCTTGGCCTGGATTAGTCCCTTCAGTTTCCTTGGCAAGGTCTTTCAGAAATGGCTTGCTATTGGTTGCTTCTGAGCTGAGAGAGAGGGACAGGCCCAAGGTCTCCCAGCTGGCTTCGTGTCAAAGGCAGGACTAGAACTCACAACCTCCCATTGTCTCGTCTTGTGCCTTAAGCACAACACCAAACTGGCTCTCGATGCCACAAGCACGTTCAGAAGAGGGAGAGCTGTCATCCTACACCCTCCATCTACCCTTCTTCATAATGGTGACCATCTCCCTCCAAGAAAATAATTAATTAATTGATTAATTAATTAATTAATTTACTTTATTTATTTATTTATTTGTTTATTTAATTAATTAATTTGTTTGTTTATTTAATTTATTTATTTATTTGTTTTGTCTTGTCAAGCATATATAAGATAACAGGTAAAAGTATAAACATAATTTGAATACATGAAAAAAGTAAGAGTAAAAAGGAATATTAGGACAGGGACGGATGGTACACTGGTGTGCTTATGCACACCCCTTATAGACCGCTTCGGAATGGGATGAGGTCAACAGTAGACAGTTTAAGGTTAAAGTTTTGGGGGTTTGGGGATGAAACCACAGAGTCAGGTAGTGCATTCTAGGCATTGACCACTCTGTTGCTGAAGTTGCATTTTCTCCAATCGAGTTTGGGGTGGTTTACCTTAAATTTGTATCTATTGTGTGCTTGTGTATTGTTGTGGTTGAAGCTGAAGTAGTCATTGACAGGTAGGACATTGTAGCAGATAATTTTGTGTACTACATATAAGTCAGACCGAAGGTGGCATAGTTCTAAGTTTTCTAAGCCCAAAATTTCAAGCCTGGTGGCATAAGGTATTTTATTGTGGGAAGAAGAATGGAGGACTCTTCTTGTAAAATACCTCTGGACTCTCTCAATTGTATTAATGTCCGATATGCAGTGCGGGTTCCAGACAGATGAGCTATATTCAAGAATTGGTCTAGCAAATGTTTTGTATGCTCTTGTTAGCAGTACAATATTACGAGAGAAGAAGCTACACAAGATTAGGTTAACAACTCTTAATGCCTTTTTGGCAATGTTGTTACAGTGCAGCTGCCAGGTGACTTTATCCACATAAAGCAATAAAAATTAAAGTAAAAATTTCCCTATCTTGTCTGCAGTACTAATATCTCTAGCCTCTTATCTAGGTACGAACCAGACCTAACTATTTTGCTTCCAAGACTATGAAAGAATAATCTGATATTTTTCTCTGCTCAGACTACAGCTTTCCAATCAGTTCTGTGGTAGTTGAAGGAATTACCAAAGATGAAAAAGATGGAAAGAATTCCTTGGCTCTTCCGTATGTTAAAAAAACACTACAAAATGCAATCCTTGCCAACTAAAAAAAATGGACTAAAATGTATGAGACCAAACAAATGTTTAAGTTTCTTCAGGAAGGAGAAGAAAATCACAATGATTGCGTATCGTAATTAACCCAGGAAAATGTGCTTGTACACAAGTTTAAAATACCGCAAAGGCATTATAGAGAAAACCAAGATACTTTTAATAATTAGAGATCCTTCCTTCCTTCAAAGTTGCCTGGAACAAAAGCATTTTTCAAATTCACTTGATGCAGATGGTCTCTGCCAACTGCCACAGACAAATCAAAGTGCCATATTGACTAAATTTATTAGATTATTCAGTTGACTTGTCTTTTGGGTGTTTTTGAGGCTTTTCAGGGGTTTTTGAAGCTTTTGAAAATCAATGACAGAATTCCTTCACACAAAACAGTATTTTCTCAGATAAGCAATTGTGTCAGATAATACAAAGCTGGTTGTGTGCCCCAGGAGTGGTTCTAATTTTTTTTACTACTGGTTCTGTAGGCGTGGCTTATTTTGTGGGCATGGCTTGATGGTCATGTGACAATTATTTAGGATTTAGCAGAGGTACTGGTCTACCAGGCTTTTAACTTCTTGCAGAGCTGTACCGATCTACCCATTTATTTTTTGCAGGCACTGGTCTACACATTTATTTTTGCAGGCACTGGTCTACACATTTATTTTTGCAGGCACTGGTCTACTCATTTGTTTTCTTTTAACACTGATCAGCTGTAGGGCGGCCCTTTGAAGCTCACAGCAAGAGTTTAAACAGTTTTTTTCCTTATAGCCCATCAGCTGGGACTCAGGAGGCATCAATAGATTGGGGGTGGGGCCAAATAAAAGGTAAGAATAATGCGGGGGGGTGGGGGGGCGCGGGGAGGTGGGAGGCAGAACCGGTTTGGTGACGTCATATAGTCGCCGCTACTGGCTCGGGAGAACCGGACTGAACCAGGAGGAACCCACCACTAGTGTGCCCTCTAAAGCAAACTCTACTGGAAAGTTGTATGCCTACTTTCAGGGCATGGAGAACTGTTTGTTCATAAGATAGTTCAGCTAAGGCCTAGCCATTAAATCCGTATGGAAAAACACTGTATTTTCTTTGTGAAGGCTAGACTCAGATATTTTTTGAAAAATTAAGACAATTGACTTTACAGTAGCCCTTTCAACAATTTTATGATTCTACAATCCATGATTAGCCTTGAACCAATCAGTTATGGACCATATTCTTCAGATTGGATTTTATTTTATTTTATTTTATTATTATTTATTTTATTATTTCATTTCATTTTATTATTTTATTTATCATTAAATGAAAATTACTGATTCGAACAAGCAAAGTGAAAGAAATTAAAATGTGGCAGGGATGATAGGCACATTTGTGCACTTATGCACTTACCCCCTTCAGGACCTCTTAGATGTGGGGTGAGGCCCACAGATGGAGTTAAGTTGGAATTAAAACTATAAAGGTTAGTAGCAGAGACAATGGACTCAGAGAGAATATTCCAAACTTTGACAACTCTATTATAAAAATTGAAATTTTGACAATCCCATTTAAAACTGTTTATGATAAGTTTAAAGCAATTATTTGCATGTGTTACAGTTAAAACTAAAAACAAAAAAGTTATTTACAAGCAAATCGTTATGATACATAATATTGCATGCAACACCTAAGTGTAACCGCAAGTGTCACAGTTCTAAGCTATCCAAGCCAAGAATTTCAAGCCTTACAGCATACGGCCGTGATGGCGAACCTATGGCCCACGTGCCACAGGTGGCATGCGAAGCCATATTGGTGGGCATGCAAGCGTTGCCCTAGCTTAGCTCCGGCGCGCATGCATGCGCTGGCCAGCTGATTTTCTGGCCTTCTGGGCTCTCCAGAAGTTGGGAAACAGGCTGTTTCCGGCCTCCAGAGGGCCTCTGAGGTGGTGGGGAAGGCTGTTTTTGCTTTCCCCAGGCTCCTAGAAAGGCTCTGGATCCTGGGGAGGGCAAAAAATAGTCTTACCAGGCCCATTGGGCCATTGCGTGCCAAAAGCGGGGGAAGTGTGTGTGGAGGTGTCGCATGCACATGCACGGGGGGAGCATTGAATTATGGGTGTGGGTACATGCATGCGCGATGCCCCCATGCTCCCCATGAGCGACCCCCCCCACGCTCCCCACACACGACTCCCCTACGCTCCCGGCACACGACGGCAAAAAAGTTAGCCATCACTGGCATAGGGTATTGTTCTACTATGGACAGGAGAATGCAAAATATTTCTTGTAAAGTATTTCTGAACTCGCTCGATCGTATTAACGTCCGATATATGGTAAGCATTCCAAATGGTGGGACGGTATTCTAGGATTGGGCGAACACAGTGTTTCTCAGTCTTGCCCATGTTAAAATGGGTGGACTTCCAATTCCCAGAACTCTGGGAGTTGAAGTCCCACCCATCTTAACATGGGCAAGGTTGAGCAACACTGGTCCAACGTATGTTTTCTTCAGCTACATTCTTCCAGTTGAGTTTCACCTTGCATTCTTCTCCTGAAGTTTGACTGAAGCACAGAAACAGTATGAAAAGGAGTGTCGTGTTAGCATTTGGCCATAGAAAATCTTTTATAGATATGCCCAAATCCTTCTGCTGCTTTGCAGGACTGTTCTTTTATGTACACTGAGAGCTTATGCACCAAGACAAATTCCTTGTGTATCCAATCACACTTGACCAATAAAAAATTCTATTCTATTCTATTCTATTCTATTCTATTCTATTCTATTCTATTCTATTCTATTCTATTCGATTCGATTCGATTCGACTCGACTCGACTCGACTCGACTCGACTCGACTCTAATCTCTTCCCTTCTCTTCTCCCTTCCCTTCCCTTCCCTTCTCTTCTCTTCTCAGAACATTCTATACAAAGAATGTTCTTTCTGCACCAACTCAGAAAGCTCAAACTGCCCAAAGAGCTGATGATCCAGTTCTACAGAGGAATTATTGAATCTGTCATCTGCACCTCTATAACTGTCTGGTTTGGCTCTGCAACCCAACAAGACAGACAAAGACTTCAGAAGATAATTAGAACTGCAGAAAAAACAATTGCTACCAACCTGCTTTCCATTGAGGACCTGTATACTGCACAAGTCAAAAAGAGGGCTGGGAAAATATTTACAGACCCCTCGCACCCTGGACATAAACTCCTTCAACTTCTACCCTCAAAACGATGCTATAGAGCACTGCACAATAGAACAACTAGACACAAGGACGTTTTTTTCCCGAATGCCATCACTCTGCTAAACAAATAATTTCCTCAACACTGTCAAACTAGTTACTAAGTCTGCACTACTATTAATCTTCCTATCACCTATTTCCTCCCACTTATGACTGTATGACTGTAATTTTGTTGCTTGTATCCTTACGATTTATATTGTTATTGTTTCCTGAATGCTTATTTGTCCCCTATGACTATCATTAAGTGTTGTACCTTATGATTCTTGACGAATGTATCTTTTCTTTTATGTACTCTGAAAGCATATGCACCAAAGACAAATTCCTTGTGTGTCCAATCACACTTGGCCAATAAAGAATTCTATTCTATTCTATTCTATTCTATTCTATTCTATTCTATTCTATTCTATTCTATTCTATTCTATTCTATTCTATTCTATTCTATTCTATTCTATTCTATTCTATTCACTTTGCTTACCTTGATTAAAGAGTGAGAGAGGATGTCAGCTTTGAAAACCATATTAGGCCAGAAGCTTCCATGCTGCCACCTTCTCATGTGTGGGAAAGTAGGAGGGTGGATTAAGGAAAGGGGTTGTTAGTAGACATAATAGCATTCTTCCTGTTGGTCAAGGTCAGGGCGATCCAGCATCTGGAGAAGGAGTGGTCAGGGGGCTGGATCGAGATGGAATGGACATTGATTGGAGCATGTGATCGACTGGGGGGGGGGAAAGAGGATGGTTTTGGGAGCTTTGACTTACTGAAGGAAAACCGGGGCTTTTCAGATTCGGGTTTTCCCAGATGTGCCAGTTTACCTATTCTAGTAAAGAGAATTTTGGAAAAATGCTTGCTTCCACGTCTTTACTTGGAGTTGGGTTTTTTCTGGAACGCTGACAGAGGAAGCTGGAATCATGTAATAAAAATGTCAAAGGAAATTCAGTAGTCAAATTAGTTCGCAAAGAAATTAGCTGTAGGAGGCACTTGTTCAGAAAGCTGTGTGATGCAAGAAGAGAAAAGTTATAGGAAGGAGTGCATGGTTGCCTTTGTATTAGGCATCCTTCTCTATTACATCTGGAAGCAAAGTTCACCGATACCTATCTCTGGGGATCCAGAACTTCTTGTATTGGATAAGGATGGGTAGCCTAAATACCTTAGCAATGTTTCAGACAAAATTTTGCTAGCCAAGGACAGCTGAATTCCAGGTTAGGTTCATTATTATACCAGAAAGGAACACCTAGTCTTTATTAACCAAAGACATCATGTTTACCAAAGTCTACGCTAGGTCAATCACACGTGAAAAACAGTAATGTTCTGGGCTGCTGAGATTTCCAGTCATTGGGGTGGGATGGATTGGTTCCAGTTTGAATCATTGAATTGATTCATATCATTGAATTAAATGGGAAGCTTCTGATTCCGAGATTCAATCTGAATTGCTGATTAAGTTTGGACCTAATTGGTTGGATCTAAACATTTGCTGAGATGGCTTTCTAATTGAACCTCTGAAATGAAGCTTCACTGCTGTAGGAGGAAGTATTTTGCCTTTCTTTTGTATGGTTCTTTTTGTTCATGATGTTTTCTATAACAGCTTTTGTAGGTTGCAGGTTGTATGTCTCATTTAACGAAAAGAAGAACTAGGGCAGTGGTGAAATCCAAATTTTTTTTACTACTGGCTTGGTGGGCATGGTGTGGCTTGGTGGGCATGGCAGGGGAATGATACTGCAAAATCTCCATTCCCACCCCACTCCAGGGGAAGGATACTGCAAAATCCCTGAACTACTCACATTTTCCACTACCGGTTCTTCAAACTGCTCAAAATTTCTGCTACCGGTTGTCCAGAACCTGTCAGAACCTGCTGGATTTCACCCCTGGTCTAGGGGTGATATGATAGCAGTGTTCCAGTATTTGAAGGACTGCCACAAGGAAGAGGGTATCAATCTATTCTCCAAAGCACCTGAAGGCAGGACAAGAGGCAATGGATGGAAAATAATCAAGGAGAGAACCAACCTACAACTAAGGAGACATTTCCTGACAGTTAGAACAATTAATCAGTAGAATGATTTGCTTCCAGAAGCTGTAAATGCTCCAACACGGGAGGTTTTTAAGAAGAGATTGGACAGCCATTTGTCTGAAATGGTATAGGGTTTCCTACTTGAACAGAGGGTTGGACTAGAAGACCTCCAAGGTCATTTCCAACTCTATTATTCTGTACTCAACTAATATATAACCCTCAAAATCCCCATCAACATGTTTTATCAATATATTTATATAACATTTCCTTGATGTACACCTTTTTCACATACATTTCTTTCTTTCCTTTGAAATAACTGTATCTTTCTGTCTACCATTTTTAGAAGCATACATTGATTTTCAAATTTAGCTTGCTTGTGTGCAAGGATGTATGGGCTCTTTTCCTACAAAAATACGCACTTTGGTTGGTTCTCTTTAAATGCAGTAATTCAGGGTGCAATAAAATCTCTCCAAGGGAATTGCCTATTTTTCAATGACACAAAGAACAGACTTTATTTGGTAGCTGTTGGGATATATGAAATTCAATGAAATAAAGTGGAAGAGGGGAGGGGAGGAGAGGAGAGGAGAGAGAAGGGAAAGAAAGGGAAGGGAAGGGAAGGGAAAGGAAGGGAAGGGAAGGGAAGGGAAGGGAAGGAAAGGAAAGGAAAGGAAAGGAAAGGAAAGGAAAGGAAAGGAAA
>WNWU01000029.1:6786300-6801290 GCA_012654045.1 Ptyas mucosa
AAAGGAAAGGAAAGGAAAGGAAAGGAAAGGAAAGGAAAGGAAAGGAATGTAGAAAAGACCATGGAGACTGGACAAAGAGACATGGCCAACAGATAAAAGACAGCATAGCCCATAGTTGGATAGTAGGTAAGGCAAGAAACTTAGAAGAGACCCCACCCCTTGTTAGTTTCTCAGCTACAAAGGGAAACTGGGGGGGATTTGTATTTTCAGACTTGTAAATTTCTGTCAACAAAGTGAAATTAGCTCTTCTGGTTGTGATTCCTATCTGGTTGTCAGGGCAAGGCTAAAAGGAAAGGAAGGAAGAAATGGATTAATACAACTAAAGAAATCTTTAATCATTATTGTTATTGACAGAGCTGGCTAGCATGAATTCAGAGATTGCACTATTTGATTGCGATGGATTATAATTATTATATGAGATTCCTCCCTTGCTTGACCTTACTTGGCCCTCTTAAGGAACTCAGCGTTTGCATTTTGATATGCCAGATGGCTGACATTGCAATTTGTCTTCCTGAATGCATTTACCTTATCTTTACTGGCATAAATGCACATTCTCAATATTAAAATCCTAACATCTCACCTAACTTCACCCTAAAAACAAAGGGTGTTTATTTATTTATTTTTTTGCAACATTCTTTCTTAAATATGCTGGCCATTTGAGGTTGATTAAGTTTTAGCAAGGATGAAAACTTTTTATTGAAGTTGCTGGTCATGTTTTAAAGGACTTCTAGGGGTTCTTTAGATTTTATGATGTTAAAAATAGACTTCTGGGTAGCAGCTGGCTTGGATTTACCTTAATGCGGTGGTTTGCTTCAGCGAGTTTGTCTGTATTATTTCAAAACTTCAACAACAGTTTTAATAGCAGGCCTCTGCATTCAGCCTGGTTGCTGAATTAATCAATTTTCTGAAATTACACAAACCTCCAAACCCCAAAGCCAACAGCCTGGTTTCACATATTTTAAGACCCATAGAAATGCACAGGCCAATGCTCATGATTTAGTCAAGATTCTCATTTCATAAACCTAACCTATACAGATAGTCCTTGACTTACAACAATTTATTTAGGGACTGTTCAAAGCAGTGGTGAAATCCAATTTTTTTTTACTACCAGTTCTGTGGGCGTGGCTTGGTGGGCGTGGTGTGGCTTGGTGGGCGTGGCTTGGTGGGCGTGGCAGGGTAAGGATACTGCAAAATCTCCATTCCCACCCCACTCCAGGGAAAGGATATTGCAAAATCTCCATTTCCACCCCACTCCAGGGAAATGATACTGCAAAATTCCCATTCCCACCCACTCCAGGGGAAGGATATTGCAAAATCCCCATTTCCACCCCACTCCAGGGGAATAATACTGCAAAATCCCCATTCCCACTCTACTCCAGGGGAAGGATATTGCAAAATCCCCATTTCCACCCCACTCCAGGGGAAGGATATTGCAAAATCCCCATTTCTACCCCACTCCAGGGGAATGATACTGCAAAATCTCCATTTCCACCCCACTCCAGGGGAAGGATATTGCAAAATCTCCATTCCCTCCCTACTCTGGGGCCAGCCAGAGGTGGTATTTGCCAGTTCTCCAAACTGCTTAAAATTTCTGCTACCGGTTCTCCAGAACCTGTCAGAACCTGCTGTATTTCACCCCTGGTTCAAAGGTACAATGGTATTGAAAAAAGTGACTTATGGCCATTTTCCCACCCTTACAACCATTTCGGTATCCCCCACCGTCATGTGATCAAAATTCAGACACTTGGCAACTGGCTCATATTTATGACGGTGACAGCGTCCTGGGATCATGTGATCACCTTTTGCAAACTTCTGACAAGCAAGTCAATGGGAAAGCCAGATTCACTTAACAACTGTGTTATTCTTAATGACTGTAGTGATTCCCCTAACAACTGTGGTAAGAAAGGTCATAAAATGGGACAAAACTCACTTAACTAATGTCTCATTCAACAACAGAAATTTTCGGCCAAGTTGTGGTTGTAAGTCAAGGACTACCTGTATGGTATCAATACAGCCATGGGGTCTTTATCTGACTTGGTTAAATATATTCTGTGAGTTCAATACTATATTCTTCATTTTTTGAACAAGCCAGTGCATTTTGCATGGCTTTGATTATATAGGGAGAACCGTCGTATCGTTTTATATTACATTTTCTATGCATCTTGTCTAATTGTTTGTTGCAGTAGGCTCTCCAACTGTTGAGTCTGTGAGTAAGAAGGGTCAAGGCTCAAAGGAGAGAGAATCGCCAACTAGGAGGTTTACAGGCAGGGGAGGGCTCCTGGGGTGTTCGCAGGGGTTCAGAAGAACCTCTAGCTAAGATTCTGTCCAGTTCGGAGAACCCCCAAATCCCACTCCTGGCTGGCCCTGCCCTGCCCTTCCCACCCTTCCCCTCCCCTCCCAGGAGTCCCCACACGGCCTGTTTTGAATGCAGGTAAGTGCAGGGTGCGCATGGAGACTTGGGGAGGGCAAAAAACGGGCCTACCGGAAGTTTGGGAAGGCCGGAAATGAGCCCTTTTCTGGCCTCCAGAGGGCCTCTGGAGCCTGGGGAGGCCGCTTTTGCCCTCCCGGAGGCTCAAGGAAAGCCTCCGGAACCTGGGGAGGGCAAAAACACCCCCCCCACACACCGTGGTGCAGGAGGCTGACTAGGCCACGCCCATTATGGCCACGCCCACCCAGCAACCGGGCAGAGAACCCCTTGCTAAAATTTTTGAAGCCCACCCCTGTTTACAGGGAACATATCAAACAACTATAAAATCCATTTTAAAGGGGCAACCAAAATGATCATTGAGCCTACATAAAATGAAAAGACAGAAATATTTATCTATTCTTTACAAGGAAAGCTAGCCATTTCTGGCTTTTCATTTTAGAGATTTAGGGCACGGGTGGTGAAGAGAAGAATCGAAGAGTCCTCTGCAGCCACAATTCCTTTTTAAGGCAGAGTGCAGGATACAATTAATCTACCTCAGGGGCTAAATTATACAAAACGTGTTTAACCAGGTCAATTACAAATATTTTTGTTGGAGAAGAAGTGGGACATGTTTTTTAAAAAGTGTAGATACAGTGTACAGGTAATCCTCATTTTAGTGAGTTTTGTCTCACTTTACCACCTTTCTTGCCGGAGTTGTTCAGTGAATCACCTCAGTTATTAAATCAGAAACACGGTTGTTAAGTGAAACTGGCTTCCCCATTGGCTTTGTTTGTCAAAAGATGGCATGACCGAGGGACACTGCAATCGTCATAAATATGAGTCAGTTGACAAGTCTCTGAATTTTGATCATGTGACTGTGGAGCTGCTGCAGCAGTCATAAGTGTGAAAAATGGCCATGAGTCACCTTTTTCAGTGATGTTGTGACTTCAAACGGTCATTTACAGGAACTGTCGTAAATTGAGGATTGGTTGTATTGTTCTTGAAGCTCAAACCAAGTGGCCTGGGATCCTGAAGTGACTAAAATGTTTGCTTTGAGCGAAGACTTTTTTATATTCTACTGCAGTGGTGAGTTTCAATTTTTTTTACTACCGGTTCTCTGGGCGTGGCTTGGTGGGTATGGCATGGCTTGGTGGGCATGGCTTGGGTGTGGCAGGGGAAGGATACTGTAAAATCCCCATTCCCTCCCCACTTCAAGGGAAGGATACTGCAAAATCCCCATTCCCTCCCCACTCCAGGGGAAGGTTACTGCAAAATCCCCATTTCCTCCCAATCAGCTGGGACTCGGGAGGCAGAGAATAGATGGGGGCGAAGGCAGTCAGATTTTTTACTACCGGTTCTGTGGGCGTGGCTTGGTGGGTGTGGCATGGCTTGGTGGGCGTGGCTTGGGTGTGGCAGGGGAAGGATACTGTAAAATCTCCATTCCCTCTCCACTCCAAGGGAAGGATACTGCAAAATCCCCATTCCCTCCCCACTCCAAGGGAAGGATACTGTAAAATCTCCATTCCCTCCCCAATCCAGGGAAAGGTTACTGCAAAATCCCCATTTCCTCCCAATCAGCTGGGACTCGGGAGGCAGAGAATAGATGGGGTCAAGGCCAGTCAGATTTTTTACTACCGGTTCTCCAAACTACTCAAAATTTCCACTACTGGTTCTCCCGAACTGGTCAGAACCTGCTGAAACCCACCTCTGTTCTACTGGATGATTACTGCTGAGAAGAGAAATTCTCCTGCCTGCTTTTGTCAAATGAGACAAGGGCCAGTGGAAACTTGAGGATAAACATTGTGCTATACAGGTAAACACTCAGCTCCTCCAAAACTTAACCCAGTAGTTTCTTGCATTTCTAGACCTTTCTTGCATGGCAGTCCTGGCTGATTTTCTTTCCGTCGGAATAGTCTCATTTTACAAGGTTAAAAATCCAGCCGTTTGGATTTTTTCATTCAGATTTGGAAAAATTCAGCTTTTTTTTTTAAAATGCTCATGTAGAAAAAATTGTCATCATTTTGGCTTGCCTTTCAAACCAGCCACTTGGAAACACTGCAGTTTTCCATCCTTCTGATGAATGGTATTTATACTCCCAGCCTGCGGTTTGGTAAATCAATATTTTGGCTGCCCATAATTTGGGCTGGTTGAGGATTAATGGAACCTCTTTTTGACTAGATGCTGGAATTCGTCCCTTAATTAAAGAGCGGGTCTCTCCTCGTCCACTGCAGGCAGCTCAGCCTGTTTGTTCTGCTGCAGGCTGTGGGTTGGGAATAATATTCCTTTCTTCAATGTGCTGCTTTCTCATTCCTTTTCCCTCCAAACGTCGATGGAGCTTCATCCTCAGGGCTTTTGCTTATTGACTTTGCCAGCTGCTCCAGAGTTGATTATATCCTTCCTTGGTGTGCTCAGCTCTAGTTTCCACACATTAACTTTCAAGGAAGGGATTTGGTTTCTTCCATCAACCCCCTCTTCTCCCTTCTGTCTGGTCCAGTCTGCACAATCAAAAAAATTAGTTCTTGGTATTGTTCACAGAGTAGCTGGTAAAACAGGGGTCTCCAATCTACACCCACATTACACCAGTTCTCCATGAGTTGCACTGGCTCCCTATTGGTCTCCGGTCACAATTCAAGGTGTTGGTTATTATCTTTAAAGCCCTACATGGCTCAGGGCCAGGTTATCTTCGAGACCACCTTCTACCACATAGCTCCCAGCGACCGGTAAGATCCCACAGAGTTGGTGTCCTCCGGGTCCCGTCAGCTAAACAATGCCGGCTGGCAGGCCCACAGGGGAGGGCCTTCTCTGTGGCTGCCCCAGCTCTCTGGAACCAGTTACCTCCTGAGGTCTGGACCACCCCCACCCTATTGGCCTTCCGAAAAGCAGTGAAGACCTGGCTTTTCCGGCAGGCCTGGGGTCGTTGATCTCGCTCTTGCGATCCGGCGAGATCCGGCCATGAATGGTGTGAATGGGTTTTAATTGTTTTTAATGTTTTAATGTTTAATGTTTTTATATATGGTTTTTAAATCATCCCAATGATGCCCTGGAAGTGATGTCCCGGTGCTTGGAGGCCGTGCGGATCTGGATGGGGAATAACAGGCTCCGACTCAACCCTTCCAAGATCGAGTGGCTGTGACTGCCGGCATCCCGATATAGCCAGCTAGTGCCATCGCTGGCTATCGGGGGTGAGTTATTGGCCCCCACAGAGAGGGTTCGCAACTTGGGTGTCCTCCTGGATGCACGGCTGTCTTTAGAAGAGCATATGACGGCCGTGGCCAGGGGGGCTTTTCATCAGGTTCGCCTGATCCGCCAGTTGCGTCCCTTTCTGGATCGGGACTCCTTACGCACGGTCACTCAGGCACTCATCACTTCCCGCCTGGACTACTGTAATGCTCTCTATATGGGGCTTCCCTTGAGGTGCACCCGGAGGCTCCAACTGGTGCAGAATGCGGCCGCGCGAGGGATTATGGGAGCGACGGGGCGCTCCCATGTGACACCTCTCCTGTGTGAGCTGCATTGGCTCCTGGTGGACTTCCGGGTGCGCTTCAAGGTGTTAGTTACCACCTTTAAAGTGCTCCAGGGCATCAGACCTGGGTATTTGCGGGACCGCCTTCTGCCGCCAATAGCCTCCCACCGGCCAGTACGCTCCCACAGAGAGGGACTCCTCAGGGTGCCGTCAGCCAGGCAATGTCAGCTGGCGACCCCCTGTGGGAGGGCCTTCTCTGTGGCAGCACCTGCCCTCTGGAACAACCTGCCCCCGGAGATATGCAGGATATCAGATCTCCGGGTTTTTCGCCGTGCCCTAAAAACTTTTTTCTTTCAACAAGCAGGGCTGGCATAACCCCCCCCCCTTTTTAAAGATTTTTTAAGATTTTAGATTTTTAAATTGTCCAATTGGGTTTTAGTTATGAGGTTTTTAAACTTTTGGCCACAATTTATAATTCCTTTAAATTTTAAATTTTGTAGTGACTGCTTTTTATTTCTGGCTGTGCACTGCCCTGAGTCCAGCAGGAGAAGGGTGGTCTATAAATTAAATTAAATTAAATAAATAAATAAACAAACAAACAAACAAACAAACAAACAAATGCATTGTAAGCCGCCTTGAGTCTTCGGAGAAAGGCGGCATACAAGTTGAACAAATAAATAAATAAATCTTGGCAACTTTAAGACTTGTGGACGTCAACTCCCAGAATTCCTCAGAGTTGACGTCCACAAGTCTTAAAGTTGCCAGGATTGGAGACCTCTGTGGTAAAGCTTCTGGGTAGGCAGGAAGGGTGAATTTCTCAATCAGTCAATCAATGGATCACAAAGTTTTCTCCAGCCAATTTTCTCCATATAGTCACATGGCTGCCATTTCCCTCATATTTTTCCAATTTTTTATTTCATCTCTATTTCTTCCTTCTAATGTTGAGCATCCCTCTTGCCCCAAAATTCTCATGGACACCATAATTGCAACTTATGTTGTATATCAGATGTCCCATCCTGGCAGCTTCCTGTTGCATGAGGACTAGAATTCCCAACATTGCTTATATTTAGCAAAGGAGATGAGGTCCTTTCCAGATTGAGCTCTATGATCCAGCTGTGGCTCTCAACAGTGGGGCAAAAAAAGGAAGTGCTCAGGAAGTGTATTTCTTATTAATTCCAAAATTCCAAAGCTGGACTGACTGGCAGGGGAAAAGTTCATTGGATACAAGAGGGTTATTGGCAGATTGGAGAGTCAGTGAGTGAAAATGGAGGTAATATTCCTAACATCATATAAACACATGTGGTTATTATTGTATTTTTTTAGCCTTCGTAAAAACGGGGAAAGCTATATTTTAAAATTTTAACATTTGTTCCATTTTCTATACAAAACACCAGGCAACTCTGTCATATTAGAAAGCTCCACAGGAAAGAGATTCGGGGCTTTTCTGCAGCTTTTAGATTATCCACAATTTCTTTGTGCAGGATTCAGTTAATCTATTTTAGGAGCTGAATTCACAACATATGTTTAACCAGATCATTTACAAAGACATAGCAACTGCATGCCCACATTCTCCTAAACCTGGTTAGTGTATAGTTTAGGTAGATTATTGGTAGGAATGTCCATGGCACAGGTTAAAAAAAAATCAAGATGGCAGTTTTGATCACATGACCAAAATGGGTGCTGGAAGAAGAGGGGCTTTGATTGCCAAGTTGTGACCATCCTCTTCAGATGCTCCTGGTTATCTTTGACTTCGAGAAGCCACAGGCTTTGGTTTTCATTTCAATATACTGCGAGAAAAAAAAAATGTAAATTTAGGGCCACAATTAAACAGCCATGAATTTATTTTGAAGGGATCCTGTGGGAGACAACTCTTGGCACTGTGCTCAGATCAATGGTGAAATCCAAATTTTTTTACTACTGGTTCTGTGGGCGTGGCTTGGTGGGCGTGGTGTGGCTTGGTGGGCATGGCAGGGGAAGGATACTGCAAAATCTCCATTCCCATCCCACTCCTGGGGGAAGGTGGGTGTGGCAGGGGAAGGATACTGCAAAATCTCCATTCCTACCCACTCTGGGGCCAGACAGAGGTGGTATTTGCCGGTTCTCCAAACTACTCAAAATTTCCACTACCAGTTCTCCGAACTACTCAAAATTTCTACTACCGGTTCTTCAGAACCTGTCAGAACCTGCTGGACTTCACCCCTGACTCAGATCCTTGGAGGGAGATAAAAATGCTTTAAAAAAATGCTTTAAGTTTTAAATGTTCCTTCATCTCTAGTTTGGAATTAGAAGAAAGGGTATTTTTTGCCAAAATGACTTTTAGGAATGCCAAAAACATAGGCTGAGATTGCTTTTATGCTTGTTCTGCATCTGATCAGCACACACAGCTGTAAAAGAGAAGTTGTTATGAAAAGATGGTTTTATTTATTCCTGAAAGACTCTCTCCATCTTTCCTTCCTTAAATGGAGTACTCCCTCAAAAGGGGCTACAACTCGCTAAACTCTTTCCAGAGTGGTAAAGGATTAAAGGAAACATAAATGAACAACACCTTATTAAAAATAACCCTCCCCTCTAAACCAACCAAGAGTCAATAAATCCAGCCTTTGTGTATTAAAAGCTGTCCTTGGGTATGGAAGACAGAGCAATAGAAATTCTCTGCACAGTTCCTAAAATGCCATTTGGATCTTGACTCTGCCATTAAGTGTAATTCCAGTCGGTAGACCTAGGATTCGAAGGAAAAGTAGATCCAGCACGGCTATACGAATATTTTAATAAATCAATTAAAAAAAATTGAAAAGGTAGAAATCTGCCCTCTTTGGAAAACAATAGACCCAGCAAGATGGAAATTGGCTCCCACTTGTTGCGAAGGCTGCTGTGCAATTTCCTATTCATATGGGAAATGAGAGGTGAACTCATTCAAGTGCACCGGTAGTAAAAAAAAAAGCTACCGGTTCCTCCAAAATGATATTTCCAACAATCAGCTGTGCCACAGGATTTAAAACTGCTAAAAAGCAGGAAATCCTGCTTTCTAGTGAATCTAAATTACATGGCATAACTGTTCCCTCCCCATTGTTCTTTTTTTAAAAAAATGTAATTTTATTATAACACATATATGACATTTACACAACATACAACATATAGGTATCTTATCATTTTAAGCATTGTTTCATACTGGTCTTCCATCTGTTACTTTGTTCTTCCCCTATACCTTAATCTATTACTCCTTCTTCTTCCCCTCGTTTTCCTTTTTTTCCCCTCCCCCCTATAGAGATCTATATATTTTAATTATATCTTTAATATTATACATTTCTACATTCATGTTATATACATTTTTATTCCGCTTCATACATTTGTTATATATATATTTATTGTACTTCTAATCTTCTCTCCTTATAATTATTATTCTTTATTTCTAGTCTTGAGCCAATTATACCATTTATTCCATATTCTATAATAGTCTTGTCTCTTCTTTTTCCTTAATTTCTTTTGTTAATCTGTCCACCTCAGCGCATTCTAAAATCTTATCTATCAGTTCTTCCTCAGTTAGAGTTCTTTCCTGTTTCCAATTTTTTGCATATGTTATTCGTGCTGCTGTTAAGATGTGTAGCATCAAATATTTTATTTCTTTGGAATATGGTTTTGTAAAAATTCCTAACAAGAGTGTTTCTGGCTTCCTTTCTATTTGTTATTTGTTCTATCCATTTCTTAATATTTGCCCAAATTTTTTTGCTGTTCTATTTACCTTCCCAAGTCTCCTTTTTCTATGTGCAGCATGCATTTGGTGCATACACGGCTAGTGAACCAGTGGCAAACCAGTTCAGATTTCACCACTGGTGCAAACCCCTTTAAATCTAAACTTGGATCCAAGAACCTCATCGTCTTTTCACCCTAGAAATAAATTCTACTTTGACTCCTCTGCAATCCTCCTACAGGGTGATTTTATCAGCTTTGGTGTGTCAGCAAGCACACTTGGATTTCTCTGGGTAAAGGGAGCCCTCTAAAAATCTTCAAACTGACCACGCTACCCCTTGCCTGCATTGCTTGACCATATATAGAGCCAGTCAAGAGTTTGGGGCATAGAAAATTCACATATATGGAAAGCGTCTCCAACAACACATTAATTAACCCAAGGCTAAGCTATCCTTTTGAAGGTGGAGCTGCCTACACCACATTAGGCAAACCGTAGGTATGTGAAATGAATGATCAGGGGGGAAAATATCTGTATGTATCCTGGAAGCAGGGCTACCATATGGGAAGGAAGGAAGGAAGGAAGGAAGGAAGGAAGGAAGGAAGGAAGGAAGGCATTCTTTTCCATACATTATGCAAATTGAACCTCATTGAATTATTTTTTTAAAAAAATATTTAAATGTTTCAAGAAAAGTGAAAATACAAAACATCAAAACTATGAATTATTTCTTTAATAAGGAGAAATTTTGCATAATGTTGTAGACGTCCTGCATGATTTATGCAGAGGTAGAACATTTAAAGCCACTGGCAAACAGTATTTTCTGTATGTTTAATATTGTTTTTCTTTCTAGATTTTATTACATTTCATTATAAAATAAAAATACGAAAGAGAAAATAAAAGTTAGGAAATTGAGAAAAAGGAAGAGAGAAATGCAAAGGAAGAGAGAGAAAAGTAGTACCCCCCAACTTTCTTCAGTGCTGTAAAATACAAAAGAAATTACAACCTCAGCTTTTTACTTTATTTATTGTTTATTTATTTATTGGTTCGATTTATATGCCGCCCTTCTCAGAGACTTAGGGCGGCTTACAATGCGTTAAGCAATAGCCTTCATGCTTTTGTATATACCTGCTTAGTAGGGCTTTGCCCCCCCCCCCCCAAGCGGTGTTCTTTTTTATACAAAGTCAGCTTATTGCCCCCACAATCCGGATCCTCATTTACATTTACTTTACATTTCTCAACAGTTCCAACCATTTCCATAAGAAAAAAAAAATCATTATCACCCTCAAAACCTAAAATTAAAGTTTCATTTTTTTCACTTTTGAGCAAAAAGTCCAGTAGAAACAAAACTAGATAAATTCTTCTCTAAAAGAACCAAATTCTTCTCTTTAATTAAAACAGTCGGATTCACCATCTATGCTAACGGCATCACCTTGATCGTTCACTCTTCCATTGTGGAAACTGATGTGTCTTTCCATCTTTGAGCATATAAGATTCTCACTGCTGTCAACATATATAATCACAAAGACCCAAATTTTCTTGCAAGTTCTTTGTATGGTTCATATTCTATTAAAAATATAGAATGTAGTCTTTTCGCAATTACGTCTGCCCATACCCATCTCATCAGGTCCATCAGAAAAAGCATGACCTGCTAAGGAACTTTCTCTGGCAGAACCCAGGTGATACACCTTTTTTGCCATAGCCCCTGCCCTGTGGAACATCATCTCTCTTGAGTCAAGGTTAGCCCATGGCTTAGGTCCGGGGTATTTATTTATTTATTTATTTATTTATTAAACTTTTATACCACTCTTCTCCTTTCGGATTCAGGCCAGAATAAAAACATTTATACATAAAAGTTAAAAATAATTTTAAAATAAATTAAATAGAATTTGGCCCATTAAATTAAAATAGTTCGATTTAAAATCAATATCAATTTTAAAACCAAGATAAAATTAGGCCAGCCCGGCTAACTGAAAAAGGTGAGTTTTTAGGGCTTGACGAAAAGTCCGGAGGTCTGGGATCACCCGTATCTCTGGGGGTAGATTGTTCCAGAGGGTGGGCGCCACCACAGAGAAGGCTCTCCCCCTGGGGGTCGCCAGCCGGCATTATCTGGCTGACGGCACCCTGAGGAGGCCTTCTCTGTGGGAGCGAATTGGTCGGTGGGAGGCAATTGGTGGCAGAAGGCGGTCCTGTAAGTACCCTGGCCCTAAGCCATGGAGCGCTTTAAAGGTGATCACCAACACCTTGAAGCACACCCGGAAGTCCACCGGGAGCCAATGCAGCTCGCGCAGGAGAGGAGTCACATGGGAGCGCCCCGTCACTTCCATAATCCCCCGCGTGGCCGCATTCTGCACCAGTTGGAGCCTCCGGGTGCATCCCAAGGGGAGCCCCATGTAGAGAGCGTTACAGTAGTCCAGACGGGAAGTGACGAGTGCTTGAGTGACCGTGCGTAAGGACCATCTCCTACCTGCCTCCCACCGTCCTGTCTGCTCACACAGGGCTGCCCTCCTCAAGGTACCGTCAGCCAGACAACATTGGCTGGCGATGTCCAGGGGTAGAGCGTTCTCTGTAGGCGCTCCTGTGCTCTGGAACGACTTACCCACCGAGCTTCAGATGGCGCCTGATCTCCATTCCTTCCGTCGGGACTTAAAGACTTGGCTGTTTCAACAAATGGGCTGACTCTGATCCTTGGGTTTTATTATTTTGATTGTTGTTATTTTAATTGGGTGTAATTGATTTTACCTTTTATCTTGTATGTTTTTAACTTGTGTTCGCTGCCCTGAGTCCTTAGGGAGAAGGGCGGCATATAAGTTTTTGGTAAATAAATAAATAAATCTCTGCTAAGTTTCTGGAAAGGGTCTAGAACAACTTGCCACAGCCAACTCACTGCTGCCAACTCGTTATGGCCAACGTGGTGCAGCCAACACGCCATGCTGTAACTTCAAACAGTCACTAAACAAACTGTTGTGACTACCTGCATTCTTACTGCTTAGAAGGAAGCAGATTAACTTTGCATTCTACCCAAAAGTCTTTCATACCAAAGTTTCTATTGTTTGGGGGAAAGAGTTTGAAAGCTGGGTTTCCACCCAAATCTAAGCCCCAAGTGCTGGAAATGCAACCAACATCAAGGTACCTTCTTTCATGCTTTCATGCCCCAAAGCGAAAAAGTATTTGAAGAGCCTTGGTGGCGCAGCGGACTAAACTGCTGCTGTTAAAGTAGCACTTAGCTGCCAGCTGTCTGCAATTATTGCGAGTTCAATTCTCACCAGGCTCAAGGTTGACTCAGCCTTCCATCCTTCCGAGGTAGGTAAAATGAGGACCCAGATTGTGGGGGCAATAAGCTGACTTTGTATATAAAAAAAGAACACCGCTTAGGGGGGCCGAAAGCTCTACTAAGCAGGTATATACAAAAGTATGAAGGCTATTGCTTAATGTACAATGTCTCCGGAGAAGGGCGGCATATATAAATCAAACTAATAAATAAATAAATAAATAAATTGGACCAAAATACGAGATTGGCTACAAGATTTAATAAATTGCCAAATTGAGTTAAATCCGGAAACATTTCTCCTGGGAATATTAAAAATTAAATTTGATTAAAAAAATAAGATATCTGATCCCACATATACTAACAGCAGCAAGAATTGCGTTCGCGCAATATTGGAAAGAACATAACGTACCACCAGAGGGATTGATTGATTGTAAAACCATGTAAAAAATGCTTTCAAAAGGCTCTGACGATCCCAGCTGAGTTGCCTGATCGGCAGGCAACTCAGCTGGGATCGTCAGAGCTTGGATCCTCAAAGCCATTTAAAAGAAAAAACCTTTTTTCTTTTAAATGGCTCTAGCGATCCAAGCTGAGTTGCCTGATGTTTCTTTTTCTCTTTCGTAGGCTTGATATGCTTTTCTATCTAGCCAGGTTTCTACCTACGTAAACTATGATGTTCTGCCGCCCTGGTTCTGTGAAATCTTGTGAATTGAGATTTCACAGAACCAGGGCGCAGAGAAAAATTACAATAAAATTACAATACAATAAAAATTATTTTTTTAAAAAAGAAAGAAATCTGGGTTTCCATCAAATGGGATGAGAATCACCCCCAAATTTGAGAGAGAGAAAAAAAGACATTGTCACATTAGTATTCCAACTTCTCAGTTGTTTCAGCATTGGTTCAAATTCCTGATGTTTTAGTTTCTTTTTTGTGCATCGAGCTTTTTTCATTTCGTTGGTGAGATGTACACTATGTTCCAGATGTGTTTGCATTTTACTGACTGGAACATCAGCATCTTCTGCTTTCGGTCTCTTGCTTAATAAACTGGAATGTGGATTCTCCTTGAGTGGATTCTGTTTTTCCAAACATCATCTTACATAACAGCCACAGGATTGGCACTGTATTTTCATCTTGTTTCCAGAGTCTGCAGCCCAATGCATGTTCATACAGATGCAGTTCATCTGAAGGGAGTTGTTTGTCTTGCCACATATTTAAAAGACAAAGCTGCCTTGGAAACTTTGCCAAAGCCTCACACGGCCAGCACAAGTTGTTTCTTTCCTTCTTCCTTCTTTTCTTTCTTTCTTTTTGCTTTTTCTAATGACAAGCATGTCTGTGTCCTTAAAAGCACTCTTTGTTTGTTTTCCTCTTCAGTAGATTCTTCAGACATTTTCCTTTTTTTCTGTCAGAAGTGGTTCCTCTATTTTGCTGTTTGTGGCTGACATTATGGTACTTTCAATCTTCTTAATCTTTTTTGAGGGGGGGTGGGTGGGAGAAGGAAAGGGAATGGAAGGGAAAAGAAAGGAAGAGAAGGGAAGGTAAAGAAAGAGGAACAGGGGTGGGCTGCTACCAGTCCACCCGGGTTCAGGAGAACCCATAGCTAATGTTATGGCCGGTTCGGAGAACCTCCAAATCCCACCCCTGGCTGGCCCTGCCTATCCCACCCCTCCATTCCCAGGAGTCTCCACACAGCCCATTTTGGATGTGAGGTAAGTGCAGGGCCTACGTGGAGGCTCAGAGAGGGGAAAAACGGGCCTCCTGGAAGCTCCGGAGGGCCTCCGGAGCCCGGGGGAGGCAGTTTTTGTCCTCCCAGAGGCTCGAGGAAAGCCTCTGGAGCCTGGGGAAGGTGAAAATGCCCCCCCCCATAGTGCAAGAGGCCAACTAGGCCACGCCCACCATGGCCACGCCCACCCAGCAATCGGGCAGATAACCCATTGCTGAAATTTTTGAAGCCCACCCCTGAAGAGGAGAGGAAAGGGGAGAAGAGGAGGGAAGGGAAGGGAAGGGAAGGGAAGGGAAGGGAAGGGAAGGGAAAGGAAGGGGAGAGGAGAGGAGAGGAGAGGAGGGGAGAGGAGAGGGGAGGGGAGAAAGAGGGAAGGGAAGGGAAGGGGAGGGGAGGGGAGGGGAGAAGAGAAGAGAAGAGAAGAGAAGAGAAGAGAAGAGAAGAGAAGA
>WNWU01000029.1:6811158-6841007 GCA_012654045.1 Ptyas mucosa
ATATCTATATCTATATCTATATCTATATCTATATCTATATCTATATCTATCTCCTAGAAGCACGAAGCCAAAAACACCAGCCTGAAGATGACGAATGAGACTTTGTCGAAATGTCGCCAAGACACTTCCAATTTTACGCGGGAGAAAACCTGAATAACCAAAGACCTACATACAAACACCCGTGAAAACCTCAGAAAACATATATATGTAAATAGGTAGGTAGGTAGGTAGGTAAGTAGGTGTACATGTATATGTATGTGTATATATATATTGCTGATAAAGAAATAAAGGGAGACTAATATAGATCTATTTCAAGCTTTTTAGCTTTCATCAGCTAGCCATACCCTTACTCGGATTCAAGCTTGGGCTTCCTGCATGTTAGGCAGTTGAATTAACCTTCTGAGCCACAAGTTCTCCTCCCTTCATCAGCTTGATATCACATATCATCACACACACACACACACACACACACACACACACACACACACACACTCTGAGCCTTCCCTTCTGTAGGTGAAATGCTGAATGCGTACACCCCTTCCCCTTGTTGAGGAAATAGAACTGGCAGCTTTCATATGGCGGATGGAGCGAGAAAAATCTCTAATGAGCCTTTTTCAATTTTCTGCCTTGCCTTCTCTCGGAGGTGGGAACTTTAACCTTTAATCCACAGAACAGGTTTGTCGGGGTGCTGGGAAACGCAGGAGCACTCAATTAGCTCTTTATACAACCCAAGCATGTTTCAGTAATTCAGCATGTCTTAACACGATTTTAAGAACACTGAAGCATTGAACAGGCTTTTCATTATTAAGAGACGGGGACACCGTGTTTTGCCCAAGTCCAAACCCATCAGACTCCATCGTGTCCAATCAATCTGTAAATTGAAAAGCAGGACTCAAGTGGAGGGCAGTGGCCACCGACATAGAAACCACTTGAGTTCCAAGATAGTAGAGCTTGAAGTTCTAGGGCTGCTTGCTGTTCCAACCCTTCATTTTAAGGACCTCCTGTCAACACACTTAGCTGCTAAAGAGTTATTGCATCCGTGAGATATAACTTTCATAAATAAACACATAAAAGTGACGGCCCAGTTTTAAGAACAACCTCCATTAACGAGCTGTGGTGGTGCAGTGGTTCGAATGCAATATTGCAGGCCAACTCTGCCTACAGCCAGGAGTTTGATCCTGACCGGCTCAAGGGTCTCCTGCCTGAACAGGGGATAGGGCTGGAAGACCCCCATGGTCCCCTCCAACTCTGTTATTCTGTATTCTAGTATTCCCCGTCTCAATTTTGAACTATATAGTTGCTATGTACCTATTCTACCCAGGGGCGGCCTCGGATTCTAGTCCAGGGGTCAGCAACCTGTGGCTCTGGAGCCGCATGTGGCTCTTTCATCCCTCTGCTGCAGCTCCCTGTCGCCACCACAATTTTGAGAGGAGCTTTCGGTTATGGGGAGGAATAGCACAACACACCAGGAAGAGACTCTATGGCAAGGGGCGGGTTTTCCAGTCAGCTCCACAATTGATAGGGCTTTCAGTTAGGACAGGTAGAGAAAAAAGGATGCTGTGCTAGGAGGAAACTCTATGGTGGGGGAACCGGACTTCCAGTCAGCTCCATAATTGAATGGGGGGCTTCCGGTTAGGACCTGTGTGGCTCTTTGAGTGTTTAAGGTTGCCGACCCCTGTTCTAGTCTTACTCATCTACACAGCACAATTTTAACTACTTGAATATAAGTAGATTTTGACTTGCAACCACTTATTTAGAGATCATCTAAAGTTACAGTGGTACTGAATGTGATGTATGATCGATCCTCACACTTATGACAGTTGCAGCATCCTCATAGTCACATGTTCAAAATTTGGGCAGTTGAGAACCAGCATATGTTTTTTTATGTGTTGTAGTACCCCAGGGTCATGTGGTTGTCATTTGTGGTCTTCCTAGACAACTTCTGAGCAAAGCAAAGTCAATTGGGGAAGCTAGATTTGGATTACTCCAGACAGAAGTTGGGATGCTTAATGGGTATAAATATACTGCTCAAAAAAATAAAGGGAACACAAGCAGAAGACATCCGAGATCTGAAAGAATGAAATAGCCTTATTAAATACTTTGTTCATTACATACAGTAGTTTTGTGTTCCCTTTAGTTGTTTGAGCAGTGTATAAACTACTGTATATAAAGAACAAAGTATTTAATAAGGCTATTTCATTCATTCAGATCTCGGATGTCTTCTGCTTGCGTTCCCTTTATTTTTTTGAGCAGTGTATATTGAATCTATTTATCCAGGATAGCTTTTTTGAGGAAAGAGCCTGCTTGCTCTTATTGCTATATTGATTGTCAATATAGAATGTCATTTTTTATTTGAAGATCTGTGACTGACATCATCTATGCTGACTACCATCATTCTTAAGGAAACTCTAAAAAAAGATATATATTTTGGTATCTAGAGTTGACCTCAGGACTTCAGAAGGAAATTCTGTTGAAAGATCAACGGAAACAAAGGAAAAGCTCAAGATCTGGATACTGATGCAAGAAAGGTTGAAAGACAACAAGGTGAAGTAAGAGCTCAAGATGGACAGCTTCCTGAAATGAATTCCCAAGTTAGCTAGTTTTGCCCATGGACCAACTTTAGTTGAAACCTTTTGAAAGGATCTGCTTCTCCTACTTTGCCAAGTAGACTCTTGAAACATGGTATTTCAAAAGGAACCTCTTATTGAGAAGAAGTGATAACAGAACAGGGGAAGCAGACTCTAAATTCCCTCCCAAACTGCACGGTTAGAAATAGGGCTGTAGAATCCATCCCTCCAGTTCGAATGTGGATTTCAACCAATCCACAGGTGTGAAGATATTTATTGTAACGGCCGTCCTGAGAGTCAGATAAGGATCTGTTTCCATGGTCTTTTTCCACTTTCAACCAACTGACACAATGCACATGGCCCTCCCTCCTTATTTCATTCCCAAAAGGTGAGAATATTGCAGGACACTTAGGCACCAGGAAAAAGGTTATAAAATACGGCTTATCCCCATGCTCCTCCCCCCCCTTCCATATGAATGGCAGTATCACGCCAGGGATCTGACACCTATTTCAGTTGATCAGCTTTTGATGCTGTCAGATCAAGAGAACTTATGTTCCTCTAGCACTTTTTTTCTGAAGTTCTCAGAAGGAGCAATACTATTTTTTGTCTTCCAAATGCTTTTTGTGCTGAGAGCCACAAATGTGTTTTTGGGCAAAACCTGGGCTAATACCAGGGGTGAAATGCTCCTGGTTCGGACCAGATCGCCCAATCTGGTAGCGATGGCGGCAGGTGGTTCAGAAAAAAATCCCTGCCCCCCCCCCATGCTTAGCTGAGTCACACGATCATCAGAGGCTTTTTTTTTAACTTTTAAAAGCATTTTTTCTATAACCTCTTCCGACAAAAAAATGCTTTTAAAAGTAAAAAAAAAAAAGCCCCTGATGATTGTGTGGCTCAGCTGGGATCCTCAGAGGCTTTTCAAAGCATTTTTTTCTGCAACCTCTTGGCCGAAGAGGTGGTAAAAAAAATGCTTTGAAAAGTCTCTGACGATCCCAGCTGAGTTGCCTGATTGCCAGAGTCTTTTCAAAGCATTAGAAAAAATACTTTGAAAAGTTAAAAAAAAAAGTTGGCCATGCCCACCCAGGCACATTACCCCACCCCACCCCACCAAGCCACGCCCACAGAACTGGTAGTAACACATTTTACATTTCACCCCGGCTAATACATATTACATATTCTCAGTATGGCATGCCTAACAGAATGATTTTAAAAATCTATATTAACCTTAGCTTTGTTGAACCACAAATATCCATGCCACCCAAATCTCAGGTTGTGTCCTTCTAAATCTTCTATTTCTCAGAGGTACTCTCTCTTTCATCCAAACCAAACCAAACCAAACCAAACAGCAAGCCACAAAATACAATTTCAAATCAGGTAAATCCAATTCTCCTCTTCCCTTTGCATCTTGTAACACCTTATACTTAACTCATGCTTTTTCCCCTCTATGCAAATTAAGATATATCTTTTTACCACTGTTTAAATGGTACATCAGTTGTCAAAACAGGTATTATCTGAAACAAAAACAAATTCTATGCAAGACATTCATCTTAATCACAGAAATTCTTCCCAGCAATGACAACTGTCGTTTCTCCCATTTTAACCTATTTTTTTGAACTTCATTCCATGTCCTACCATAGTTATTTTGAAATAACATACAATTCATATTTGTCATAGTGATACCCAAATATTTTAGTTTCTACTCAATCTTAAAACCTATTTCATACACCAGTTCTGTTTGAACTTGTATCTTTATATTATTGCTAATATTGTCATCTTTTGTTTATTAATCTGGGAGCAACAAATTCTTCTAATGTGTCTATTAATGTTTCAATTCCATTGAAGCGATCTGCCAAAAACAATACCAAATCATCTGTGAAAGCTCTTAATGTATGAATCTCTCTTTTAATCTTTACTTCCACCCCCACCTCATCTTCTCTTATGTCTCCAGCATTTCAAGAACCAAAATCAACAAAATAGGGCATAGTGAAGAGGTCAGTTTCAGCAGGTTCTGACCAGTTCTGCAGAACCGGTAGTGGAAATTTTGAGTAGTTCGGAGAAGGGGTAGTAAAAATTCTGACTGGCCCCACCCCGATCTATTCTCTGCCTCCTGAGTCCCAGCTGATCGGGAGAAAATGGGGATTTTGCAGTATCCTTCCCCTGAAGTGGGGTGAGAATGGAGATTTTATAGTATCCTTGCCCTGCCATGCCCACCAAGCCACGCCCACCAAGCCACACCACAGAACCGGTAGTAAAAAAATTTGAAACCCACCACTGGCATAGTGGGCATCACTGTCTTGTTCCTTTTTGTATTTCACATGGTTTTTAAGATCCCCATTAACAATTAACAGAGGGATAGAACCAAGATCACATGAAATTTAGTATCGCTTTATCTTGGAAAGACCACACTTGGAATATTGCATCCAGTTTTGATGGCCACCATATAAAAAAGATGTTGGACTCTGGAAAGAGAAAAGCAACAAAAAATGATTATGGGGGTTGGAGGCTAAAACATATGAAGAATGGTTGCAGGAATTGGGTATCTCCACTCTAGTGAAAAGAAGGGCTAGGAGTGACATGATAGTAGTGTTCCAATATTTGAAGGGCTACCACAAAGAAGAGACATTTTCCAGCACCTGAACAAGAAGCAATGGATGGAAATTAATCAAGAAGAGAACCAACCTAGAATTAAGGTGGAATTTCCTGACAATGAGAGTAATTAACCAGTGGAATGATGTGCCTTCAAAAGTTGTGGGTGCTCCAACACTGTAGGTTTTTAAGAAGAGATTGGACAACCACTTGTCTGAAATGGCATAGGGTTTCCTGATTGAGCAGGGCTTGGGCTAGAACAGGGGTCAGCAACCTGCGGCTCTGGAGCCGCATGTGGCTCTTTCATCCCTCTGCTGCAGCTCCCTGTTGCTGGTCGGCTCTACAATTAATAGGGCTTTCGGTTAGGACACATAGAGGAAAAAGGATGCCATGCTAGGAGGAGACTCTATGGTGGGGGAACCAGACTTCTGGTCAGCAGAGGAAGAAGGACGCCACACTAGGAGGAAACTATGATTGGGAAACTGGACTTCCGGTCAGCTCCAGAATTGAATGGGGGCTTCCGGTTCAGACCTTTGTGGCTCTTTGAGTGTTTAAGGTTTCCGACTCCTGGACTAGAAGATCTCTAAAATCCCTTCTAACTCTGTTATTCTGTACATTATTTGTGCTTTTTGTGACACATCAATCAACCTCACCTATTTTATAAAATTTTCTCCAAAATTACTATCTTCCAAAATCTTAAAAAATGAAAACCTGGTTCAAATTGTCAAAGATCTTCTCTTCATCTAAGAAAATATATGTGTCTTGTTTTTCCTTATGTTGTTCCAAATATTCAAAAATATACAACCATATGTGGTAGACGTGTAGAAACAACAACAAAAAAAAACCTGGACAAAAATACATACATGGCTGGAAAAGATGATAAAGCAGGACATTGATTTAAAACCAGAAGTATTTTTGCTGGGAATGTTACCTGAAACTTATAGTAAAGAAAATACATATTTAATTATCCATGTATTAACTGCAGCTAGAATTGTATTTGCATACAATTGGAAAAGTGAGGAGATCCCTACTGATGAAAATTTGACTAGGAAAATATTTGAATGTGCAGAAATGAGTAGATTAACATTTGCAATTAAGGAGAAAGAACAAAGTGAATATTACTTGGATAGTACAGGATTGGATAATACAGGAGCCTTGGATAGTACAGTGGTCTAAAGCCCTGTTATTAACATCAGCTGTATCAGAAGGGCGGCATATAAGTTAAATTAAAAAAAAAAAACTTGATATGGGAATTATTTTCTCAATGGTTAGAGAATAAAAATGGAAGTTGGAAATAAAAGAAGGAGATTAAAGAAGAGTAGAAAATATGTTAAGATAGAGATGTAAACAGCATGATGATTGTTATTATTATGGCTATTAGGATTATTATGCTTAATATTATTATTATGTTCTAATTAGAAGATACGTTAAAAGGGGAAAATGAATAGCTTTACTGTGTTCAATTACTACAATTGTTAAGATCAGAGAATTAATAACAATGTAATGAATGCAGTTGTAAATTTTGATGGTTATTGCACAGCGATGTTTGTACCCAGACGACACACTGTTTAAGGGAAGATGGAATGTTTAAATTAAAAAAAATAAAAAATCCTTAAAAAAAAATATCCAACCCATTTCTAACACTATCCTTTAACTGCCTTTTAGGAAAAAAGCCACAGTGGTCCTCCTGAATAAATTTTTGCAAAATTGTTTTCAGTCTTTCAGTTAGGTTTGTATGAACAATTTGTAGTCATTATTCAATAGTGATTATTGTTGTTAAAAGTCCAGTCTAGATGGCCCTTAGGCAGAGGTGGGTTTCAGCAGGTTCGGACCAGTTCTGGAGAACTGATAGTGGAAATTTTGAATAGGTCGGAGAACTGGTAGTAAAAATTCTGACTGGCCCCGCCCCCATCTATTCTCTGCCTCCCAAGTCTCAGCTGATCAGGAAGAAATGGGGATTTTGCAGTAACCTTCCCCTGGATTGGGGAGGGAATGGAGATTTTACAGTATCCTTCCCTTGCCATGCCTACCAAGCCACACCCACCAATCCATACCACGCCTACCAAGCCACACCCACCGAACCGGTAGTAAAAACATTTGAAACCCACCACTGCCCTTAGGTATTAATGGTATATTCGCCTCTCTCCACCTCTCTGGCATTTTTCCTTCCTGTAAGAGTTCATCCTATTTTGTAGAGCTTGTAAAAAGTTCATCTTCAAAACATTTATAATAAAAACTGACAATGACAACTTATCTGGTTCAAGGCCTTTCCTGATTTAATCTTTTTAATAGTATCAGAGACTTCACTTATTGTTATACAGTAGGTCTATTCATATTTTTCTCTATTCCTCTCTAATCTTGGTAAATTTTGCTTCTTTAGATATTTACCTATTTTCTCTAAGGAAATGCCACTTCTTTTGTGTAAGTTAGAATAGTATTGATGAAATGACTTTTGCGTAGTCACACTATTCCTTAATGTAGTACCTCCCTCTTGTAATTTCAATATCATTTTCTTTTCTTTTCCTTTTCCTAATTTATACACCAGCTATATTCTGGATTTATTTATAACATTTCCATTTTTCTCACTGTTAACCTCAATATTGTAAGAAATTAATCTGTTATCTTTATCTTTTCTAGAATTTCTTCAATTCTTTTTTTTTCACCTAGGCCCGAATATCTGAAATGGGATATTTAGGTACTACTTTGTAATTTAAACTTTATATGAAGTGAAACTTTATAATCAGCACTTTTTAAGATTCTTTTATTTTGGCCTACCATGTTTTTCCAAAAATAAGACCCTGTCTTATATTTTTTGGAACCCTGAAATAAGCGTTTGGCCTTATTGCCATGCGCTCAAAAGCCCGATTGGGCTTATTATCAGGGGATGTCTTATTTTGGGGGAAACAGGGTAGATCAGGGTTCCTTAATCATGGCAACTTTAAGATGTGTGGACTTTAACTCCCAGAATACCTGTAAGGCCCAGCCTCTCCCCATTATTCAAGAAAGTAAAGACTCTTGAAACTTGGCATTTCAAAAGGAACCTTTTATTGAATAGAAGTGATAGCAGGGTGAAAAGAAAGCAGGCTCTGAGCAGCCCTCAGGCCATACAGTTAGAATAAAGGAATTAGAAACCCTTCCCAACAGTCCATTGTGGATTCAGCCAATCCACAGGTGTGAAAATGTTATTGTACCGGCCTCTCTGAGAAAGTGATAAGGGAACTTTCCCAGGGTCATCCTCTGCCGGCTCTCGAGCGATGCAGTCCACATGGCCCTCTCACCCCTGACATTCCCCAAAAAGTGTGAAAATGCCAGGGTGCTTAGGCACCAGGCTAGAAGTTATAAATCAATAAATTGCAGGATACAGGATATATAAGCAAGAAAATAATAAGTAAAGAACTAATTAAAAAAAAAACCCTTCCCCTGAAGAATGGCAGATACACGGATCTGACTGGGGAATTCTTGGAGTTGGGGGTCTACACCAGTGGTGGGTTTCAAAATTGTTTACTACCAGTTTTGTTGGTGTGGCTTGGTGGGCATGGCTTGGTGGGCATGGCAGGGGAAGGTTACTGCAAAATCCCCATTTCCTCCTGATCAGCTGGGACTCAGGAGGCAGAGAATAGATGGGGGCAGGGCCAGTCAGAGGTGGTATTTACCGGTTCTCCAAACTACTCAAAATTTCCGCTACCGGTTCTCCAGAACTGGTCAGAACCTGCTAAAACCCACCTCTGGTCTACACATCTTAAAGATGCCATGGTTGAGAAACACTGGCCTATATCAATAAAGGAGAGTTCTAGCATTTCTTTTGGTGTCTTTTTCCTGACTTGACCTACTGTGAAGGGCTGATACGAATCTTGAAAGCCTTACGATTTTCCCCATATCCTCCCTCTTGCGTAAAAGAGAGTCACGGTGTGGCATCTTTGTATTTCTACCTCACACTACTGTATCTTGTTTCCAGACTAAGCTCATGTTTTGCTAACTGTCTCTACAGATCTTCTCCAAGATCTGTTCCTCTACAGGTCTTGACCCACATCGTCTCATGCTAAGAGCCCAACTACGGCTTATCCTCCTCCCCCAACTTAGAATGAAACGGCATTTGGTTCACCTGGTCCTCTAAGACTTCAGTAAGATCTGAAAATTGTTGCATGCAACCCAACTTGGGTGTCGCTTTCTTGGCAGCGAAGACAATGAATCACCAGGAGTGTTGTCTTTGGGTGCAATGCAATGACACACCCAGATGTATCTGCTTAACAGCCACCTACTTAATCTTGGAAGGATCTCAGGCAAACAAATGAAAAAAAACCCCATCTGTTTCCCTCTACTTGTACAGACAGGATTGGTCAGGACTACTTAACCCAATCCTAAGGAGCTGGAGGCTAACTTGAACCCAGGGGAAGTTGCAATTATTTTTTGTACCTGTCAACCTTGCTGTGGCAGGTCATGGAAAACTAAGGCTATGATTTTCTGGGAGGATATCATACACCCTTTTTCCTTTGGGGGAGATCCTCCTTAATCCCTTTGTGCAACAAAAACCCAAAGAAGATGAGAGGAAAGGGCAGATCCTCCAACCAAGAACTCCTACATATATATGGCCACCAAGGCAAACAGGATGGGTAGGGAACAGAAGAACCCTAAGCCTGAACCAGAAGGTCAAAGGTCTCAGGTTTAGGCACTTCTTGTTTTTTTTTTTAATTTATTTATATGCCGCCCTTCTCCGGAGACTCAGGGTGGCTTACAACGCGTTAAGCAATACCCTTCATACTTTTGTATATTTATACAAAGTCAGCTTATTGCCCCCACAAACTGGGTCCTCATTTAACCTACCTTAGAAAGGATGGAAGGCTGAGTCAACCTTGAGCCTGGTGAGATTTGAACTTACAGTAATTGCAGACAGCTGGTGTTGATCACTATGCTTTTAGTCTGCTGAGCTGAACCAGGCTCCCGGTTTTTCACTGGCTCTTACAACATTCTCTCTCTCTCCCTCCCTCTCTCTCTCTCTCTCTCTCTCTCTCTCTCTCTCTCTCTCTCTCTCCCTCCCTCCCTCTCTCTCTTTCTCTCCCCCTTTAAATATAGATTATATTTTTAAAAATGTTGTCGTCTCTAAAAGGTAAAAATACCTTTGAATGGAACTTCCATCATGGTAACTTAATGGAATTTTCCTGGTAGCAGTATGAAAATGATTTGCCACTGTCTTCTTCTGGGATGTTCAGGCTTATTTGAGTTAATTTAGTTTACTATTTCCCATGCAAGTACTAAATACACGTCAATGAGCTTGACCCAATGCTCAAGAGCCACTTCTAGAGCCAGATTTGAGTTGTCACGTTCCATGGTCAAATATGGGTACTTCCATCAACTGCCATGCCATGAAAAAATGTATATAAAGAGTGCACCAACCATTAAACATATGGCTTACATTTTGTTTGACTGACAACTACATGCCCCTCTTAGGCTTAACGGAATAACACAATAACAGAGTTGGAAGGGACCAGGGGTGAAATCTAAAATTTGTTATACCGGTTCTGTGGCTGTGGCTTGGTGGTGGTGGTGGTGGTGGTGGTGGGTTTAATGTGACTGGGTGGCCAATTTTTTTTTTAACTTTTAAAACCATTTTTTCTACAACCTCTTCAGTGAAGAGATTGTTAAAAAAATGCTTTCAAAAGTCTCTGATGATCCCAGCTAAGTTGCCTGATTGGCAGATGCTTTTTTCTTTTAAATGCCTCTGATGATCCAAGCTGAGTTGCCTGATCATCAGAGGCATTTAAAAGAAAAAAAGCCTCTGCCAATCAGGCAACTCAGCTGGGATCATCAGAGACTTTTGAAAGAGGTTGTAGAAAAAATGCTTTTAAAAGCCTTTGACGATCCCAGCTGAGCCGCGCAATCATCAGAGGCTTTTTCAAAAACTTTTAACAGCATTTTTTTCGGCCGAAGAAGTTTAGAAAAAATGCTTTTAAAAGTAAAAAAAAAAAGCCTTTGATGATTGTGCGGCTCAGCTGGGCATGGGGGGCGGGGGGGGGCAGGGATTTTTGCTACTGGTTCTCCGAACCACCTGCCTCCATCGCTACCGGATCAAACTACTCAAAATTTCCGTTACCGGTTCTCCAGAACTGGTCAGAACCTGCTGAAACCCATCTCTGTTGCAAATATGGTTAAATGTATATAGGTTTATCCCTGAAAGAGAGGATGGGGTGAAAAAGAAACTTGAGATTACCCCACCTTGACACACTTTGAGCAGACAGAGAAGGGATCACTACCAGGCTTTCAAGATTGATGCCAGCTTTTCAAGGTAAGGCGGAAACTTGATACTCTTAGAATTCTGCTCTACAGATAGTCCTTGACCCATGACCATTTATTTAGTGACTGTCGAAAGTTACGACAGTGCTAAAAGAAGTTATTTAGGATTGGCTCTCCCACTTAATGACCGTCCCTGTAGTCACATGATCAATTTTTTTGGCGCTTAGCAACAGGCATGTATTTATGATGTTTGCAGTGTCCTGGAGTCATGTGAGTACTATTTACAACCTTCCCAGGTAGTGGTGGGTTGCCCCCGTTTCGGACCGGTTCTATACAATCGGTAGTAAAACTGGCGGGAGGCTCCGCCCACCGACCCTGATGTCATCAGAATGCTTCTGTGCATGCGCGCAGCCCCGCTGCAAACCAGTAGTAAAGGTAAGTAGAACCCAGTCCTGTTCCCAGGGGATTCTGACAAGCAGTCAATAGGGAAGCCTGATTCATGTGATTACCATGGCAAAAAAGGTTATAAAATCAGGTACAAGTCACTTAACAACTCCATTGCTTAGCAATGGCAGTGTTGATCGCAGCTTTGGTTGTAAATTGTAGATTCTCTGTGTTGTTAAAGGGTATAATAACAGAACCTTGAAATGTTGGATTGACGCATTAGTGAATCCCTCCTCCTCTATCTATTCTTATGTAGAAGTTTGTATTTGGAAATCCCACCATATTTTAACCTACTCATTTTCAACTATCTTTTCAATTTGTATGTTCCTGCCAATTTTTCATCACTGGCACGTGATAATTTTCATAGATCTTCCACCGAATCATTTTGGCTCATGTGAGATGTCATTATTTATAATCCGTGTTTGTGTGACCTTATTGCACAAATATATGATCTACTCTTTCTTCTGTTTCTTTGCACAGTCTGCACTTTAAATGATTTGACGATTTTTCACTTCTGGCCTTGATTGCATCAGTTTGAACAACTTGGTCCTAAGCAAGCCAAACCAAGCCTTCAATTTCTTTTTTAAATGTAAGCCACTGCCAGATTTTATTTTTATCCACTTTCCCCTTGAACATTTGTAGAATTTGACCAATGTTTATCATTGCAAGTATTCTGTTCAGGTTTTAATTACATTATTTCAACATTCAGGTTTTGTTTCATGTATATTCAGTAAATTCAAATTTTTAACTTGTACCAATGCTTGTTCTTGACTGTCTTTTACATAAACATGTAAAGAGCCTTGGTAGTACAGTGGACTAAAGCACACTGTTATTAACATCCAGCTGCCTGCAATTACTGCAAGTTCGACTCTCACCAGGCTCAAGGTTGACTCAGCCTTCCATCCTTTCTAAGGTAGGTAAATTGAGGACCCAGTTTGTGGGGGCAATAAGCTGACTTTGTATACAAAAACATACAAAAGTATGAAGGCTATTGCTTAGCGCATTGTAAGCCACCCTGAGTCTCCGGAGAAGGGCGGCATATAAATCAAATTTAAAAAAACAAAACAAAACATACTTTTCATCTTCAACAGTTGTTTGACCTGAAGTAAACCTCTGCCTCTATTTCTATGGGACAGTTATAATCCATTAATATAAAAGGGGCCTGAGTGGTGCAGTAGACTAAGGCACTGTGATTAACATTCAGCTGCCTGCAATTACTGCAAGTTCTAATCTCACCAGGCTCAAAGTTGACTCAGCCTTCCATCCTTTCTAAGGTAGGTAAAATGAGGACCCAGGTTGTGGGAGCAATAAGCTGACTTTGTATAAATATACAAAAGTATGAAGGCTATTGCTTAATGCCTTGTAAGCCGCCCTGAGTCTCCGGAGAAGGGCGGCATATAAATCAAATTTTTTTAAAAAATCACTACAAGGATGTAATATATAGTGAACAGTTATCAGTTTCATTTCAGTCTAGATTGTCCAGATAATAATTCCAGTAGTGTACCGTATTACATATATGGACCAGGTATTGATAGCTTTGATGGTATTTCTACCATTCCATTTTGACTTTAATACTTTTCTCACTCTTCGGATATATTTTTTACTAATCACATTTTTAACTTGTCCGTGCTTGATGTTCTCCATCTCCAAAATGCCCAGATTCTTATAAGCTTCATCCTGATGGCTCTTGGGGGTTTGGCCAGTCAGCATTTCAATTCAATTCAATTACTGTTCATGATTTTACCTGGCTTTATTGCTACATAGCACATTTTTCTAGGCCAAATTCCATTACTATACCTGTGCTAAAAAATTCTTAAAAGTCTGCCAATGACTGGATTTTGGCTTCTGATTTTCCATAAAGTTTCAGATCACCTATATAAAACAAATGTGGGATTTTATCAACGTTGTTTTACTGTTTGTAGTCATCATGATATAGAGTCATCCTGGAAGATGCCTCTCTTAAGGTTGACAAGCCCATATTTTTCATTTTTGACCACCAATTTTATATTTCATTATCTCACTATTTTTTCTAGGAACATTCTGAGGTTCTACTGACACTAGTTGCTTTCAAACATTGGATGATCCAACTATGTGGTAATGAATCAAACACCTTTTCATAATCAATTGAGACGGGTGAAATTCAGCAGGTTCTGGAGAACCGGAAGCAGAAATTTTGAATAGTTCAGAGAAGCAGTAGCGGAAATTTTGAGTAGTTTGGAGAACTGGCAAATGCCACCTCTGGCTGGCCCCAGAGTGGGGTGGGAATGGAGATTTTGCAGGATCCTTCCCCTGCCATGCCCACCAAGCCACACCATGCCTACCAAGCAGAACCGGTAGTAAAAAAATTTGGATTTCACCACTGAATTGAAACCATGTGCCAGGTAGTTTCGAGTCTTTTGCAAAATCATTTTATCAGTCAGAAGCTGATTTTTTGTTCCTGTTTTTCCTTTTCTTTCCTTCCTGTTCTATTGGGAGGATGTTATTTCCTTTGAAATAATCTTGGATGTTGTCTGTTATTATGCCAGTGACTAATTTAAACTTTATATGTTATTAGCCTACAGTTTCCTGGTGTTGTCCCTTTCACTGAGTCTTTTTGAATCAGATAAGTTTTGCCAGTTATTAAAAAGTCATTGATGACCCCTTTATGCAATAATTTATTAAGCTGCTTGGCAATAATTGGATGTAATTATTATAGCAGTAGTGCTTATATCGCTGTATAGTGCTATACGGCCTTCTCTAAGTGGTTTACAGAGTTAGCATATTGTCCCAATAATCTATCAGGACGCAGTGGCTCAGTGGCTAAGAGGCTGACTTGTCGATTGAAAGGTCAGCAGTTCAAATCCCTAGTGCCACATAATGGGATGAGCTCCCATTAATTGTCCCAGCTTCTGCCAACCTAGCAGTTCGAAAGCATGTAAAAAATGCAAGTAGACAAATAGGGACCACCTTTGGTGGGAAGGTAACAGCGCTCCGTGCGCCTTTGGCATTTAGTCATGCCAATTACATGACCACAGAGACGTTTTCAGATAGCGCTGGCTCTTTGACTTTGAAACAGAGATGAGCACCGCCCCCTAGAGTCAGGAACAACCAGCACATATGTGTGAGGGGAACCTTTACCTTTACCTTTACCCAACAATCTGAATCCTCATTTTACCAAGCTTGGAAGGGTGGAAGGCTGAGTCAATCCTGAGCCGTTCAGAATCGAACTCCTGGCAGTGAACAGTGAGCTAGCCTACAATTCTAACCACTGTATCACCTCGATTCTTACTAATCAGATATCTGAGCCAAAAGCCGTACAGTTTGGCTTATTTCCAGAAGCCATAATTGATTATTTCCAGAAAATGTCCAGTTTTTAATTCTTTTAACTCAATTTTTAAGTGTTTCTGCTGTTATTAATTCTTCTGTTTGATTTTTTTTACTAAATTCATCTTCAAAATTTTAACATCCATCCAGCAATTTCCCATCAATCTTTCCAAAATTGGATTGTTTTTGTCTTATTTGGTTTTCCATTTTCAGAATTTCTATTGCCATTTATATTTTGGTATTTATTTATTTATTTATTTATTTATTTAAATTTTTATATCGCCCTTCTCCCGAAGGACTCAGGGCAGTGTATAGCCAACTATAAAACACACATATCCATAAAATTTAAAAACAGTTTAAAAACATATTAAATAATTTGGCCCCAATATTATTAAAAAAACTAAAACAGCCATTAAAATTCATGTTTAAGCCAGCCCAGTAGAATGGCCTGTTTGGTCTGAATACTGTCAGATCTGAACATAACTGATTTTGCTTAAATTGGATGATTCATGCCTCATAGCGTTCAATTTTCCCTGTTATTGCTGTTATTTCTTGTTTTATGGTTTCCAAAACTTTTTCCATTTTTCTGCAAAGCCAACTTCTTTTAGGCTTGTCTTAATCCTTGCATTCTTCCAGTTTTGCCTTTTTATGTCTTTAAATTACTTGCATGTAATCTTTATTTTTGTATCTTGGCCTCCAATCTGGTTTTCCACAGTAGGAGTGAATATAATTTTGGTTTTGGTTTTCTAACTTCAATACCCTTGGTATTCTAAAGAGCCTTGGTAGTACAGTGGACTAAAATTACTGCAAGTTCGAATTTCACCAGGCTCAAGGTTGACTCAGCCTTCCATCCTTTCTAAGGTAGGTAAAATGAGGACCCAGATTGTGGGGGCAATAAGCTGACTTTGTATAAATATACAAAAGTATGAAGGCTATTGCTTAACGCACTGTAAGCCGCCCTGAGTCTCCGGAGAAGGGCGGCATATAAATCAAATTTAAAAAAAAAAATACCCAGTTCTTCTGTAACCACCAATTGTGGTTGTTAAGTCATGGAATACACACTCAGAGAGCAAGAGAGTGTGAGAGAGAGAGAGAGAGAGAGAGAGAGAGAGCAAGAGAGAGTGAGAGAGACAGAGCTAGAGAGAGAGTGAGAGTGCAAGAGAGAGAGAGAGAGAGCGAGAGCTAGAGAGCTAGAGAGGCAGAGAGAGAGAGAGAAAGAGATATATATTGTTTATTGTTCCCTTTTTAAAAAAGAAAACACGACACACACCCTTTTGAATGAGTACTTTTTGCTTTTGTTCACATCTGATTTGTTCGCATCCACATATTGCAAAGAGATTACAAGACATGGCACTGGCAGAGGGGATAATTATGACTATGCAGGTGAGAAATATATTAATATTCTCCTTTGTCTCCCCCTCTTCCCATCTAAATTGGTACGAACTATGTCATGACGAGGTGTTGCAGCAATGCTCAAAAAAAGTGGGCGGGTGGAATAAGAAAAACCAACTAACCAATCCACCAATTAATTGATTTTTTTTTAAAAAAAAACCTAGCTAAAAATTTCAGACCATTTTGTGTTTCATAGCATGCCATATTTCAAATTTTTCAAATTTATAGCATCAGAATTGTAGTGCTGTTTACCTTTCTAAACGATATGCCAAATGCAAATTTTGTATCCCAATGCACAAAACGTGTATATATTTTGGGGTTTTGGTGTTCTCTGATTTGAGGATGATGTTTCCTTTCTTTCCTAGCCTAGTCATGAAATACCTACAGGAAATCAACCAAGCTCAGAGAACACCAAGATTCGACTAATTCAGTTCTTATTTATATCTCCTCCACTGTTGGAAGTGTCTACATTAACACAATTTGCACTAGGTAAACCAGGGGTGAAATCCAGCCGGTTCTATCTGCTCGGGTGAACCGGTAGCAGCAGCTGCAGGAGGCTCCGCCCATCCACGCGGATGTCATGATGTCATTTTTTTTGCAACATTTTAAGCCTCTGCATGTGCGCAGAAGACTTTGTGCATCATGCAGCACACACACTTTGGCGAACCGGTAGGGAAGGTAAGTAAATTTCACCCCTGGGGTAAACAGAAAATTTTGACCATCAGATATTCCAGCTTGTGAGATACAATTATAATTCGCTGTTGTATTTTTAAAAGAAAAATGCAAATTAGTGTTAGACCTTCCTTATGCAATGTACTTGCAGAGATACACAATGAGATGGTTTTAAACCATTCATAATTCTTGTTTGATAAGTTGGTTTTACAGTTTAAAATTCCTTGATCCATTTCTTTATTTTTATTGTCTTTCGTGAGAGTAGGACTAGATTGTTTTTAATGGAAAGGTTAGATATGAACCAGGGGTGAAATCCAATTTTTTTTCCCTACCGGTTTTGTGGGAGTGGCTTAGTGGGCATGGCAGGGGAAGGATACTGCAAAATCTCCATTCCCTCCCCTCCTGGGTGAAGGATATTGCAAAATCTCCATTCCCACCCCGTTCTGGAGCCAGCCAGAGGTGGTATTTGCCGGTTCTCCGAACTACTCAAAATTTCCGCTACCAGTTCTCCAGAACCTGTTAGAACCTGCTGGATTTCACCCCTGATATGAACCTAACAAATAAACAAGCAGACAATGTTTTCTTGGAAATCTCCATCATTGATTTTGGTGAAATTCCCCCCATCCTGCAGCCAAGTGCATATACTTTTATAACCTTATTTATAACCTTGAAATATCTTCGAATGAACTATTTTGTAGACAATGGCAGATTCTTTTCTGAAGAGGTCTATTCCTGAATTTAAGTTGGATTTACCAAGTCCTTCAAAATGAAGTATGCACTTACTCTTAGAAACAATGGGAAAATATGTATATAGGTAATTTCCTCTTAGTTCTTCTTTATTTCAAAATAACCAGAAGAAAAAACATTTTCATAATATCCCAATTGTAACAAAGAACTCCTGTTCTGGATATTGGGAAAGAGGGTGAGGTTTCTTGAAATAAGACAACAACTAATTGTAGTTAGCCAACTTCAGCATTTTTATTTATCATTGCCTACATCATTACATTAAATACTAAAGGTGTTCAAGTATGTAAATGTAGCTATTACAATTACAACTGCTCCTCAAAAAAACTAACTAAAATTCTGGTTAAACCAACTATAGGTCAAAGTGCAGCAGCACAGAGATTTGTTCTTCACGAGTAAGGCATCCAGATTTCTGAATTCTCCAAGAATTTCTAGGAAAGATTTCAGTCTGAAACCCTGAGAATTAGGTAGAATAACAATTGGTGTACGTCAATATAAGACAGTTGTCTCTGCAGAAGATCAAAAATTCACTTTCTGACATCTTGATCAAAAATTGGAAATAGTCTGCCCTGAGATCATAGACAGCTGCTGCCAGTAAGCACTTATAATCCTGAGCTAGATGAACAAATGGGTTGACTCAAGTTTCTAGGCCTCACACATTATGTCTTCCATACTTTACAGATAAGTGATGTGATTTATTTTGAAATTAGTAAACCAAATTACATGTTCTCGGTTCAAAAGATGGATATTTTGGGGGGGGGGGGGAATCACAATTTATTTTATTTCTAAAATGTATATTTTCTCCTTTTCTCCAAATCAAACAAACTATTCCAGAAGTTTCCCTGGGTAACTTAGTAATTGAGAAAGAGAGCATTTAGGTCAGCAGTAAACAGTTTCTCAATATTCTGTTAGATCATACGTGGAGAAATGAATCAGAAAACATGTGACATATAATTAATAACAATTAACCCATCAATAGCATGTAATTAACTACTGGAGTGTGCCAATGCAGAGGAGCGGTGGGTTTGCCGTGGCTTGTAGAGTTTCAGGCAAGCTAAGTTGTCGATCAACGAGAAAATCAGGACTTAAAACAGAGATGATCAGTTGGCATTGGGGTGTGGAACTTACACAAAGCTGTAATAGATCATTGTGATATTTATCATCTATTGCGTGCCTAGCACCAATCTCCTAACCCAGAAAGCATAACAGGAAGAAAGTGAGGAATTGAAGTTAATGGTTTGCTATGCCAATAATCTTTTAACCCTGTGATCTCCAAATATAATTGGTGAAGACTCCTATGAAATTTTGGGAAATGGCTTCCGGTAAACCAAGAGAAAAGTGAGCTACATGCTAAACGATCTCATTGATATCAGACAGATATTTATTATCCAAAATTTGATTTTCAATTATTAATAGTATGTTTTGTTTTGTGCCTAGATTCACTCTTGACAACTCATAGACCATCAAGCTGAATGTTGGTAATGATGGCAGACTACCAAACCACATGTATCTTCCACTTTGCCATTTCTGGCTCCTGCAAATGAAAAAAAACCCCACATTTTTCAAGCTAAGGATTTCACTACTTCATTGGGGCTAGGACACAATGCATTGCCTTTCCTCCATTAGCCAACATGTCTTAAGTTTTATTTTACAATTCCAAGTTCTCTTCACTGGAAAACCATCTCAATACCAGTTTCACCAAATATCTTCCTTGATAGTGAGATGATTTTAAAAATTAGATTGGGTTAGAAAGTGAACAAAGAACAATGTATTGTTGACAAATAATTTAGATGCCTTCCGTTAAAAGAATCAAAATAAATGAATATGGCTGTTAAAGACCCTCCCTCCCTCTCTCTCTCCTGGAAAGAAGTACCATGCTTGGATAGAAGAACCATCAACCCCTTGCAAAAGAATCAGCAGACATTAGAACTCTTAGGTTTCCAGAGCTGCAATATTTTGGAGCTGGGGAAGTTTAGAGTTTGGATGGGGAAGAAAACACTAAACTCATGAGGGCTACCTATGAGTGGTGCGGTTAAAAAAATATATCAGAAAGGCAGATGGGATTGTAATGGACCACCCTGAAGAAGAGCATGGCTGCCGTAGACATAGACATAGAATTCTTTATTGGCCAAGTGTGATTGAACACACAAGGAATTTGTCTTTGGTGCATATGCTCTGGTTGGAACATAAACCTGGAGTGGATTACATGGCAAAATACAGTAGCTATTGAAACCTGAACAAACAGAACTGGATGAATGTTCTTTTTCCTAATCCTCTATAACTGCCACCATTTCTCACATTTCCAGCTTAACGGAAAGTGGAATTGGTATTGGAATGGAGCAATGTGGATGGTGCCCAAGCTCTTCTTTTTTTCATGGGTGTGTATTTTATTCCAGCTTCCCAAGTTTTGAAGGTTCTCCACATTGGGAGTTGCTTATGAGAGGTGAAGTGACGGGTTTATAATCTGACCCATGAAAAATCTGCCCATCTATTTCGGTGGTGTCCTGTTTACTTGGGGACAGGGAGCAGTGGTCTCTTTTGATAAAGTGTACTTCGCCACTCTCTCTGCTGTGACTTTCACTTCGGTCTTGAATGCTCTCTTTACATCTTTTCCCAATGAGATAGAAAGCTTCCAGAAGGCTAAGTAGGATACAAACACAGGCAGTAATAATCATGAACAGGGTGAAGATGTTCTTTTCTGTTGGCCTGGCTATGTAGCAGTCAACTAGGTTAGGGCAAGGTGAGAGAGAGCATTTGACTAGAGTGGGAAGCTTGTAGTTTGGGTACACGTGGTAAAAGATAAACAGGAACACAATGTCCACCGCAGCTTTGAAGAGAAGACTGAAGAGGTAGGTCCACCATAACCCTCCACGCTTCTTGCCTGGAGGATAACGTGGTCGGAAGTGATCTCCGCATTTCTGTAAACGTTTCTTCAGTTTGGCTTGCCGATAGGCTACATGCATAACAACCAACAGGGAAGGACAGGTGACAAGGATGAGTTGCAGGGCCCAGAGTCGGATGTGAGAGATTGGAAAGTAATGGTCATAGCAGACATTGGGACAACCTGGCTGCTCAGTGTTGCAGTCAAAGTCCTTACTGTCATCTCCCCAGACTTTCTCTGCTGCCACTAAGTAGACTAGAAGCCGAAAGATGAAGACAACTGAGAGCCAAATACGCCCGAACGCTGTGGAGTATTTGTTCACTCCCCCCAGGAGATCTTCCAAACCAGACCAATTCATCTTGGTTAATTTCTTTTAGCAGAGTCTGAAAAGAGAAAGACGGTGTGGTTAGAAAGTTTTGATCTCATTGACATGATCTAAGTTGCTTTCCTTGAATCACATGATCTCCAGGGATGTTGAGTTTAAACTCTCATAATATAGAGCCATGGAAGTGAGGTTCACGCCACTGGTGGGTTCCTCCTGGTTCCGCCCGATTCCGCCGAACTGGTAGCGGTGATGATATGACGTCACCGAACCAGTTCTCCCCCTGCCCTCTGCCCCCTGCCCCCCCACGTTATTCTTACCTTTTATTTGGCCCCACCCCCAATCTATTGCTGCCTCCTGAGCCCCAGCTGATTGGCTAGAAGGCAAAAAACTGTTTAAACTCTTGCCGCGGGGCTTCAAAGGGCCGCCCTACAGCTGATCAGTGTTAAAAGGCAGTGTGGTGGTGGTAGACCGGTGCCTCCAAAAACAAATGAGTAGACTGGTGCCTCCAAAACAAATGAGTAGACCGGTGTCTCCAATAACGAATGAGTAGACCAGTGCCTCCAAAAACAAATGGGTAGACTGATGCCTCCAAAAACAAATGAGTAGACCAGTGCCTCCAAAAACAAATGAGTAGACCGGTGCCTGCAAAAATAAATGGGTAGACCAGTGCCTCCAAAAGCAAATGAGTAGACCGATAGAGCTCTGCAAGCAGTTAAAAGCCTGGTAGACCAGTACCTCAGCTAAATCCTAAAGAATTGTCACATGACCATCAAGCCACACCCACAAAATAAGCCAAATCCACAGAACCGGTAGTAAAAAAATTTAGAACCCACCCCTGGTTCAGGCTAAATTTCTCTTCTTCATTCCCTTTTGCCCATCAACCTTTTTATTCGATAGGCTTGGTTTCTCAATCAATTCAATTCAATTCTTTATTGTCAGTGCACAACATATGTACAATGAGATGGGTTGAGCTCACTCAGTGCATACCCCCCCACAACACAATACAACTCACAGTGAAGACAGAAAACCTCTAACCTAATAAATCATATTAACAAAACACCTAGTCCTATTGCACCAGTGTTAACATGTTTCACATTGCGCCGGCCTTGCAGTCCATCGTACTACGTAGTTACGATTTTATTTCTCACTCTAAGTCTACTAGACTTGATCATCTACCTTGAAGCCAAATGAGATGAAAAAAGAAGCGATACTGCTGGAACCTCCTTCCTTTTAAAATTTGAATAGCTTACCCTTCTCCATATAATATGGAGTACCATCCATAATAGAGCTAGAAACACCAGCGCTCCATTGGCCATGCTGGGAAAGCCCTGGAAACTGCAGGACTAAACATGCCAACCAGTAGTGGTGGGTTGCTTCCGGTTCTGTCTGGTTCTTGCGAAGCAGTAGTAAAAGCGGTGGGAGGCTCCGCCCACCTGCCCAGATGTCACAATCGATGATCTGTGCACGCACAGAAGCTTCTGCGCGTGAGCTCCCATTGCGAACTGGTAGTAAAGGTAAGTATAACCCACCCCTGCCAACCAGGTGTTAGGTTGGAGAAGATTGCTATTCAGGCCTGAAGAACTTAGAATAACTTAATTGTCACTTGAAATGTACACTAATCGTTTAAAGTGAAATGAAATTTCATTGCATAACGCTCTCAAAGGGTCACCACCTCCAATATACACTGCATAAACGTGACAAATAAGTAAGCAAGTAAGTAAGTACTGTATTTTTTGGAGTATAAGACACACTGATTTCCCCCCTAAAAGGGGGTGAAAATTTAGGTGCGTCTTATACACCGAATGAGCCCTGCCCACCCACTGGCCCCCACCCTTTGGCCTCTGCCTCCCAGCAGTTTACCTCCTTGCAGCAAGCAGCAAGAAGAAACAGCTCCTTTCAGCTTCAGCACAGCCTAATTAGCACAAGTTGATTGGATCGGCCTCCTGACTCTCAGCTGTTTTGCTCTCAGTGTAGCTGTTATGTGTGGGCCTCTGCTGCTTGCTTCAAGGAGGTAAATTGCTGGAGCAGATTTTTTTTCCCCCTTGTGCTAATCAAGCTATGCTGAAAACGAAAATGAAAGTAAAGCAGGCTGTTTGCTGTTTGCTGCAAGGAGGCAAAATTGCTGGGAGACAGAGACAGATTTTTTTTCTTGTTTTCCTCACCAAAAAAGGTAGGTATGTCTTATAGTCCGAAAAATACAGTAAGTAAGTAAGTAAGTAAGTAAGTAAGTAAGTAAGTAAATAAGTAAGTTAAAAAACAAACAAACAAACAAACAAACAAACAAACAAGATCATACCCACATACTGCATATTATATGTCACAGAGAAACAACACAGACTGGTCTGGATGTATATACAGTATGTACATGGCAACTTGTCTTTTCAAAGTTGTAGTTCCTTCAGAGAATGTTTGGGATATTAATCCATTTTAACATATTATCTACATGTTAGATCACCTTAACCTAATACTTAACCTTAACCTCCCTTTCTTTTATATTTTGGGTTTCTTCATAGGTGTCTTCAGCAGAGTTAATGAGTTAATGTGAAAATGATGACAGATGATGACATTGATATCATAACACAAATCCTGAGTAATACTTGGCATTAACAAATGGAGTCATTTATTACAGATGATGTAATGGTACATGGGAATGACCCTGGGAGACAGCCCAATGAGACACAGCCAATGGATCAGCCAAGGTCCGTTAAAAGACAGCTTAGTTTGCAGTAGGAATGTGGATGGGGCAAGAGGCTCAGTAGGGACTCTCCCTAGTTTCTTGGGCTGTAAATGGAACTGTGTGGGGAAGAAATGTACTTTCATATTTGCAAGATTCTTTTAATGTAACTTTACAATAAAGTAGAATTAGCTGATCTGGTTTGTTTGATCTGGTTTGAGCACCAACTCAGGAAGCTTAAGCTGCCCAAGGAGCTTCTGATCCAGTTCTACAGAGGAACTATTGAGGCTGTCATCTACACCTCTGCAACCCAACAAGGCAGACACAGACTTCAGAGGAGAATTAGAACTGCAGAAAAAACAATGGCTACCAACTTGCCTTCCATTGGGGACCTGTATACCGCATGAGTCAAAAAGAGGGTGGTGAAAATATTTACAGACCCCTCGCATCCTGGACATAAACTGTTTCAACTCCTACCCTCAAAACGACGCTATAGAGCACTGCACACCAAGATAACTAGACACAAGAACAGTTTTTTTTTTCAAATGCCATCACTCTGCTTAACAAATAATTCCCCAACACTGTCAAACTAGTTACTAAGTCTGCATTATTATTACTATTAATCTTCTCATCGTTCCTATTACCCATCTCCTCCCACTTGTGACTGCATGACTATAACTTTGCTGCTTATATCCTTGCGATTGATATGGATATTGATTGTTTCCTAGTATGATTTGATTGCTTATTGTACTGTATGACAGTCACTGGGTGTTTTGCCTTGTGATTCATGATGTGTATCTTGTCTTTTTATGTACACTGAGAGCGTGTGCACCAAGACAAATTCCTTGTGTGTCCAATCACACTTGGCCAATAAAGAATTCTATTCTATTCTATTCTATTCTATTCTATTCTATTCTATTCTATTCTATTCTATTCTATTCTATTCTATTCTATTCTATTCTATTCTATTCTATCCTATCCTATCCTATCCTATCCTATCCTATCCTATCCTATCCTATCCTATCCTATCCCATCCCATCCCATCCCATCCCATCCCATCCCATCCCATCCCATCCCATCCCATCCCATTCCATCCTATCCTATTCCTGTTTGATATACTTTGTAAGTCTGACACCTACTGATTGGAATTAGTTTGGAATTGGGAAAGTTTAGAAAACATCATCCTATTTATGACTTGGGTTCATTTTCCCTTTGGAACGGAATCCAATTGCAATAATATTGACCACTTTTGTTTTGCAATTCCTCATATTTTCAAGTGAAGGCAAGCAAGCAAGCAAGCAAGCAAAATCCTAAAGCACCCTGAACCCAAACCTCACTAAGGGAGGGAAGAATTCTTATTTTTTTAAAAAAAAAATCCAAAGTTTTTGAAACGTATACGTGTCTAGGCAATGAGGAGGAGGATTTGGATATCTAATTAGTTTTCTCTGGCTAGTATTCTGAATTTCTAGAATGAAAGGCCTTTTTGCACAATTTGGGGGAAGGACTGCTGCTGTCTGAAATCATCAAATAACCATCCAGCTGGGGTCACCCATAAAAGTCTACACTTAGTGAAGCAAAATAAAGGCATGTTAGAAGCCTGGGGAGAAAGAGCTTCATCAGAAACTTGCCAAATGAATGTGAAATGGGGGGATGACTGTGAAAAGGGAAGGAATCTTAATTAGGGCTTGAGAGAGTATTATGCTCCTTTTTCCTCTTAAAGACCTCTTCTATTAAGGCAAATTGGCTGAGAAGACTGAACGAAATTAATATTTGCAAGAACGGCCCAAGGGTTCAAGAACCAGGCGACGGTGTTTCATCTTCAATCCTCCTAACCAGTCAAACTAATTCATCATAGACAACACACCCCTAAGGCTGCTACTGCTACGTTGGAAGAGAGGATGGAATTTGTGTCTTAGAATTTTGCTTCCCAAAACGTGCATTCTTAGACATTCACTGAAAAAGAGTCTTGTTTCTTATGGGAACTTTTTTCTTTTTTGGAATGAGGGACATAATTCGGCTCTTGATGGCATTCCTGGGGCCTCTTCAGAAGACTATGATCCAAAAACATTGTTTATACATACAAACAAAAACCGTACATTCCCCTCCCTCCCTCCCCCATTCATACGTCTATCCCGGCAGATCTTGTTCCTGTCCTCATTGGTAAATAATTATGCCCACAACACAGAATAAGGTAAGTAATCCCCAAATGTGATTTTCAAAGAATTATCTTTCAATCTAAATAAGTATATCTCTCTTCATATGCAGGGCACTGTCACTCATGCCCTGGTTACTTCCCGCTTGGATTACTGCAATTCCCTCTACATGGGGTTGCCCTTGAGGTGCACCTGGAGGCTCCAGCTGATCCAAAATGTGGCCACGTGGGTTATTACGGGAGCCCCTCGTTACTCCCATATAACACCTCTCCTACGCGAGCTACACTGGTTACCAGTGGTCCTCCGGATCCGCTTCAAGGTGCTGGTTCTCACCTATAAGGCCCTACATGACTTAGGTCCGAGTTATTTGCAGGACCTTCTCCTACCTGCCTCCCACCGTCCTGCTCGTTCACATAGGGCTGCTCTCCTCAGGGTACCATCGGCGAGCCAATGTCATCTGTCGATGCCCAGGGGGAGGGCATTCTCTGTGAATGCACCCACCCTCTGGAATGAGTTACCTACTGAGCTCCGTACGGCTCCTGATCTCTGCTCCTTCTGTCGTGACCTGAAGACTTGGCTGTTCAAGCAAATGGGCTGGCTATGATTCTGGCTTTTATGATTTATTATTTAATTTGATTTTAAAAGGGGGTTTTATTGTTGCATGTTTTTAACTTGTGTACGCCACCCTGAAAGGCGGCATATAAATACATGAAATAAATAAATAAATAAATATTATTATTATTATTATTTTTTATTTTGATTTATATGCCGCCCTTCTCCAGAGATTCAGGGCGGCTTACCATGCGTTAAGCAATAGCCTTCATACTTTTGTATATCTTATACAAAGTCAGCTTATTGCCCCCACAGTCTGGGTCCTCATTTCACCTACCTTAGAAAGGATGGAAGGCTGACTCAACCTTGAGCCCGGTGAGATTCGAACTTACAGTAATTGCAGACAGCTGGATTTTAAATGATGCCTTTAGTAGGAGGCATTAGCCTGCTACGCCACTCAGGCTCCTATATTAACATAGGCCCTCACTTCATCTCAATTCTTTTATTCAACCACCGATACCAACTGTCCCAACTTTGAAAAAATTCAGAATCCTCTTTTTCTTTCAACCTATACGTCATTCTATCCACCTCAGCGCACTCTAATACTTTGTTTATAATTTGGGCACTAGCTGGTATCTCTTTTCCTTTCCACTGTTGGGCGAGCACTATTCTAGCTGCGACTAAAATATGTAGAGTGAGATACCATTTTTTCTTGCTCAGCCCCTCTGGGCAAATACCTAATAAATATATCTCAGGTTTCCATTGGAGGTCCACATTAGTAATTTCCTTAATCCAATTCTTAATCCTTCTCCAATACTCCTTTGCCATTATACAAGTCCACCAATGGTGGAAATACGTACCTCTGGTTTTCCCACATTTCCAACATAACCCTGATGCACCCGGAAACATTTTAGCAATTCTTGCTGGTGGGAGGTGCCACCTATACAACATTTTATATGCATTATCCTTGAAAGATGTTGCCATAGTCATTGTGTTGATTATAATTTGAAAAAAAATATAAAATTTATTTTATAAAAAAAGAAAAAGACTATGATCCTAGGACAAACTGTATATTATGTTTTCCATTGATATGTAATATGGGTCCCCCCCCCTTGGGGAAATGCATGCAATTCCTGAATGTTCTAAGACAAGGATCTATGGAGATTCTCCATCATCCGGGCCAAGGTTGTCCCAAAGGTGCTTTTTTCAAGAGGCAGTTGGGCTTCCTTGTTTTTCTTTGAAGACATTTCACTTTCGATTCAGCCGTCCATCTGCATTTAAAAGACAAAGGCCACTCTTTTGAAGACAGCAAAGTCCACATTTTGGGCAGAGAGGACGGCTGGTTGAAAGAGGGGTCAAAGAAGCCATCTATGTCAAAATTGAACAGCCCTCTCTCAACAGACGGGGAGGGATAGGACATCATCTATCTCCAATCTACAACACAGTCCTTTCAGCAGTTCCAAGAAGGCTCATTTGCATCACTCAGGTGACCCTGAGAACACCTCTAGGTGACTTTAACAACCCACAAAAAAATGCAAATGACCATCCAGTCAGAGCTGAAGGAGCTTCTTGGATGAGAAGTGAAATGTCTTCAAAGAAAGATGTCTTTCAAAGTCCAGTTGCCTCTTGAAAAAAAGTACCTTTGGGAGAAGACAGGAGTCCTTAACCAGCAGTGAAATCCTACTGGGTCGCACTGGTTCGGGTGAATTGGTAGTAAAAAAACCCTAGCGTTTCCTCCGAACCGGTATTTCTGACGATCAGCTGTGCCGCACGATTTAAAATTGCTAGAAATCAGGAAATCCTGCTTTCTAGTGAATCTAAATCACGCGGCACAGTTGTTCCCCCCACCTCGCTGTTCTACTTACCTTCTGAAGCCTTTTTCCGTGCATTTGGTGTGTACTGCGCATGCGTGCACATGAGTGTGCATTTTGTGCACACTGCAAATGGGCAAGTAGCACATGCTTGGCACGCACCATGCATGCGTGGCCAATGAACCAGTGGCAAAGCAGTTCAGATTTCACTATTGTCCTTAACCCCTGGCCACGACTTGTTGGGAACCAGGCCACCAAAGCAGCGGGCGAGTGTGCAAAGCTTCATTTGCACATGCATGAGATTAGGTTGCGCACACGGAACCATTCCCATCCACCCCTGCTGAAACCACCGAAGCTACCACCACCAGTCCACAAAACCAAAAAGGTTGGGGGACCCCTGTTCTAAGATTTAGGAAAAGTCCTAAGAGGAAGAACAGTTAAATAGTGGGACCAATTATTAAGAGAGTAGTATAGGCTTTTCATTAGATGTGTTCAGTCAGTCTCTTGCTGAGTTATTAATCATGATTCTGATACTACGTTGAGGTTTGGCATCCAGGCTCTGACTGGCCCCTTCTAACTCTATGATTCTATGCCATCTGTAATTCCATTACTCAAAGTGCTGTGATATTTCTAGAGCTGAAGACAACTTTGAAGCTCAGTTTTCCTATTAGAAAAAACTCCTGGAAGGAACACCCTAATTAGGTCTGTTTTGGGGGGGAATTTAATATGGGAAGCCCTGGGAGGCTGCAGAGCTGCAAAAGACTGAAGACAGAACATTCACACTGGTTATCACATCCACAAAAGTAACTTTTTTACGATTTCATCCCTAACTTACATTCTATCTACAAGATTTTCACTGGGTTTTTCTTCTGCGCTGAGAGAATTTTCAGAATTTAATTCTCTTTCATCAATTGAATGGAAACTGGTAGAGAAAAATCCCAGGGGGCTTTTTGAACATTATCATATATCACTTGCTTATATAAGGACTAACTTTAAACAGAAAAAAAAAAGAAAAAGGAATCTAAGCCACAGCAGCTAATAAAACAACGTGGCAGGAAGGAAGGGTGACTCACAATGCCTGATCCTTCAGATCAGCAAACCCATCAACTTCTGTCGTTTCAACCTTTCCACTGGGAGTGAATCAAAAGAAACGAGGTGTTTTTCGAATAAATAAATTCTGCTCCATATATATTTCCGTCCTCTTCCTTGAGCCAAGAGGCAAAACAGTAGGAATAAGAAATTAATTTTGCAAAAGAGAGCTTTTACTTCCATATTCAGAAGACAAAAAGCAATAGAAAATGGTGCAAGAAGCAGCTGAGATTGCAGGATGTGCCAGACAAATGAATGTTACGGGATCAGGATAGCATTGGAGAACAATTGAAAGCTCTCTTATTTTGAAATCATGCTCATTAAAGTTAGTTTCAAAAAAGGAGAGAAAATGGAAGGATCCTTGGTGCTTTCTGAGTTGGTTGTTTTCTTGCAGAGTTTCATTACCGAACTAGGTAATATCATCAGTGCTA
>WNWU01000029.1:6863590-6879323 GCA_012654045.1 Ptyas mucosa
AATAGAATAGAATAGAATAGAATAGAATAGAATAGAATAGAATAGAAGAGTTCTTTATTGGCCAAGTGTGATTGCACACACAAGGAATTTAAGCTCTCACTGTACAAAAACAACAGTGATGTCATAGATCATAAATCATAGGTACAAACATAAATCATAAGATACAAACACCACATGATAAATAATAAGATTCCAATAGGAGAAGGAAATAGAAAAAAGGAAATAATGAGAAGATGAGAAGGATAATAGTAATACAGCTATCAAAAACTCATCTCTTGTATATGAAATTTGCAGAGTTACAGAAAATAATAATAATAATAATAATAATAATAATAATAATAATAATAATAATAATATATCAGAACTACTACAGAGCATTTTACCAAGGCTGCCATTGGCACCATCTTGAGGCCAAATAATTTCAGGAGGTCACCTTCTGATAATGAATGTTTGATGACTGGTCACCCTCACTATAACCGCCATTTTGTGAGTGTGACCAGAACATGTTCTCAAATGCAAATGGGTGCTCTTCAGCGCCAAAATTGCATTAAGAAGCAATATATTTATTTTTCGCCCTTCCCTTTTCATCTTTCATCACACTTTGCATTAAGCAACATAACCCATGTTCTGCAGATCTTTTTATCCAAGAGTGTTTTGCAGTATCAGGATTATTCCATTCTTTTCTTGATTTCTTAATTTATGTTTCAACATCTATATAGCCTGAGGGTTTCTACTTGGTTACAATTACTGGGAGATTTGCAGAGGAAAGAAAAGAAGTCAGCAATTGATCTCTTTCTAAATAAGAATATAAGCTTAAAATAATCCCACAATGCAGTGGTGGAATTCAAATTTTTTTACTACCAGTTCTGTGGGCGTGGCTTGGTGGACATGGTGTTGCTTGGTGGGCATGGCAGGGGAAGGATTCTGAAAAATCTCCATTTCCACTCCACTCCTAGGGGAAGGATATTGCAAAATCTGCATTCCTACCCAACTCTGAGGCCAGCCAGAGGCGGTATTTGCCAGTTCTCTGAACTACTCAAAATTTCCACTACCGGTTCTCCAGAACCTGTCAGAACCTGCTGGATTTCACCCCTGCCACAATGCCATGACAATTTTGAAATTACTCTTTGCAGACCATTCTTTCAGGCATGTCCTGTGTTTGGGTCATGGTTGATCAGATCAAGCAACCAGAATTCATGACAAAAAGACTTGACAGCTGGTAAATCTGTAGATACCTTACAAGATAGAGTTGCCTTCAGTCTCTATTAGGGTCCCACTTGCATTGCTGGGACACTACGAAAACCTAGAAAGACTTCAAGAATCCCATATTGTCAAATTTGGTCTTCTCCATTATATAGTTGGACTAAACTTTCACCACCTACCTTCCAAATTATTCTCTTTGGAACAACTCGGTTCTTTATAAAACCTAGAAAAGCCTCTCCCAGTATCTGGTTAATACTACCAGTGGTCATTGGGAAAAGCATTTACATCTCTTCACTTGTGGATCATGCCCTTGGCATATCTACAGGGGAGGGTTTTTTTTTAAAACAACAACAACAACAACAACAGTCAAAAAGTGTCTGTCCTTCTGATGTTGGTAAAGCCAGAGAACATTATTCAGCATGTCCTTCATTTCCCCCTATATGACAGGACCAAGTCCAAAGTATTGATAGTAGCTGAATTCAGGGCTAAAGGTTGACTCAGCCTTCCATCCTTCCGAGGTGGGTAAAATGAGGACCCAAATTGTTGGGGGCAAAATGCTAACTCTGTAAACCGCTTAGAGAGGGCTGTGCTATGAAGTAGGATATAAGTCTAAGTGCTAGTCCTTCCTTCCTTCCTTCCTTCCTTCCTTCCTTCCTTCCTTCCTTCCATCCATCCATCCATGATGGTGCAGTGGTTAGAATGCAGTATTGCAGGCTAATTCTGCTGACTGCCAGCAGTTCTATTCTCACTACTCAAGGTTGACTCAGCCTTCCATCCTTCCGAGGTGGGGAAAATGAGGACCCAGATTGTTGGGGGCAATACGCTGACTCTGTAAACTGCTTAAAGAGGGCTGTAAAGCACTGTAAAGCGGTATATAAGTCTAAATGCTACTGCTATTACTATTCCAACAGTTAATAGTTTCTCGTAGTTAGTAATCAAGCTACTTATTTGGGTTTTATTGTCCTTTAAAGTAGTCCTTGACTTATGGCTGGTTGCTTAGTGACCATTCAAAGTTACAACAGATCTCCATGGAGTTACTTATGACCTGGTTTTGAAATTCCGATGGGGATAGCAGAATAACACAGTTGGAAGGGATCTTGGTGCCACCCAGATCACATCACTGCATGTTGGGCACTTGGCAACTGACCTGCATTCACAGCATTTATGGTGCCTTGCAGTCACATGAAGTTTAATAACAATTTTGCCAAAAACTGGCTTTTACTTCTGGCTTTTGGCAAAACCAGCCCACAGTGAATTATTGGTTCACTTAGTGGCCACAATGTTTACTTAATGTCCACTGCAAAAAAGGCCATAAAATTGGGTCGGTCACGTGGGTGACCCAATGTATAATCGTCATGATTTATGACCATGATGGGCAGGCTCCATTATGGATGTAAATCTGTAATAAGTGTAAGGAAAAGCTGCAGAGCATCGGAGAGAAGATTCTGTAATGAATGGCAAGGCATCCATGACTTCACCAACAGAGGCTTCAGCCAATTGCAGTGATTTCAGATGGGGACATTTCCATTTCTCTTCCCTTACTTGCTAGGCTTGTATGTCACTCAGATTGATGCTAATTCAATTGGAGTGACATAGAGTACTTGATGGTAAGAGACAAGCAGGCTGAGCCCGAGAGTGGGGTCAAATGAACCATTAATTTAGGATCTCTACACCCCTCAAGAGAGACCTATGTTACACAACAACAGAGAGGGAAGGGAGAGAGGAGTAGTGTCTTAGGTCCAACACTCTTCATACTTTACATAAATGACCTTTGTGATCATATTAAAAGCAACTGTGTTCTCTTCACTGATGATGTTAAACTATTCAACACCACCGACAATGCAACTACCCTTCAAAAAGACCTTGACTATGTGTCAGATTGGTCTAACAAGTGGCAACTTCAAATATCAACCAACAAATGCTCTGTCTTGCACATTGGCAAAAAAAAATAAAATAAAATAAATAAAAATCAAAACATACAAATTAGATGGACATGACCTTGTAGATGACCCTCACTCTGTCAAGGACCTTGGAATAATCATTTCTAATGATCTAAGTGCCTGAGCCCACTGTAACAACATTGCCAAAAAGGCATTAAGAGTTGTTAACCTAATCTTGCATAGCTTCTTCTCTGGTAATGTTGTATTACTAACTAGAGCATACAAAACATTTGCTAGACCAATTCTTGAATACAGCTCATCTGTCTGGAACCCGCACTGCATATCAGACATAAATACAATCGAGAGAGTCCAGAGATATTTTACGAGAAGAGTCCTCCATTCCTCTAACCGCAATAAAATATCTTACGCCACCAGACTTCAAATTTGGGGCTTAGACAACTTAGAACTACGCCGACTTCAGTCTGACCTAAGCCTAGTACATAAAATTATCTGCCACAATGTCCTTCCTGTCAGTGACTACTTCAGCTTCAACCACAACAATACATGAGCAAATAATAGATACAAACTCAAGGTAAACTGTTCCAAACTCAATTGCAGAAAATATGACTTCAGTAACAGAGTGGACAACGCCTGGAATGCACTACCTGACTCTGTAGTTTCTTCCCCAAACTCCCCAAACTTTAACCTTAAACTGTCTACTGTTGACCTCACCCCATTCCTAAGAGGTCTATAAGAGAAGTGCATAACAGCACCAGCGTGCCTACCGTCCCTGTCCTAATATTCCTTTTTACTTACTCTTTTCATGTATTCAAATTATATTTATACTTTACCTATTATCTTATATATGCTTGACAAATAAACTTATGATTATGATTATGACACGTAGGAAGGAGAGTGGAGAAGGGAAGAAAGGCGAGAGAGAGAGAGAAAAGAAAGGGAAAAGGAGAGGAAGAAGAGTAGGAGAGAGGGTTAGAAAAAGAGGAAGAGGGGAGGAGAGGAAGGGAAGGAGAGGACGAAAGAAGAAAATTGAAAAGAATAGAAGAAGAGAGGGAAGGGTAAGAGGGGAGAAGGAGAGGAAGAAGGGAGATATGGACTGGTAGAAGAGCAAGTCTGAATGTATTTTAAAGTTTTAGGATGAAGAATGAACCAATATGGAAATCAAAAAATAATATGTGTGATAATAACGGTTAAGCGATTGTACATTTATATATGTTTTATTTGAAATAAAAATAAAAAACTTTTTATAAAAAAAAAGGGGGGGGAGAGACCGAAGTTCAGCCCCTCTTGAAGTCCATTGACTCTTATCCGGCACCAATCTTCCTTAACTGTTAGTTCAAATCCTTGTGCACAGGTAGCCTGAAATAAATTTAACAGAATAAACAAGAGTCGGAAGACACCTTGGAGGTCTTCCAGTCCAACCCCTTGTTCAAGCAGGAAACCATGTATCATTTCAGACAAACGGCTGTCCAATTTCTTCTTAAACACCTCCAGTTTGTAGTACTTGTAGTAGTGCCAAGTTGTAGTACATTTAAATCTATCCTGGCTCCTGGCTTCTTGCACCTGACACTTTCCCTCAGATGTCTGATACAAGTGTTTATGTGGCATCATTTTGCTACCACACAAATGCCATCTTTTCCTTCCCTCTTTTGCTTCCTTCTTCCAGACACCCATATCTAGCCAACATTTTTCAAACTGGGATGCTCTGCAGCAGTGGTGAAATCCAATTTTTTTTACTACCGGTTCTGTGGGCGTGGCTTGGGGGGCGTGGCTGGGTGAAGGATAAGGAGCCTGGTGGCGTTGAAGACTAAAGCACTGTAATTAACATTCAGCTGCCTGCAATTACTGAAAGTTCAAATCTCACCAGGCTCGAGGTTGACTCAGCCTTCCATCCTTTCTAAGGTAGGTAAAATGAGGACCCAGATTGTGGGGGCAATAAGCTGACTTTGTATAAATATACAAAAGTATGAAGGCTATTGCTTAATGCACTGTAAGCCGCCCTGAGTCTCCGGAGAAGGGCAGCATATAAATCAAAAAAAAAAAAATTTAAAAAAATATTGCAAAATCTCCATTCCCTCCCCACTCCTGGGGGAAGGATATCGCAAAATCTCCATTCCCACCTCACTCTGGGGTCAGCCAGAGATGGTATTTGCTGGTTCTCCGAACTACTCAAAATTTCCGCTACCGGATCTTGCGAACCTGTCAGAACCTGCTGAATTTCACCCCTGCTCTGCAGAACCCTGCAACTCTGTGAGAACTTGGTGGTTTCCCATGCGAGATGAAAGGGATAAAAAAAAACCCTCAGTCAAACGCAGCTCAATTTCTCTCACTAAAGGTTTGCTTCTTCATCCATAAATTGGGATTTGTTAAAAAAAAAGAGTTTTGCATCCTGAATAATTTTGAAAACCTTTGTTCTAAGCCTCATGATTAAGTAGGTGCAAGAATATCATATTACACCCAGAAGACTTTTCTTTAAATGGCTTCCATCCATCGAAGTCAAATGCTCATTTCTCAGTATGAATGGGAACTAGCAAGAAAATCTGCATTGGGTTTTTAGTTTTTATTTGTTTGCATGGGACTAGAAAACACGAAGTGGAAGCTGAAGCCAATTGGATGATGAGCTGTGGGTCTCAAACCTATTTTCCTAGTGCTTATTAGTTCCTTACTTCCAGAGGTATCTCACCTGACATCTGCCCTTTAATACATGGTATGGAAGATACTCGGACTGCCATTTCAATAATTATAAACTCAAAAACTAAAAAAAAGAAAAAAATAATTCCAATAGTGCCATCTCCTGGCCATGTAATGTAATAACACAGTTAACATAGAATAACATAGTTGGAAGGGACCTTGGAGGTCTTCTAGTCCAACTCCCCGATCAAGTATTTCAGACAAATAGCTGCCCAGTCTCTTTTTGAAGGCCTCCAGTGATGGATCACCTACAACTTCTGAAAGCAAGCCGTTCCACTGGCTAATTGCTCTCACTGTTAGGAAATGTCTCCTTAGTTCTACGTTGCTTCTCTCCTTGGTTAGTTTCCATCCATTGCTTCTTTTCTTGTCTTCAGGTACTTTGGAAAATAGGTTGATTCCCTTCATCTTTCTGGAGCCCCTCAAATATTGGGACACTGCTATCATATTTCATCTAGTCCTTCTTTTCACTAGACTAGACACACCCAATTCCTGAAACTATTCTTCCAGACTAGAGGTGGGTTTCAGCAAGTTCTGACCAGTTCTGGAGAACCGGTAGGGGAAATTTTGAGTAGTTTGGAGAACCGGTAGTAAAAATTCTGATTGGCCCCGCCCACATCTATTCTCTGCCTCCCGAGTCCCAGCTGATCAGGAGAGAATGGAGATTTTACAGTATCCTTCCTCGGCCACGCCCACCAAGCCACGCCCACAGAATTGATAGTAAAAAATTTTGAAATCCACCAATGCCCCAGACCCCTAATCATTCTGTTTTCTGCACTCTTTCCGGAGTTTCAACATCTTTTTTTATGTTGTGGTGATCAGAACTGGATGAATTGTCTGGTCACCACAGAGGCAATTCAGCTCTTCCTTCTTTACTTGGGAGATAACTTTTTCCACAACCAGCAAAAATGAGTGGGGATGAGTTGATGTGATCAAGAATTATTCCTCATTGGAGCAATGAGTGTTGTGTGTCTAAATACGAAGATAGCAGTATATGATACATTCACAACAATAAGTTCTATCTTAATTTTCAGAGAGTTTTTAAATTGCTGTTTGCCGTTTGCCAGGTGGAAGTTCATTCCAGACTATTTTTATACTGTAAAGATAAACCTCTGTTTAAAAAAAACTCTCCAGGAATATCAGCATGCGTGTCCATATGCCCAATTATTAATCTGCACCATATTTTATTCCTTTTCATGAAATATTTTCTCTGTGTGTGATTGTGTGGAAGGAGCCATTTCCTTCAAATACTGCATTTATATGATTTTTCCCCCCTTCCAATCAAACATTTCTTTCCCACTGCTTTCCCTGGTCAGCCATTTCATAGCATTGAGAAAATAGCTGAAATATCTCTTAGCTGTGTTTTCAGCCAAAGATAAACAATGATCACACTCGCTGAAAAAAAACAACAACTAGATTGTTAATAACAGAGTTCATCTATCAAACTTAATCTAAATTCCTAATGAAAATTAAGATCTTCAATGTTTTGAGAATTGCTAACAAGGTTGGGGACATTCAGATCTCTGTGGTGATATGCTTCCATAACAAGTTGAAAAATTAAACCAGAAAGTCACAAGAAACTTTCTTGTGAAACTTTCTTGTGAAATTATTATTATTATTTTTTAAAAGAATATCAGATGTCTAAACAAGACATCTGATTAGGGAAAATGAGGAGTGAACTTGGCTATTTCTGAACGCACTGGATTGGGGAAGGCTGAGTATTGAAGGGAAAGAACTGGATGGGTGTCAGCCAGAAGAAAATTTCAGATTCTCAGTGGCATCATTAAATGCTCTGCTTAGTTGTTTGGCCTAGAGCTGAGTCTCTGATATTGATCTCATTAAGGACAGATTTTGCCAGGATCAGATTTTGCCAGGACCTTTTAGCCCAGATGGGAAGAAAGACACAGTTTTCTCAGTGGCGGCATAAAAGATTATTCTCTTGACTGATATCGACCCAACCAAAAAAAAATTAAAAATTAAAAATGGAGCTTGAACTATGGTTTCTGTGGTTTAACAGATCTGGTTGGAAAACCAAGCTGCACACCTCACTGTAAGCAATTTTATTGTAAAACTGCAGACATGTCTCAAATTTTTCCAACCTGGTTCCCTCCTGTTGGGGAGGATTACAGTTCCGTAGGCTTGAGCAGATGATGGGAGTTGTAGTGAAACTCATTTGGATAGCATCAGGGTGGTGAAAGGTAGAAATAAATCCTGTGAATCAAAACCTGTGAATACCTGCAACTGTTGTGGTCTGCCAGCAGCCTGTGGAGCTGACAGCAGACTCGGCAGTGAGGAGGCTGGGGAGGAACATGGGCCAGTCCTGGAGTCTGGGGAAGGCTCGGATGAGGGCTCTGCGTTGGAGGCAGAGAAAGGGCCATCTGGGAGGTATGTGCTGCCTCCGGAGCCTCCAGAGTCAGACCTCAATGAGGCAGAGGAACAAGGGGAGTCTGTTCCCAGTGCGCACATGCACAGAGCTGCCAGAAGGCAAGAACAGTTAAAACAAAAGGGACGACTCAGGAGTAGGGCTTGGAGATGATAAGCCCCTCCCATAAGACTTAAAAGAGGAGCAACATTGCAGGAAGCAACATTGTTCATTCTGTGCAGTTTAAAGCCTGAAGCTCTGTTTGATTCTGGACTCCGTGTGGCTTTTCCAATTCGGTCTTTGGCAGCGTGTCAAGGGAGATAAAAGTGGGTGATTATCAGCCTTATCCCGAAGGACCCTTTACAACTATTTGGGACTCATCTGTGAATGAATAGAATTCACAGCTGTTAAAATAAAACAGGTTTTTGGGACTACTCGTGTGTTTTACTGACTCAGGAAGCCTAGGTCACAACAGCAACATGTGTCTCTATATAAAGAAATCTGTTGATTCAGCGCAGCAATCCCCAAATCAGCAACACCGATTCAGTTCTTTTTTATATATATAAAAGTTTTTAATATTTTTTTTCAAATACACATATAAATAAACGAACAGTGCATTTTTTCTGAACCGAGTATTGGCCGAGTCAAAATTTGTACTGCTTTTAGTTTCTCAAACACCATTTTATATATTTCACTTTTTGCCATAAAATTCTTTCTCTCTAATTTTTTGTTTTATTTTCCTTCTATTTCTTCTAATACATAAACACTATTACCATTCGCCCTAATCTCTAATCTTAATCAATTTTTCTTTTTCCACTCCTCTCTTTACTTTTTTTCAAATTGAAACCCTTTAAATTGAAACCAATCATTTTTCTAAAATCTAAACCTAACTCTAAATTATCTTATTCAAATATTCTCCCATTACTCCCTTTTCACAATATAATATAATTTCAAATATTTTCCCCATATCCCATCATTCCAATAATAAATATTTAGTATTCAGCAGTTTTACATATAACCGATTCAGTTCTTAATGTACGGTCCGTATCATGAGCTAAAGGGGCAGCCATCCGTTCTCCTAGAAATGTTCTCCTGCAATTGGTGTGATGCTAGGAGCTCTGGTGGCTCAGCACACTAAAGCAGTGTTATTAACTGTTATTAATATCAGCTGCCTGCAATTACTGCAAGTTCAAATCCCACCAGGCTCAAGATTGACTCAGCCTTCCATCCTTTCTAAGGTAGGTAAAATGAGGACCCAGATTGTGGGGGCAATAAGCTGACTTTGTATAAAAAATATACAAAAGTATGAAGGCTATTGGTTAATGCATTGTAAGCCGCCCTGAGTCTCCAGAGAAGGGCTGTGTATAAATCAAATTTTAAAAAAATGCATTGTTCTCATTCAGGAAAGATGCTGAATGATATCTTATTGGGGCCCTGACAACCAAATATAGAAATTGGTCAAGCAGCTTCCAAAGACCCAGGACTCTCTGCAGGGATGGGTGTCAAAATCTGCAAGATAGCGACTAGGAGGATCGCAGTGCCACCTTCGTCTACATTATACACCTGAAAGGAGAAAATACTCAGTTGTGATACTCTCCCCTGCCATTTTGCAGATTATCCTTTCTTCTTCTATTTCTCATTCTATGATTCTTTCATGGGTATCCCTGCAAGGGACCTGATCAGAGGTAGGATTCAATTACCTTCCCTACCGGTTCGCAAATGTGAACCGGCTGAATTCACTACCTGTTGCATTCTCATGAATCCCCTTCCCCAAGGTATGTAGGTAGAATAAATATTTGCCAGACTGACAGCAATAAACTGATGCAGATTTTCACAGCCAGTATTTGTTAGGCAATGTTGGGCTTTTGGTCTGCACAAGGCTTCCTTATCATTTATCATATCATAATTATCCCTCCCCAAATATCTCTCTACGCTATCCTTTGTTAAATATAGGTTGGCCTTTTTAAAGGCACGTTTTAACGTGATCCCCTCGAATGTCCTAGATAGCAGGTGAAATCCACCCACTGTTCATGTGATGGCCGTTCCCCGGAATCATTGGCTCACATCGTATTTACATGCCCCCATTATCAGGAGGTAAGGTCAGAACTTATCTCTCCCATTTGCCAAAGATTCCCTGGACTGTCTGAAAATCTTAGTCTTCACTTCTTGCTCCAAGATACTGATTCTAAGATTACACTAAAGGTAGCAAAATTTTTTGCTGCAGTCTTTGGATGTAAGAGCTGGGGGAAGGGATGGGCTGGACCCATTGACTGAGGTCAGCTTTATCGATCGCCAGCGGTCGAGTTAGCTGGTGGCTGTATAAAGTGCTGATGTGTGGATTTTATGCAAATTGCAATATAGTATTTTCTACCTATGTTCAATTTTAATCGACTATAGTTCATATAGATTGGAGCTACAAATTTAAAATACATGAACTGTGAGTTTGACGGAGTGGTTTCCTCCACTGATCTAGTTGCCATTTTGCATTTCAGTCTGGTCGTGTGCCAGCTATGTGTCTTGGATGTTTTGTTTTTTTTGGGTCTATGACCGCAGTAAAGTATGCTGCTGCTGCATATCATAATTATAAAGACCAATCAGGAGACAGGACATCTGGCTATATAAAGATATGAACCCAGTCTGTCCCTGCTTAGTTACCCGTCATCTGCATAGCAGGCCACCTTGTCTCTGACAATGCCAGCCACAGCTGCTGACCAAACACCAGAAAGTCTGTTGTGTAGACCAGGGCTCACCAACCTTTCGGACCTCAGGCACCATTAAATTCATAATTTTAAATCCTGCGGACCACTAATATGACCAGCTGGGTGGGCGTGGCTAGGTGGTCATGTGACTGGTGGGCGTGGCCAACATGATGTTATTCATGTAGAGGGACACCTCACTGGCTTCTACTCGCCCGTCCCCTCCCAGGCACTCCTCGCCTCCCCGCCCGGACTCTTTAGGGCCTCAACAGGAAGCAGTTGTTGGAGCTAAGCAGTCACCACGAGAAAGAGTTTTGCCAACAGCTGGCTCAGTTCAAATTGGATCTGACCGAGAAGGAGGCTCAGCAGAAGCACCTCACTGAGGACTAGGAGCATAGGCTTTCCAAGCAGAAGGAAGACCTGCAGGAGTGCAAGGCCAGGTACTGGCGGCTGGAGGCTCAGCGGGTTGAGATGGTTAGTCAATTCCAGGCCATGATGCAGTCCCACTGGAATGAGGCCCTCCGGCTCTTCGCCACCAACGACGCTTCCCTCCAGCCTTCACCCAAAGCCCCACACCAGGAGGCCAAAGCAGACCCCAAGTTGGAATTTCTGTCCCTCTCCGACCCACACAAGAAGACCCAAAGGGGGAGACTCTCTGCAGCAACACAAACGTTCATTGCACTTATCTGTCCCAGGGGCCGTAGTTTGAGGACCTCTGATTTAGTGCAATATAAAAAATGCAAATAATTTTTCTGTGGACCACCAAAATTTTCTCACGGACCACCAGTGGTCCATGGACCACCAGTTGGTGACCGCTGGTGTAGACCACACTCACTAAACTCCAAAGTCCAACACTATTGGAGAACAATAAACTTATTCAAAGCCATGGTGGGATGCTATTTGCTTCCTTAACCATCATTCTTCTGCAATATCTGTGCCTCTTGGAAGACTGGAGATGGTTGTGACGAATCGTTGCTTCCTGACTGGCCACAGGATGGCGATAGAGTACTATCAAAAGTTGTCTTTCCACTTCAACTAAAGAGGCAATTCCAATGAAAAACCCACTTTTCTAAGATTACGTTGGAAAAACAAATACATTTTCTAAGATTACATTGGAAAAACATTTGGGGAGGATTGCAGACTGAGAATCAGCCCTTCAGCGTAGCCCCCATTAATACGGCTCCCTTCGACTTGCTTTCCTTCGTTCTGGGATCTCTCTTCTTGTGATGCTCCGTGAACACATTAATAACCCAAAGCTTATGATGATAATGTTTATTTCTAAACTCCCAATTATGGATTGCCTGTCATTTATTTAACTTGGCCTGCAGGAATGTAGCAGGCAAAACCAACTCAGAGAGGGAGATGCAATGGAGAAAACTTCAACTAGATTTTTGTGTATCGTCTTATATTACAAAAGGCCACTCTTAAAGGATTAAATTTCCAGCTGAGAGGGAAAGAAAGAAAGAGGAAAGGACCATAATGAACCTTGCTACGCCTGCTATGCCTGTTTTTGGGCAGGTTTGGGGTTATAACTCATTCTTGGTTATCTGGTTAGATGATTATTTCTCTTATGGAACTTGAAGGAAAGGATAGGGTAGTGTAGGGTAGGGTAGGGTAGGGTAGGATAGGATAGGATAGGATAGGGAAGGGAAGGGAAGGGTAGGGAAGAGAAGGGTAGGGTGTGATGGGATGAGAGGGGATAGGGTTAGGGTTAGTGTATGGTAGAAGGATAGGATAGGATAGGATAGGATAGGATAGGATAGGATAGGATAGGATAGGATAGGATAGGGAAGGGTAGGGAAGAGAAGAGAAGGGTAGGGTGTGATGGGATGAGATGGGATAGGGTTAAGGTTAGTGTATGGTAGAAGGATAGGATAGGATAGGATAGGATAGGATAGGATAGGATAGGATAGGATAGGATAGAACATTACAGAAGTTGGAAGAGCAGAGCAGAGCAGAGCAGAGAAGAGAAGAGCAGAGCAGAGCAGAGCAGAGCAGAGCAGAGCAGAGAAGAGAAGAGAAGAGAAGAGAAAAGAAGAGAAGATGGGAGGAGAGGGGAGGGGAGGGTGGAATTCTTTATTGGCCAAGTGCGATTGGACACACAAGGAATTTTTCTCCAGTGCATAAGCTCTCAGAATACATACAAGCACACACAAGTGCGATTGGACATGTTGCTAAGCAGATAAGGTGATGGAAATGTCAAAGTTATCATGAGATTTAAATGTCAGAAAAATAATGCAAAGAAAAATGGGAAGCAGGGTTTATTTTTCCCCGGGGTGTGACAGGGAGGTTCTCTTTCCTTGCACAGTAGTAAGCATTCAAAAGAGAGGCTAAATGAAGAACTGCATCTCCACGCAGCCCACCAGGATGGGAAGGCAGGGTACAATGTGGATCCCAACAGGGGGGTGGTTCTACTTACCTTTACTACTGGTTCGCAATGGGATCGTCCGCACGCGTGAAGCGAGCACACGCGCCTTGCTTCTGCACATGCGCAGATCGCCGATGACGGGGCGGGGGGCAGGGCCTTCCGCCAGTTTTACTACCGGTTCTTGCAAACCGGTCCGAACCAGGGGCAATCCACCACTGGATCCCAACTATTAGGGATGTCCATCTGGTGGGACCATGAAAAAGGGATTTCTTGGTGGTGGCCTCTTCTCTGTGGAACATCATTCCCCTGATGTACAATTGGTCCTCATCTTCTTGCTTTTCCAAAGGTACCTGAAGATGTTGCATTGTCAGCAGGACTGGGGACCATAAATGGAGACGGAGCCCATCAAACGATTGATTTGACTGTATTGATGCTGGCGTGGGGTGGGGTTTTATGGGTTTTTTTTTATGTTGCGGATTTTTAATCCACCTGGATTTGTAAGTCACCTGGAGTCAGTGTGTGGATTGGGTGGCCATACAGGTAGTTCTCAATTTATGACCACAACAGAGACCAAATTTATGTTACCAAGCAAGAGAGTTGTTAAATGAGTTGCGCCCCACATGACCATGACCAGCTAACCATGGCGTCATGTGTGAAAAATGATCATAAGTCAGTTTTTTCAGTGCTGTTGTAACTTTGAATGCTCACTAAATGAAGGATTGTAAGTCGAGGACACCCTGGCCTCATTCATTCTATTTGTATAAATGCTCATTCATCGCTACAGGTAATCCTTGACTTGCAACCATAACTGAACCTAAAATTTCTGTTGTTAAGTGAAACATTTTATAAGGGAGTTTTGTCCCCATTTTACGACCTCGCTTGCCATAGTTGTTAAGTGAATCACTGCGGTTGATAAATTAGTAACCTGGTTGTTAAGTGAATCTGGCCTCCTCATTGACTTTGTTTGTCAGAGGGTCGCAAAAGGGGATCCCATGACCTTGGGACACAACAATGGTCGTAAGTATGAAGCAGTTGCCAAGTGTCTGAATTTTGATCACATGATCATGGGGGATGCCACAACTGTGAAAATTCACAGTCAAAAGTTACTTTTTTAAGAGCCATTGTAACTTTGAATGGTCACTAAATGAACTTTGTAAGTGGAGGACTGCCTGTACTTATTTTAATAATAATAAGATATTAATATGAAAATAACATGTTTTGACAAATAAACATCGTATCGTCCAGAATATGCCAGGCCATTCTAGTGCTTTTGAATTCTACCACCTGTTGTGACCCAGGCCCAAGTAGGTAGTATTAGACTCAAGCAGTCCAAAACAAACAGACTTTATTAGAACATCTGAGAATTAACTCATTCCTAGCATAGTCCAAACTAAATTAAAACAAGTTCTTCTTAACACAAATTCTTCAGTCTAATCACCAACCTTGGTATAATTAGGCAAACTGCCAAAGGCTTCTCTTGGCAAAAGTTCAGAAGCAGAAGACGCCGACCAGAGATAAGTGCAGCAAGACAAGAACAAATCTATCAACGTTGTTTTCTGACAAAGAGCCCAAAAGTCGTTGCTTTTAAGCCTTTTGGGAGGGGCCAATCATCTCTTGGCCTTACTCCTGAGTCGTCCTCTTTGCTGCAGCTGCTCTTGTCTTCTGGCAGCTCTTCTCATACTAGGAACAGGCTCCTCCTGTTCCTCTGCCTCTCTACTGTCAGCCTCTGGAGGCTCCGGAGTCAGCACATCACTCCCCGATGGCCCTGGCCACATCGCTGCCTCCAATGCAGAGCCCTCATCCAGGCCTTCCCCAGCCTCCAGGATTGACCCATGTTCTTCCTCAGCCTCCTCACTGTCCGACTCTGCTGCCAGCTCCAAAGGCTGCTGGCGGACCACAACATCACCTTCACAACTGATATACATCTCAATTTGTTGCCGACAGAATGTCAAAATCCTTGAACTGAAGGAAAAGGGTGGGGAATGGAAGCCCTGAACTTTGACTTCATTAAAGTCTCCTTTTTTTTGAGAAACAAAATTAATGTTTGAGTAATGAAGCTGAAACAGCGTTTAATTAACTCATTAAGCAATCAAAGGAGAATGTTTGACTTCATTAACTCATGGGGTCAAAGGCCTGTGTGGAGCCTGCCTACAAATAGGAAGTTATGAAAATTTTAAAAAAAGAAAAAAGAAAAGAAAAGGGAATTACTCACTAATAAGTCAAGCAGTATTAGATCATCTGGGAAAAATTAGAGGAGCGAACTCCATGGTTTGCTTATAAAATGAGCAATGCCATGTTTCATTGAACTTAAACCAGAAATCCTCCATGGGTAATAACAGATCTGAACAGTTTACTGAATCTAAAGGTTGGAAACAGTATAACACACTATTTCTGCCTTAAACGTTTGTTGCCAAATGCTTCATGCGTCTTCCTCTGAAAACGTGTCTATCTGTCTATCTGTCCGTCCATCTATCTATCTATCTATCTATCTATCTATCTATCTATCTATCTATCTATC
>WNWU01000029.1:6886519-6921147 GCA_012654045.1 Ptyas mucosa
ACAAAACAAAACAAAACAAAACAAAACAAAACAAAACAAAACAAAACTCATGGGTGGACCAGTACATTGATGAAAGTCTATGGTGGGCTTTCTAGATGTGTATACTTTCTCTGTCCCTCCTAAGTATATTTTATTTATTTATTAGACTTGTACACTACCCATCTCATCTAAAGGTGACTCTAAACAGCCTACAAAAGCTAGAAAATAATAAATAATGATAATAATAATTTACAATTAAAATAGGGTGAGGAAGGAAGCAAGATGCAACAGGAGGAGAGGTGAGGGGGTCTTCTGTTGCAAAGGGCAAAATCTATGGCAGAAAAGACTCTTCTGGATTCTGCCACCTGAAATTCCTTAACTAATGTGGTCTACTGCATGCCCCTTCTTCTGGCATGTTCGGGGCAGGCGAATCCCTTTTGGGGTGAGATTAATTAATTACAGATTACAGATTAACAGAGTTGGAAGGGACCTTGTAGGTCATTTAGTCCAATCCCCCACCCAAGGAGGAGACCCTACAGCAGGGGTGTCAAACTCAATTTCATTGAGGACCGCATCAGAGTTGTGTTTGACCTTGGGGGGGCTGGGCGCATGGCCAGCTCGACGTCACTCATGGAGGCTCCATTTTCGGTTGCGATGGCCTCCTGCAGCCCTCTGCCAGTGAAAATGGAGCACGTGAGCCCTGCGTGTTGCCCTCCCAAGCTCCGTTTTCACTGGCAGAGGCATCATGGGCCAGTCCTTTGCTGTTTCCAGGGCGGGCTTGCGGGCCAGATCTAAGCACCCTGCAGATCAGATCCAGCTCGCGGGCCTTGAGTTTGACACCATTTCTGACAGATGACAGTCCAAATCTCTTCTTGGAAGCTTCCGGTGATAAAGCTCCCACAACTTCTGAAGGCAACTTCTGTTCCATGGGCTGATTGCTCTCACTGTCAGGAAATTTCTCCTTATTTCCAGGTTGAATCTCTCCTTGTTCAGTTTCCATCCATTATTCCTTGTCTGGCCTTGTTGGTTCCTCAAATAGCCTGGACCCATGGCATTAAGGGCATTAAACTCTGATAACTGACATCTTGATGTGTGGTCTTCAATTTCCACATGCTGACTGGGAAATCCAGCTAAGGTTGAGAAACAATGGCTTAGAACAGTGTTTCTCAACCTTGGAAGCTTGAAGATGCGTGGACTTCAACTCCCAGAATCCCCCAGCCAGCAGCGCTGGCTGGGGGATTCTGGGAGTTGAAGTCCACCCATCTTCAAGCTACCAAGGTTGAGAAACACTGGCTTAGAAGAACAGAACAGTACCTGGAATTGAATTGCACCTGGAAGTCAACAGGTAGCCAGTGCAGCTTGCAGAACAGTGGTGTAACATGGGCTGATGTAGTGGCCCCTAGAACTGCCCTTCCACTGCACTTTTAACCGGTTGTAGCTTCCAAAAACTCTTCAAGGCCTAAATTAAGACAGGAGCAAACGGATTCCTTTCTATCTCTAGCGGACCTAAACTGCAACCTTCCACCCAGATCGGAATTTTGTTCTGCTTCCTACTTTCAGATTTATTGAGATTCAACGTCAGCCACATGAATGGCTATAAATGGCTCCGTTTATCAAATGTCACTAAAAAAGGAAATTCATATTAGGAATGAGCTTGAACTTGACAATATCATGGATGCAGACAAGTCATTTCCTGGCAACCAGGCACAAATATTTGGGATTACTTTCTTCTGTGATTTTGTCTCTCTGTGTGTCGTTTTAGTTCCAAGATAGATAGAGCACTTTTGAGTCTAGTTTAAGTAGGGAGGTTTAATGCTCCCAGGGTTTAAAGTGGGATTTGATAGTCTTGTCTCTTATCCAAGTGCTCATTAAGCCCTATTTAACTTTCTCAAGATAGGACCTCAGAGTCTTGCTGGAATTCAGTCTTGATTATATTCACATTTTGATGGAAAGCTGATATAAAATCCAATTGTCCTAAAAATATGCTATGTCTATTTATCTATTCTTCTATCTCCCAAACTTTTGGGGAGTAGTACATTGCTCAGAGTTGGAGGATTGCAGCGGTCCATAAACTCTGCAATTACTAAACACACACACACACACACACACAAACACACACACAGACACACACATCATATGCACATTTGTACTTTGAAATCCTTCCTTGCATTCAGATTCTGCCAAATTCAAACAAAGGATGATAACTTCATATCCTTCAGAACACACATTTTGAATAATTGAGCATTCTGGGGACATGAAACGTCATTAAAAAAAATGTCCTCATATTTCATCTCTTGAAACATTAGCCTGACATTTGTTCTTCAGCTTAATCAAATTTAATTGATTTCACATTCATCAATTGATGCATTTATTCATTTGTACCTGGTAATCGGTTGTTCTTTGGTTGAGCATTCTTTCCTTCAGGTTATGGAGTGAGAATGGAGGAATTTCATTCATTCATTTTTTATAGCTGCCCGTCTCACAGAAGCTAATCAAAGGAAATAAGAACATTGATAAAATCATAAATATCAATGCACAGAAAAATAACTATAAATAAAATATGGCATCCAAAACCATGAACACTAATAACAGTACCGTATTTTTTGCATTATAAAACGCACCTGACTATAAGACACACCTAAATTTAGAAGAGGAAAACAACAACAAAAAAAGCTTTTAGCCTCCCTTTTTTCAGCCCTTTTCCAGTCTTTTTGTAGCTTGTTTCAGGGGCTTTTTTCAGCCCATTTTTTAGGCTTTTTTGGCCCATTTTAAGGCCCTTTTTTGGCGGGGGCGTTTTCAAGGCTTTTTTCAGCCTGTTTTGAAACTTTTTTGATCCATTTTGGGGGGCTTTTTTTGGCCTGCTTTTCAGGCTTTTTTTCTGAAAAAACAGGCAAAAAAAGCCTCAAAATGGGCCAAAAAAGTCTAAGGTTAGTTTGAGTTGCAGGGGGATTTGAGCTGGTGAGCTGCATTCCTGTTGTTTGGCTTCGCATTCATGGTTGTGCAACTCAGACTAACCCGAGCACAGCCAAGCCCCCACCCAAACAGAGCACACCCCCAGCCAATCAGACCACAGCCAACCCCCCATCCAATCAGAGCACACCTCCACCTAATCAGAAAACAGCCATGCTCCCACCCAATCAGCTCCCACCCCCACCGGCAGTTAAAAGGAAGAAACAGCTGTGATTACACATTGCTCCTGGAAGCACGAAGCCGAGAACACCAGCCTGAAGATGACGAATGAGACTTCGTCGAAATGTTGCCAAGACACTTCCAATTTTACGCGGGAGAAAACCAGAATAACCAAAGACCTACACACACACACACACACACACACACACACACATGGCTGGCAGGTGGCCAGGGCTTTGGCAATATTTGGTCTATAAGACACACAGATATTTCCACCCCCTTTTGGGAGACAAAAAAGTGTGTCTTATAGTCCAAAAAAGTACGAGTAGCTCGCAGGCTTACCTAACCTCTCCACCACCATGACTGGGAGAACACCCAGGTCTTAAAGTCCTGATGAAAAACCAGCAGGATTGGGGCCAGGAGAAGTGGTATTCCAGAGGGCAGGCAAAGCAACAAAAAAAGCTAATTTTCTAGGTTCCACCAGATGACACTCCTTAATAAATGGTACCTGGCTCATTTCCCTTCAGCCAGATCTGATGGGGCAGGTATAGACATTTGGGGGAAAAAGTAGTCCCTCAAATATTCTGGCCCTATACCAGTGATGGCTAACCTTTTCAGCACCAAGTGCTGAAACTGGAGCACTTGCCGGAGCACTGGAACCCAGAAGAGAGCAGCTGGCTGGGGCACATGCATGCCAGACAGCTGATCTTCATGCAAAGACCAGCTGGCCAGCACACATGTGAATGACGATACACAGAAGAGAGCAGCTGGCCGGTGCACATGCATGCTGGACCAGCTGGCCAGCATGCATTCATGCAATAGAACCCGGAAGATCAGCTGGCAATGGTGCACGTGCCCACAGAGAAGGCTCTGCGTGCCACCCCGGCATGTGTGCCATAGGTTCGGCATCATGGCCCTATACCAGTGATGGCTAACCTTTTTGCCTTCGTGTGCCAAAAGTGGGAGGAGCACAGGGGGTCACACCCACATGTGCCCACATCCATAATTCAGTATGCCATGCCCTTATGTGCATGCGTCCGCGACACCCCTGAACTTTCCCCGCTTTTGGCATGCGATGGCACGGTGGCCCCAGTAGGCCTGTTTTTCACCCTCCCCAGGCTCCAGAGGCTTTCTTGGAGCCTGGGGAGGGCAAAAGCAGCTTTCCCCATGGCCCTATACCATGTTATATGTCACAACCAGCACCTTGAACTTCACCCAGAGGTTCAGGAGAAATGAGAATTATAAGTGAAAGAACAATAACTCTAATAACAATAAAAAATAGGCAAATTTATCCTGCTTGTCAGGATAGATCTATTACTAATAGATAATAGAAGAGGCTAATCAAAAGTTAAAATTAGGCATGGCATTTTTAACATGGAGAATATGAAGAGAGATGCTTAATATATGTATATTTTGAAATGCTTCTATATAGGACTATCAAGCAGATATGGAAGGCAATCAGATCTTGTCTGCTATTTCCAATTAATCATATTTGAGAAGTACAACTTGCAAGGCCTCTAGAATGCCAAATTTAATTAAAGCAAACTAAGGTTAAGGTTTACTTTAGCATAAAATGCACATCTGTAAGTCATTGGATGAACTTAGCCATTATAACCAAAATACGGGGAAGAAGTGAGTTTATGTTAAACATGTTCCTGTAATATCATGCAGAAACACAATACATGCAAAAATCAACTGCCAAGTTATACGGCTGTGATGGCGAACCTATGACACGTGTGCCACAGGTGGCACGCAGAGCCATATCTGTGGGCACGCAAGCATTGTCCTAGCTCAGCTCCAGCACTCATGTTTGCACTAGCCAGCTGATTTTCGGGCTTTCCAGGCCCACCGGAAGTTGGGAAATGGGCCGTTTCCGGCCTCCGGAGGGCCTCCGGGGGAGGGGAGGCCGTTTTTGCCCTCCCCACAGTCCTAGAAAGCCTCTGGAGCCTGGGGAGGGCAAAAAATGAGCCATCACGTGCCAAAAGCGGGGAGAGCGTCGCACGTACATGCTCGGGGGAGGCAGGGTGCATAAGGATATTGAATTATGGGTGTGGGCAGACGCGTGTGTGACCCCTCCGCTCCCCCCGCTTTTGGCACCCGACGGTAAAAAGGTTAGCCATCACTGTTATACAGCAATCATCCCACAAAAGTCTTTTCTTTTAAAATATAAAAATGTAGAAAAAAATTGTGATATTCAAAGCAACAGATATTTGACAAAATGATACTTAAGGAGCGGCTGAAGCTGGATTTCCATGGGATTTGTGAATCCATATAAAACCTGTCTCACTTAATTGTCCTGTTTTTAAAGTAGCACTCAGGCCTATTTTTCAGAAATTGATAAATAAATAAAAAAATACCCAATTGGTATATATTTTCATTCATAGCTTTCTCCATCACTGACTTTGTACATAATTTTTCTCAGTGTACCTAGAGGTTTACTTCGGTTCCCTAAGAAATCTTTCTGTCATTCTTTATTACCATACATTCCTTAGATGCAGGCATTTAAAGAACAAATTTTCATAATATTTTTCTTAAAAATATTTCCTTTTTTACATCAATGTATTTCTTTTTATACTTAAAAGCTTTTTTATACACATAAGGTAGAGATAGTCTTCTTTAACTCAGTCTCAGAAAATGGAACTTGGATGTGGAGTTTTGAGCAGAGATGACATCCTTCAATCTTGTCTCCAATTATCAGGCTTACCTTAGAAAAGGAGTCGGCAACCTTAAACACTCAAAGAGCCATTTGGACCCGTTTCCCACAGAAAAGAAAACACCGGGAGCCACAAAAACCTTTTGGCATCTAAAATGAAAATAATGCTGCATATATCGTTTTTTACTTTTATGCTATGTATAAAAAAACTATAGTGTGTTGCATTTATGTAATCGATGAACTGCTACAGAGAAAACCAATTTTTATTTCTGCATGCAACGAAAACATTTTGAACTCTGAAAAAAAAAATGGGACGAGAAGCTCAATAAATCGTGTGCCAGCAGGTGTCGTACATTGGCAGTTGTGACGCATGTTTTGAATGACAGGGAGCCGCAGCAGAGGGATGCAAGAGCCACATGTGGCTCCAGAACTACAGGTTGCAGACCCCTGCCTTAGAAAGACAGGGATCAATTCAGCCACAGTTTAGCTCTTTATTTGCTTAAACACCATGGACAGAATCTTGCCAGGCTAAACCTATGTTACTCTCACCCTGACCCTGGGAGATTCTGGCTACCCTCTCTTCCTCATCTCTGATCTGGGCTGGGTTGGGCTGCCCTTTGTTTCACCCCCTGCTTGCAATGTGTTCCCTCCTTCCTATGAAACTGCTGCTTCACTGTAGCCCATCACACAATGGCATGAAAAGTACATTGTGAAGCCCAAGAGCAGATTTGTTTTGCTTTTGTTTTTTTACTTCTTCAGAAAGAACGGGTCTTCTCTCCATCTCGTGTTCCAACCACCTCCCTTTGGACCAAACCAGGGGTGAAATCCAGCAGGTTCTGACAGGTTCTGGAGAACCGGTAGCAGAAATTTTGAGCAGTTTGGAGAACCGGCAAAAAGCACCTCTGGCTGGCCCTAGAATGGGGTGGGAATGGAGATTTTGCAATATCCTTCCCCCAGGAGTGGGGAGGGAATGGGCAGTGGTGGGTTACCCCTGGTTCGGTCCGGTTCTTGTGAACCGGTAGTAAAAGCGGCGGGAGGCTTCGCCCACACCCCCCCAGATGTCATCATGGATGATCTGTGCATGTTCAGAAGCTTCTGAGCATGCGCAGAAGCGCATGTGCGTGCTCCTGTTGTGAACCGGTAGTAAAGGTAAGTAAAACCCACCCCTGGGAATGGGGAATTTGCAGTATCCTTCCCCTGGAGTAGGATGGGAATGGAGATTTTGCAGTATCCTTCCCCTGGAGTAGGATGGGAATGCGGATTTTTTTTTAAAAAAAAAATGATTTATTTGCTGCCCTTCTCCGGAGACTCAGGGTGGCTTACAATGCGCTAAGCAATAGCCTTCATACTTTTGTATATTTATACAAAGTCAGCTTATTGCCCCCACAAACTGGGTCCTCAATTTACCCACCTTAGAAAGGATGGAAGGCTGAGTCAACCTTGAGCCTGGTGAGATTCGAACCTGCAATAATTGCAGGCAGCTGGTGTTAATAACAGGGTGCTTTAGACCACTGTACTACCAAGGCTCCTAAGCCTAAGCCTAAGGATATTTTGCAGTATCCTTCCCCTGGAATTGGGTGGGAATGGGGATTTGGCAGTATCCTTCCCCTGGAATGGGGTGGGAATGGGGATTTTGCAGTATCCTTCCCCTGCCACATCCACCAAGCCACACCCACCAAGCCATGCCCACAGAACCGGTAGTAAAAAAAAATGAATTCCACCACTGGACCAAACTGCTGGTGATGCAAAGCATAATTCAACTAGCAAAACAAAATGTTTTTACAGGCTTTTACCTCCGTACGTTTAACAAGTAGAAGTCACATGGTGGTATCATTGCATTGTTCATTTCTTCATATCTCCTCTACATTACATTTCCCACCATGAGAAAAGAAGGAGAAGGAAAATTCTTTCATAGGTCTGATACCCAGTGGTGGGAGTCAAATAATTTAACAACCGGTTCCCTGCCCTAATGTCCAGCTGGGTAGGCGTGGTTCGGTGGTCATGTGACAATGTGGACGTGGCCAACTCAACGTCACTCACTGTTACAATGTAATAAGGGTAAACCAGAGAGGCAGTTTCTGTAAGCAGGGCAATAAAGATTAGGCTACAAACAACACCAGAATGTTTCTTTCCTGCCTTCCTTACAGGATTAGCCCTGTACAGTGGAAAAAAACAAAATAAGATTTCTTCCAACAACTGGTTGTCCGAACTGCTTAGAAAGTTAACAACTGGTTCTCCCAAGTAGGTGCGAACTGGTTGAATCCCACCACTGCTGATACCCTTCCTCCCCCCTCCCCCCCTCTGCTATCTAACAGGTTTTGGATTGTCCTAACTTTCAAATTTATTTGGGGCCATGTCATTCTGTTAATTTTCCTAGCATGTGTTCCTAATGTGCTATCCAGAATTCATTAATTTTTCATGCCCTTTATGAGGAGCTCTTTATTTATGCTTTGTGACCAATTCAGCAATTTGCTCTAATAATGTGGCCTCTCTCTTAATTATTTCAGAAATCTTTTTTAAAAGAACAATAATAGACTCACACTCACACCCCTTCTTCCGCAGTCTAATTAAGCTGTTATGTTGCAAGACAATTTCTCCCACAGTCTTTCAGAAGGACTTAAATTTGGGATTTGGGGTATATCGTGTTAGATCACTCTGAGTAAAAGTTTTGATTTTTATTTCGTCTTATCCCTCCCCCCCCCCCCCCCCAATTTCAAATATGAAATTCAAAGCTTTGGGCTTTCTGATATCAGTATTGTGAATCTGATTTATTCATGTCCATCACTACACAATTTCTTAGAAAAATCTTGGAAGGAATATTATTGGAAACTGGTGTGAAAGGGGCTGGCTGATATTGGAATCTAATTTCTTCCCCAACTTGATTCTAAAGTTTATAATTCCCAATGAAATGAATAATCAATATATCAGATCTGAATTGAAAATGTATTTCCTCATGCAATGGCTGGATTTTGCAAAGCGTTTTAGGCTATGAACCAGTGGTGGGTTCCTCCCGGTTCGGCTCGGTTCTGCTGAGCCGGTAGCAGTGATGATATGACGTCACCAAACTGGTTCTGCCCCCCTGCCCCCTGCCCTGCCCCCCCACCCCCCACATTATTCTTACCTTTTATTTGGCCCCACCCCTAATCTATTGCTGCCCCCTGAATCCCAGCTGATGGCTAGAGGGAAAAAAACTGTTTAAACTCTTGCCCTGAGGCTTCAAAGGGCCGCCCTACAGCTGATCAGTGTTAAAAGAAAACAAATGAGTAGACTGGTGCCTGCAAAAATACATGAGTAAATCAGTGCCTGCAAAAATACACGAGTAGATCAGTGCCTGCAAAAATACATGAGTAGATAGGTACAGCTCTGCAAGCAGTTAAAAGCCTGGTAGACCAGTACCTCTGCTAAATCCTAAATAATTGTCACATGACCATCAATCCACACCCACAAAATAAGCCACACCCACAGAACTGGTAGTAAAAAATTTTAGAACCCACCCCTGCTATGAACCTACCTATCATTTTTAGCAGGCTTATTTCAGTGGTGGGAGGCTCCGCCCACCCGCCCGGAGGTCTCTGTGCATGCACAGAAGCTTTGTGCGTAAGCATAAGCAAACTAGTAACAACTGAAATTTAAACTCACTACTGGTTTATTTATATGATTTAGATGGCTATCTAGCTCAACATGTGATGCTCGGTGATGTAAAAGGATTACTAGGAAGAAAACCACAACATAGAACCCCTGGCACCCAAAGATAAAACTATGATTTAAAAAATGCACATCAAGAGCATTAGAACTCATCTAACCTGACCCAAACATGTGGTGAATCTGCCAGGTCTCCAAAGATTTATGTTGTAAGAGGCGGACTCTCATTTTAAGATATTGTTTGTTAATTGTTGTGACCCGGGCCCAAGTAGTTAGTATTAAATACAAACAGTTTGAAAACAAACAGACTTTATTAGAACAGCTGAGAATTAACTCATTCTCAATGTAGCCCAAACTAAATTAGAGCAAATTCTTCAAAACACCATTCCTCAGTTTATCACTGACCTTGGGATAATTAGGCAAACTGCCAAAGGCTTTTCTTGGCAAAAGTTCAGAAGCAGAAGACGCCGACAAGAAATAAATGCAGCAAGACAAGAAGCAAATCTATCAACGTTTTCTGGCAAAGAGGCCAAGAACTGTTCCTGGACTTTTAAGCTTTGTGGGAGGGGCTAATCATTTCTTGGCCCTACTCCTGAGTCGTCCTCACTGCTTTATCTGCTCCTGCCTTCTGGCAGCTCTTCTCATATGTGCACTAGGAACAGGCTCTTGTTGTTCCTCTGCCTCTCTACTGTCAGCCTCTGGAGGCTCCGAAGTCTGCACATCTCTCCCTGATGGCCCTGTCCCCGTCTCTGCCTCTGATGCAGAGCCCTCATCCGGGCCTTCCCCAGCCTTCAGGACTGGCCCCTGTTCTTCCTCAGCCTCATCGCTGTCCGACTCCGCTGCCAGCTCCGCAGGCTGCGGGCGGACCACAACATTAATCCTGCTTTGAGATTTACCAGATTGTGTTATGTCAACCAATCACTACTATTGTGAATAGCCAACTGGCATTTGTTTCTGTGCGACCTCTCTGCTAGGAAACTGCCAGATAGGACCTCTGTTAACAGATATACCTTCTGCAGGTGTGAACTTTAATGTACAGGCTCAGGAAATGCCAATACAAGATAATATCTGTAGGTCAGGGTTGAACTGTGGGACGCTTGGTGCTCTCTGAGCTTGGTTGTTTCCTTGCAGACATTTCCCAACTAGGTAACAGAGTCACTTTGTAAGGGAGATGGGTGGCTCAAAAATTTAATAAACAAAATAACGTCATCAGTGCTAGCAAAAAACATCTGCAAGAAAGCAACCAAGCTCAGGAAATGCCTTTCGTTTCTTTCTTCCTAGTTTATGATAAAAGATTTACAAACCAGGGACAGAGCTCCAGAAATATGGAAAGGAGGAAAGAGTTTTTTTGCCTGAACTGGGAAAAAAGTTGGAGTGGACAATTTTCCTTGCAAAAACTGGAATTGGAGCTGAGGAAAGAAAGAGGCAAAGCAAGAGAATACTTTGTTTCAGGATTCAGGTTACGTTCCAGGAATAGGTAACTATTCAACTAAGCTATTGCATTAGCTATTTCTTTTTGTCCGTGTTAGCTGTGTTGTCTTCTTGCTAACATTGACTGTAGGATCAGTTTGGATGAAAGAGAGAGATTGCAATCCAGTGCAAATCTGGGCTTGGGTTTTGTTTAGAAAGTCTAGAAAAGAGGTAAACGAGAGGGGAGATGGTTGAAGTATGCAAAACTGTGCACGGTGGGGATAAAGTAGACGAAGGGAAGCCATTTCCCCCTTCGCCTCCCCAACTTCTAGAATCAGATGTTCTCAGGGGTGGGCTTCAAAAATGTTAGTAAGAGGTTCTCTGCCCAGTTGCTGGGTGGGCATTGCCATGGTAGGTGTGGCCTAGTCGGCCTCCTGCACCATGGAATGGGGGACGTTTTTGTCCTCCCCAGCAGGTGTGGGTTCTACTTACCTTTACTACCGGTTCGCAATGGGGCCGCATGTGCACACTTGCTTTGCTCTCGCACATGCGCGTTCTTCTGCACAGAAGCATTTTGATGACATTGGGGTTGGTGGGCGGAGCCTCCCGCCGGTTTTACTACCGGTTCTATAGAACCAGTGCAAACTGGGGGCAACCCACCACTGCTCCCCAGGCCCTGGAGGCTTTTCTCGAGCCTCCAGGAAGGCAAAAACAGGCCTTCCTGAATTTCCAGTAAACCTGTTTTTTGCCCTCCCTGAGCCTCTGCGTGCGCCCTGCACTTACCTGCATCCAAAACAGGCTGCATGGGGACTCCTGGGAGAGGCAGGGTGGGATGGGCGGGGCCAACAAGGAGTGGGATTTGGGGGTTCTCCGAACTGCACAGAATCTTAGCTAGAGGTTCTCCCAAACCCCTGCAAACCCCTAGCAGCCCACCCCTGGCTGCTCTCCAATGAAATTGAATGTTGGAAGAATGAAGCTAGGCAAAAGCAAATATTCCTTTTTAACCAGTGTGGACTTTGGGATCTGTTAACCTGAAATGTGGTTCTGGCTCCTCTCTTGGTTGGCTTCAAAAAGAATTGAATCAATTGATGGAGATCCTGGGGATCTATTGCTATTAGCTTTGATGGCAGTGGGACTACTTCTGAAAGGAGATTTGTGTTTCTTTGGGACATTGGATTGACCACTGTGAACACTGCTGGATTACATAGGTCAGGGGTCTGACCTAACAGGGCACTGCTTTTTTTAAAAAAAATAATTTCAATTGAGTTTTTAAGTTTTAAAAACAAAGTAAAGAAAAATACAACAAAAAACAAAAATACATTAAAAACATGTAACAAACATAACATTACATCATATATTATTTTACAGTTTACTGTATTGACATGGATATGTATTCTCTATTCTTATTCAATCATTCATCTACATACTTATATTTACATTAACATCTATTTACAATGTCAGGGTGGCATTCAAACCCTGTTCCCCTCCTGGGGTAATTGCACTTAATTAGAGGCGGATCGTGGCCTTCCTTGAAGCATACTCGATAAGCAAAATAAATCCGAGATATATTCTAAGAAACTCATTTTATTGTAAAGAAAATAAAAAAAAAACTCTTACTGGCTACATTTTGTAAAGGAAATAAAAAAACTCTTACTGGCTACAGTTACATTTTGGCAGTGTTCCTGCCGGACATCTTGGCAGGGAGAACAAAAGAAAGATAGAAGAGTAGAAAGGAATGTGGAGGATGCGCAGTTAGCTTTGAGAGATAAGAGTTCTGAGCATCTATGGCAAGTCGGATAGTCCAGAAATGAGAGCTCAGCTGGTAAATACAAAAACGCAGTGACATACAAAACCATCATTATCCAGTTGACACTGTTCAGCAATTTACATTCGCTAGTTTGGGAGGTAAGGGAACTGCTTATGTTATGAAATTCATGCAATTTTTTTTGTGGTCTAATAGGTCTCATTTGCATGCTATTTATTCCACCTCAAAGTCTTTGAAAAGGGGTACCTGTGATGGAATATAGTGGATTAGATTTCCAGGTGGGAGGTGGTACCTTTCAGAGAAGTAAGAGGCAACTCAATCCAGATGGCTTATATGTGAGAGTAAAGACGGCTGCTCCCTCTTAGTTCTCAGAGTATATACTTAACGTAGATAGTAGGATGCTTCAGTTTGGCATGATTCTGTCTGTAGGAATGGAACAATAAAGAAATATGCTTGGAAGAATCAGAATAGCAGAATAACAGAATTGGAAGGGACTTCGGACGTCATTTAGTCCAACCCCCTGCTCAGGCAGGAAACCCAGCCTATACAATTTCAGACAGATGGTTGTTCAATCTCTTCTTAAAAACCTCCAGTTCTGGAGGCAAACTGTTCCACTGGTTAACTGTTATCACTGTCAGGAAATTTTTCCTTAGTTCTAGGTTGCTTCTCTCCTTGATTAGTTTCCACCAGGGGTGAAAGGCTACCAGCTCAGGCTGGTTGGCCCGAACTGGTAGTAAAAAATGCTACTGGTTCACCGAACAGCCTTGGATAGTACACTGGTCTAAAGCCCTGTTATTAACATCAGCCTGCAATTATTGCAGGTTCGAATCTCACCAAGGCTCAAGGTTGACTCAGCCTTCCATCCTTTCTAAGGTAGGTAAATTGAGGACTCAGTTTGTGGGGGCAATAGCGCATTGTAAGCCGTCCTGAGTCTCCGGAGAAGGGCGGCATATAAATCAATTTTTTTTAAAAAAATGTAAAAAAAAAGTTCCGACGATCAGCTGAGTGACGCATGATTGTCAGAACTTTAAAAAAAAAACTTTTAAAGCAATTTTTTAATACCGGTTTGGGCGAATAGGTAGTAAAAAATGCTTTAAAAAAGTTTTTTAAAAAAAGGCTCTGACAATCACAGCTGTGCTGCGCGATCGCCGGAGCCTTTTTTAAAATTATTTTTTAAAAGCATTTTTTACTACCTATTCACCCCAGCCGGTAGTAAAAAATGCTTTAAAAAAGTTTTTAAAAAGGTTCCCACATGCGCCACAGCTGATCCCCCCCCCCCCCCCCGCATTGTTCTACTTACCTTCCCAAGCCTCCTTTTGGTACGCACTGTGCATGTGTGTGTGCAGCGAACCAAGAGTAAACCGGTTCAGATTTCACTACTGGTTTCCACCCGTTGCTTCTTGTTTGGCTTCAGGTCCCACTTCCTTTCCTGTCTTTCATTATGTGGGGGGGGGGGGTTGATTGTATCCAAAATATATCTTTGTATGTGGGTGGGACTTTTAAAGGGATCTTATTTGTTTGTTTGTTTGTTTGTTTGTTTGTTTATTGGTTCAATTTATATGCCGCCCTTCTCCAGAGACTCAGGGTGGCTTACAATGCGTTAAGCAATAGCCTTCATACTTTTGTATATACCTGCTTAGTAGGGCTTTCGGGCCCCCCCCAAGCGGAGTTCTTTTTTATACAAAGTCAGCTTATTGCCCCCACAATCCGGGTCCTCATTTTACCTACCTCGGAAGGATGGAAGGCTGAGTCAACCTTGAGCCTGGTGAGATTCGAACTTGCAGTAATTGCAGGCAGCTGGTATTACTTAACAGCACTTTAGTCTGCTGCGCCACCAAGGCTCTTCACAAAGTCTCCATAAAGTAGGGAGTCCTTATTTCCTTGTGCTTTTACTTCTCAAGCAATGATTGCCAAGAAAGGAACTCAATGGACCTAAGCAGAAATGAAACACCGGATACAGGGTGCTAAGAAAAGTGAGAATAATTACACCAGACCTCTCTTAGTAGCTGCAGGGTAGCTGAAGAGTGTTAATTAAGGAAAGACATAAAAACAAAAAAATCTCCATGGACAGTGAGAAATGGCGACTGGAAGAATAACAAAGAATGACATTCAGAGGTCATTTCCGTCACCTCTCTAAAATCAAATGCAGATTTGATTCAGCTTTTCTTTCGAGCTAGGGTTTCATTCTTGTTCAGAGATGAAAATATTTTATTTTTATTTTTTTCTAAGATGAGTTTGGCAGGAGAGACAAAGGACAATTGGCCCAGGCAACTTCTTTGGAGACCCACTGCCACCCAGGTAAATAGAAAAGATGAAGTGTATGCATCATTCCTTTTATATCTCATTCAGTTTGTATCTCATTCAGTTTATATCTCATTCCTCATTCAGGTTTCTAAATTCTATAATCTCCAAGGACTTGAAGTGGACACCTAACGTTAGAAGCATCATTAAAAAGGCACAACAAAGAATGTTCTTCCTGCATTAACTCAGAAAGCTCAGACTGCCCAAGGAGCTGCTGATACAGTTCTACAGAGGAATTATTGACTCTGTCATCTGCACCTCTATTACTGTCTGGTTTGGCACAACCACCAAACAGGGCAGGTACAACAGATATTTAGGACTGCAGGAAAAAAACATTGCAACCAGCCTGCCTTCCACGGAGGACCTGTATACTAAGTGAACCAGAAAGAGGACTGAAAAAATATCTACAGACCCCTCACATCCTGGACATAAATTGTTTCAACTTCTCCCTTCAGGACACCATTGTAGGGTATTGCAGGCCAAAACAATTAGACACAAAAATAGTTTTTTTTACCGCACGGCATCACTCTGCTAAACAGCTAACTCCCGCAGCACTGTCTTGTGCCTAAAGATATTTACCCATGTAGTAGGGCTGTATTGCTATTATCCTTCTCATCTTTTTATCTTTCTCTTCTTCTTATCTTTCTCATCTTTCTTAATACTTTCTCCAATTGGTATCTTATGGCTCATCACTTGTTGTTTGTATCTTATGGTTTATTATTTATCACTTTGTTGCTTGTATGTATTCTGAGAGCGTATGCACCAGAGAAAAATTCCTTGTGTGTCCAATCACACTTAGCCAATAAAGAATTCTATTCTATTCTATTCTATTCTATTCTATTCTATTCTATGCTATGCTATGCTATGCTATGCTATGCTATGCTATGCTATGCTATGCTATGCTATGCTATGCTATGCTATGCTCTTCTATTCCATTCCATTCCATTCCATTCCATCAGAATCTTGTTTTGTAGCCAATGCTTACTTTGCTATGACAATATGTACTCTGATGTAGCAGGGTAACTACCAAATACTAACAGTTCAGTTTGTTAATTATACAGCTGTTTCAGGCTTAAGACACAACCCCCAGATTGGAGGTGGAAATTCACCCAGCCCAAATTAATTCCTTTACAGTGTATTAGAGCAGTGAATTTTTTTTCTCCTATATTTTTACTTGTAATGCTCTGTGCTGTTTGTGTTGTATTTGGCTGAACAATAAACATAAATAAAAATACTATTACTAACACCTACTTTAGTGGAGCTGCACAAACTTTGACGTAAACTGAAAGGTGAATCTGTCAAGTCATCTCTCAGAATCAACTCCCTGGATCCCTTTAATCAGCTGAGCTGAATCAAATGCCTCCAAATTGCTATGAACATTCAATAGCACTAGCACTAGCATTTAAACTTATATACTGCTTCACAGTGCTTTACAGCCCTTTCTAAGTGTTGTGGTCCGCAAGCAGCCTGCAGAGCTGGCAGCAGAGTCAGACAGCGAGGAGGCTGGGGGGGAACATGGGCCAGTCCTGAGTCTGGGGAAGGCTCGGACGAGGTCTCTGCATCAGAGGCAGAGATGGGGCCAGGGCCATCTGGGAGCGATGCGCGGACTCCGGAGCCTCCAGAGGCGGATAGCAGAGAGGAACAGGAGGAGCCTGTTCCTAGTGCACGCATGCGAAGAACTGCCAGAAGGCAAGAGCAGCTAAAGCAAAAGGGACGACTCAGGAATAAGGCCAGGAGATGATTGACCCCTCCCAGAAGGCTTAAATGAACAGCAATGGCTCTTGGGATCTTTGTAGGAAAGCAATGTTGCTACATTTGTTCTTGTCATCATCTCTTGCTTCTGAACTTTTGCCAAAAAAAGCCTTTGGCAGGGTGCCAAAGTAGACAAAGGTTGGTGATAAGGCCGAAGGACTGTTTACGAAAAATTTGTTTTGGACTTAATTTGGACTAAGCTGAGAATGAAGTAATTTTCAGCTGTTCTAATAAAATATGTTTGTTTAGAACTGATTGTGTCTGGTAATAACTACTTGGGCCTAGGTCACAACACTAAGCAGTTTACAGAGTCATCCTCTTGCCCCCAACAATCTGGGTCCTTATTTTACTGACCTTGGAAGGATGGAAAGCTGAGTCAACCTTGCGCCATTCAGGATCAAACTCCTGACAATGAGCAGTGAATTAGCCTGCAATACTGCATTCTAACTACTGCGCCACCAAAGGGCTTTTGCACAGGCATTTTTCTCCAGTCAAATCTCCCTACTGAACAGATGATGGTTTATATGAGTTCTTAGATACTTCATCCTTCCCTTCAATTCTATATGCCAGCCATAGACAGTTTCTCTTCTCTCGAGAGCAGCATTCCTGCAGGAATTATTATTTAACTTATTTGCAGCCCATCTCATGGTCCGAGGTGACTCTGAGCAGCTTACAGTGTAATAAAATATACAAATATTCAGACAATTATACATGCAAAAACAGATGAAAATTACAAAAAAAATTAAACTAAACTAATTAAACTAAACTAATAAAATATATTAGTTTATTATATAAACTAATATTAAACTAAAAAAAAAAAAGGATTAGAGCGGACAAGTGAAAATGCCTTCTCTCTTAATGCAACGATGACTTCCAGCCAACAGCTTCTCCTTCATGAATAATCTGTGGATACCTGTAGATCAAGTTTGCTCCTGTACAAAAAACCCCAAGTACTAAATATTTTAAATTATTTTCTGCCTGGAATCTTATCATAGGTGAAATGCTCTCAGTTTGGACCGGATTGGGCGATCCGATAGAAATCGTCGCAGTTGGTTCAGCGATCCGGTTGCAATGGCAGAGCAAAGCTCTGTTTTTTACCTTCTGCGCATGCACGGAAGGTTTTGCACATGTGCAGAAGGTCCACGCATGCATGTGCACTTCTGAACCGGTAAGGAAGGTAAGTAGATTTCACCCCTGAATCTTACTTGTAATTTTTTGCTTTGTTCTGGGTTGTACATACTACTGTGGGACTCTTGTGGAAGGTGGTCTTGAGTTGAAGTCAACTCAAGCTCCTGATTGCATCAGGAAATGTGGGCGATTGCTTCATCAAATCTTCTTCCACTGATGGGGAAGCAACTCAGCTAATATACTCAGGACCCTATTAATGTGCTAATATTTATAATTGTGTCTGCAGGGAATAATTTCATTTCTTTTGAGAGCTTCATTAATCATGGAATCAAATTGACTCAGGGAGAAAATCTTGCTAGAGAGAAGATAAATTGTACAGGAGTTGGGAAGATGTGGCACGACAACTATCAGACATTTCTATATTACTGCTGCTGCTGCAGACAAAAGCTCAGAGGAACTGGATAATTTCAGTTGATGAGAAAATCCATCAGAAGTGGAAGAAGACGTGGAAGAAATGCTGGCCCTTTGAAGTTGTCCAGAGAAGAAACACAAACCCTGGATACCACATTTATCCAAAGATCATTTATTCAAAGGTCCTGGAACACCAGATCAGGGGAACTGCCAGAGGACTAGAAAAGAGCTGATGTAGTTCCCATATTTAAAAAAAAAAGTGGGGGGGGAACACATCCAGGAAACTACAGACCTATCAGCCTGACCTCAATACCAGGGAAGATTCTGGAAAAGATAATCAAGCAACGAATCAGCAAACACCTAGAAGCAAGCAAAGCAGGGGTGAAATGCTACCGGTTTGCTCCGGTTCGTGCGAACTGGTAGTGATAAAAACTACCAGTTTGGGCAAACCGGTTGTAAAAAAATAATGCTTTAAAAAGTAAAAAAAAAAAGAGATTGTCATGATCACAGCTGTGCTGCACAATTGTCAGAACCTTTTTTTTAAAAAACTTTTTTAAAGCATATTTTTTACTACCTATTTGCCTGAACCGGTAGTAAAAAAATGCTTTAAAATAGTAAAACAAAAAAAAAAAAAAGGTTCCGACGATCGCATAGCACAGCTGATTGTCAATTTTATTCTGAATTCTTAAAATAACATAATATGATAGGAGTTTTAAGAATTAGACACTAGAAGGAACGAGAAAGAACTGAAGATTGCAATTAAAAGAGAAGAACGCTTGAATTCAATTTACTAATACTAGTTTTTTTCTTTTCTTCACATTGTCTTTCTCTTCTTTCTCTTTTCACTTGTTAAATTTTAATACTATAATTTTTAATAAAATTAAAATAGGTAACTATTAGAAGGGAATGTCAAGTCCCTTCTGTTAAGGAAGCAGTTTATTATTATTATTTATTTTTATTTTATTAAGTCATATTTCTATGCCGCCCACTCTCCGAGGACTCTGGGAGGCTTACACCAAAGACAGTATACTAAATAGCATATTACCCCCAACAATCTGGGTCCTCATTTTACCCACCTCGGAAGGATGGAAGGCTGAATCAACCTTGAACTGGTGAGATTTGATCCACTGATCTGCTGAACTAGCTGCAGTACTGCACTCTAACCACTGGGCCACCTCGGCTCTTTACTTCTTCCTCCCCAAATATTTGGTTCTGTTAGTTTTGGCCAGCAAGTGTCATCCTTCAAAATATATCTTTAATCCAGTAATACTTCTCTTCAACAGAAGTTGTGCAAGTCACGTTTTCTGTCTCCCACAATGAAGAAAGTAATAGGAAGCGTTTGGCCTTGAGAAGGCTGATATATTACAGACTGATATATAAAAGCTCAAATACTTTATCACCCTGACTTGCAAGACATGGAATTATATTAGGAGAAATTTCCTAAGAAAGAGAACAGCTTGATCACAGCACCAGAGAGAAAATATTTCTTTAGATACATTCAAGTGGAAGCCGAAGAGGCATCTTTTAGTGATACTTTCATTTGATCATGCACTGTTACTGGGCGAAGCTTGGCCACCCTATTACAAATGACCTTTTCCATTTCAGTTCAGACCTTGGAAATTCCTGAGATTTAGCATAATTTCCATCTCTCTTTCCCTCCCTCTCTCTCTTCTACACTGCCCATCTCACCTAATGTGACTCTGGGAGGTTTACAGATAAAAATAATAATGATGAAGACAGTGTTTGACTTGCTTAGCAAGCCATGCAAACAGTGATGGGATTAAGCCGTTAAATTGCTGGCTACCTCTGCCCCTCCCTTCCCCGCCCCTTCCAACAGTCCCCACACGCCCCGTTTTGGCTCCCCGGTAAGTGCAGGGAGGCCTACTAGGCCCAAAATAGGGCATGGGTGGTGCCGCATGGCCTCCCCACGGCCCATTTTTGCTCCCAGGAGGTTGCAGGGAGGCCTACTAGGCAGGGGTGGGTTATAATTTTTTTTACTACCGGTTCTGTGGGCGTGGCTTATTTTATGGGCGTGGCTTGATGGTCATGTGACAATTCTTTAGGATTTAGCAGAGGTACTGGTCTACCAGGCTTTTAACTGCTTGCAGAGCTGTTCTGATCTACCCATTTATTTTTTGCAGGCACTGATCTACTCATGTATTTTTGCAGGCACTGATCTACTCATGTATTTTTGCAGGCACTGATCTACTCATGTATTTTTGCAGGCACTGGTCTACCCATTTATTTTTGCAGGCACTGATCTACTCATGTATTTTTGTAGGCACTGGTCTACTCATTTGTTTTCTTTTAACACTGATCAGCTGTAGGGCGGCCCTTTGAAACCCCATGGCAAGAGTTTAAACAGTTTTTTTCCCTCTAGCCATCAGCTGGGACTCAGGAGGCAGCAATAGATTGGGGGTGAGGCCAAATAAAAGGTAAGAATAATGTGGGGGGGGGGTGGATGTGGGGGTGTGAGGGTGTGTGTGTGGGGGGGCAGAACTGGTTTGGTGACATCATCATCACCGCTACTGGCTCGGGAGAACCAGGCCGAACCGGGAGGAACCCACCACTGCTACTAGGTCTAAAATGGGGTACAGGGGGGCGCAGCGTGCCCCCCGTGACCTGTTTTTGATCCGTGTGTGTGTGCAGAAGGCCGAGTGCTGCCTGTCACACCCCTTGGCCATGCCCACCATGGCCACACCCACTATCTGGTCATTAGGGCAGAGAACCGGTTGTTAAATTATTTGAATCCCACCACTGCATGGAAACTAAGATTGCAATGGCCATATTTTAATTTGTAGGCTATCATCATCTATACCAGGGGTCAGCATCCTGTGGCTGTGGAGCCACATCTGGCTCTTTCACCCCTCTGCTGCAGCACCCCTCTGCTCCCTGTCACTCAAAATATGCGTCACAACCGCCAATGTGCGACACCCACTGGTATGCGATTTATTGAGCTTTCCAACCCCCAGTAGGCCAACCATGGATAAATCCAAGAAAAATTTCAGAAGAAAACAAAACATTTAACTCAACTAGACATGCTAGTTTTGTGGCCGCTCAAGAAATAGTCAGGCATGGGAAGGGTTTTGTGGCTCCCGGTGTTTTCTTTTCTGTGGGAAACGGGTTGAAATGGTTCTTTGAGTGTTTAAGGTTGCAGACCCCTGTTCTATATTCTATAGGGACAGAGGGCTCTGCAACCTTTCTTAGATCCCAGGAAAGAGAAGTAAGGAACTGTGACAAGCAACACTTACCTAGTCAGTCAGTGGAAATGATTTTCCTTGCTAGGAATATTTTAAATGAGGAGCCATCTGCTTTGTGCCTGTATCAAGCCATGGTGGCACAGTGGTCAGAATGCAGTATTGCAGGCTACTTCTGCTGACTGCCGGCTGTCAGCAGTTTGAGTCTCACCGGCTCAAGGTTGACTCAGCCTTCCATCTTTCCCAGGTCATTAAAATGAGGAGCCAGATTGTTGGGGGCAATATCCTGAATCTGTAAATGCTTAGAGAGGGCTGTAAAGCACGACGAAGCGGTATGTAAGTCTAAGCGCTATTGCTATTGAATGTTCATACCAATTTGAAGGCATTTGATTCAGTTCAGCTGATTAAAGGGATCCAGGGATTTGATTCTGGGAGATGGCTTGACTGTTGCTATTGCTATTATTGATGTGAAGTGGAACTGAACCAGGAACCTAATGGTTGTACTATTTATTTTAGAGCAACCGTCTCCAATTCGCTAGCAAATGTCTGCTTTTCTGCCTTTCCTGTGGTGCTGTTCTTTGGATGGAAACTAGGTGGCAGCAGAACCACATTAAGGATGCTCCTGAACAAGTCCTTCCTGTCTCTCCAAATAATTCTGAGAGTCAGGATGACGGAGCAGAAAATACTTATCTGCAAAGGCAGCTCACCTTTCCATGAGGAATGCTCATCCTGACTTACAGTCTGTCCTTGCCTACAAATATCTCTATTGTAACTGGCTGGACAGAGTGCCAGGAGCAGGCAAAGCCATTGTAAGTCAGTTTGGCAAGGCAAGAGCAGCTATGCAACCCAACCACAATCACTTTGTCAACTTCGGATCTTGCATCAAGACAAAAGAAAATTCTGGTTGTTTGCTGAACCAAAGAGTGATAGACAAAGCTGGTTGAGAAGAATCTGTAGGGTCCTTGCCTTGGTTACAAGTCAGTTAGTTGTGGGTAAATTCAGTTACAGGCAGTCCTCAAACTGTGACCACAGTTGGGGGTCAGAATTTCTGTTGCTAAGAAAGGAAGTTAAGGGACTTGCACCCATTTTACATCATTTTTTCCCCCATGGTTGCTAAGTGAATCTGAATCCCCATTAATTTTGTCGGAAGCTGCCTGGGATGGTCAGAAATGATGATCATATGACCTTGAGATGCCGTAACTGTCATAAGTACCTGGATCATGTGACCACATGGATGCTGCGATGGTTGTAAGTGTGAGGACCAGTTTTAAGTCACTTTCTCAGTACTGTTGTGACTTTGAAAAATTGCTAAAGAAATGGCTGTAAGTCAAGGACTATCTGCAGACCCAAACGCAGAGGATTTGATTCCAGTTGGTTCTTACATGATCATTCATTCCAAATACCCAATTTGAATTCACCTCTTTCGTTATTCATTTTGAAGGCTAATGGAAACCCCTGTATACATTTTTATATTAGATGCATATAAATCACCTACAATTTGATCTAAACCATCTCATTCATTCAGAAAACTGCAGTAATCCACTTGGGATATCCAAATCAATTTGTTCTGAATCTTCAAACTGGATCCATTTCAATTTGATTTGGTCTTATCTGGACCATTAAATTGCATTTACACAGACCTGGAAAGCATCCAAAGTGGCCTGAATCGATTTGGAAGCATTTAATTTGGGGTAATGCATTAGTCTGAATCAAGCGATTGATCTGAGTTTCTGAATGAATCCCATGCTCCAAATCAGGCTGGTTGATTTGGAGCATCAAACATTTGCCTACTTCGTACAACGACCCAATGCAACATTTTCCCAAAAGGCAAATTGAGATTTCTGAATGAAAACTGCAGCTACAAGAGAAACAATAGTTTAGGAAGGATCCCTTTGGCAGTTTAGCTCCTGCTCATTCCAAATAGACTTCATTTAAAATGGTTGCTATCACAGTAATTAATTATAACAGTAATTAATCTGATTTTAATCCTCTTCCTAGTTTTTTTTTAAAAAGAACTTTGTAAATGCAAAGAAAACCTCAAGTGTAAGAATAAAGATGAAATATTACAAATAATGGCAGAGATTCTTAGAATTAGTGTCTGTAAATGCATTCCAGTAACAGAGTCTTTATGTAAGAAAACTTTTTTTCACAGATAACAGCTGCCTTAATCAATTAATTGGAGAAGTTTGACTGGTAAACAGCAGTAATTGTTAAACTGATTTTTGTGGGAGTGATGAAAGCCTTTCCCATTTGACCATCTTCCTTATATCAGGGCTGTCAAACTCGCGGCCCATGGGCCAGATGCATCACACACTGGCCACGCCCATGCCCAGTTTAGCGAAGGGGAAAAAAGTCCCGGTACGTCATGTGACAATGCCGTGATGACTCGAGTTTGACCCTCCTGCCTTATATGGATCAATCTTCCTTAACAAGTCATGTGCTCCAGGAACAAAAGGAGTTTAAACTCAATGTGGAAGAAGCCATGGTAAGGAAGATGAACAAAGCTCGGGTCTTCCTTTAGTCAATAAAAGTCTTTGATTGATAAAACCAGCCACAAATGATGAGATGGAGGATTAACTCATGAGAAGTTGACTTTTGTTCAAGTTCAGACTTATTCTGTTTTTGCTATGGGTGTATTACTTGGAACCCTGACACATTACTTTATTAGTTTTTCCTGTCTTCTGAATGTTAGATTAGGATTCATTTCCTCCTCCTCCTCCTCCTCCTCCTCCTCTTCCTCCTCCTCCTCCTCCTCCCATTTGTAGAAGCACTGATCAGGTTTTATGTTGCCATTGCTGAAGCTTTGTATGGCAAATGTTGGAGTGTATGATGATGCTTAAACTGGAAAAAAAATTGTAGGACTGTTGAAGGCCCAGCCAGATGTTGAAGAGAATGGCCCAATATCCATTGGCATGGAAAGGCAGAAAGAAAGAAAAAAAGCTGGAGTAGAAACTCTGAGATACTCATATATAGATGGGCTCTGACTGCTGAAAGACAGACCTTCTGTTGAAGCTGGCTTCTTCCTTGTCTGCCATAAAATATCACCATTAGCTGAGTCGTATCCAAGAGTCTCCTACAACTTAATCAAGTTCAAAATAAGGAGTTGTGGCTGGAGACCCTCAACTGACAGTTGTGATAGGTTGAAGCATGATAGCATGCTATACTTTTTTTTTCTCTTTCTGAGCTTGACGGTTTTCAGATTTTACACTTATCATTTTTACTTGCACCATGTCTCCGTTTAAAGGGAAATAAGGCAGAAAAGAAGAAAGGAAGAGATGAGGAATGAAAAAGGAGGCTCTTGAGAAAAACCTGCTCAGGTGCACTGAAGAGGAGACTGTCCAGTCATGGCCAAAACTGATCCCCCTCATTCCCATGATCCAGTGGTGAAATCCAATTTTTTTTACTACTAGTTCTGTGGACGTGGCTTGGTGAGCATGATGTGGCTTGGTGGGTATTGTAGGGGAAGGATATTGCAAAATTTCCATTCCCTCCCCACTGTGGGGCCAGCCAGAGGTAGTATTTGCCGGTTCTCCGAACTGCTCAAAATTTGCGCTACCAGTTCTCCAGAACCTGTCAAAACCTGCCATGATCTCATCTTGAGAGAGGGGAGAGAATTTGAATCATGTTGCACAAGGCAAGACAAGACTAGGTTAGTTCTGCTACCAAGAAAGAGAGCCTCAGAGAAAGAAGGAAGCCACTAGGCAGGTTTCTAGCCCTGTGGGAATATCCTCATCAAACAAATCTGACACACTTGTCATGGGTCAAGCAAAACTCACCCCGCATGCACCACTGATGAGAACAAGGCTTGATCTGTCCCACTGAAAGAAAAGTTCCTCATAAAACCGTTTGCTCAAAAATGGCAGTTTAATCTGCAGTCCTGAGCCTTCTCAATTATGTGTTTCCCTCTTCCCCACTCTGCTGTGGCCTTCCAGCAGGGGTGGGCTGCTGGGGGTTTGCAGGGGTTCAGGAGAACCTCTAGCTAAGATTCTGTGCAGTTCGGAGAACCCCCAAATCCCACTCCTGGTTGGCCCCGCCCACTCCACCCCTCCCAGGAGTCCCCATGTGGCCCGTTTTGGATGCAGACAAGTGCAGGGTGCATGTGGAGGCACGGGGAGGGAGAAAAACAGGCCTCCGGAGCCTGGGGAGGCCATTTTCACCCTCCCAGAGGCTCAAGGAAAGCCTCCGGAGCCCGGGGAGGGCAAAAACACTCGCCCCCACTGTGGTGCAGGAGGCTGACTAGGCCACGCCCACTATGGCCATGCCCACCCAGCAACCAGGCAGAGCACCCCTTGCTAAAATGTTTAAAGCCCACCTCTACCTTCCAGGTGCATGTATGAAGAATAACAGAATTGGAAGTGACTTTGGATCTCTCCTAGTCCAATCCCCTGCTCAAGCAAGAGACCATATACCATTTCAGATGAGGAGTTGTCCAATCTCTTCTTAAAATCCTCCCGTGATGGAGCACCCACAACTTCTGAAGGCAACTGGTTCTTATGCTTAATTGTTCTCACTGCCAGGAAATTTCTGCTTAATTCTAGATTGTTTCTCTCCTTGATTAGCTTCCATCCATTGCTTCTTGTTTTGCCTTCTAGTGCTTTGGAAAATAGGTTAATTCGTCTTTTTTGTAGGAGTCTCTCAAACATTGGGACACTCCTATCATGTCATCCCTACTTCTTTCTTTTCATTAAATTAGACACACCCCAATTCCTGCAACTGTTTTTCATATGTTTCAGACTCCAGTCCCCTAATCCTATTTGTTGCTCTTCTCTGCACTCTTTTCAGAGTCTCAACATCTTTTTTTTTTATATTGTGGTGACCAAAACTGGATGCAACATTACAAGTATATTCTTACTATGGCATTATAAAGTGGTACTAATACTTCATGTAATCTTGAATCTATCCCTCTATTAATGCAGCCTAGGACTCAGTTGGCTTTATACAGATAAAAAAAACTCCCAGCTAGCTGGGGCTGTTGCAGAGGTGGTACTCAGCAGGTTCTGACCAGTTCTGGAGAAACCAGTTCAGGACAGGCCCATGTTCTTCCTCAGCATCATTGCTGTCTGACTCCGCTGCCAGCTCCGCAAGCTTTTGATGGACCACAACAATGGGCCAGTCCTGGAGGCTGGGGAAAGCCTGGATGAGGGCTCTGTGTCGGAGGCAGAGATGGGGCCAGGGCCATCTGGGAGCGATGCACGGATTCCGGAGCCTCCAGAGGCTGACAGCAGAGAGGCAGAGGAACAGGAGGAGCCTGTTCCTAGTGCACGCATGAGAAGAGCTGCCAGAAGGCAAGAGCAGCTAAAGCAAAAAGAACGACTCGGGAGTACGGCCAAGAGATGATTGCCCCCTCCCAGAAGGCTTAAATGAGCAGCAACAGCTCTTGGGATCTTTGTAGGAAAGCAACATTGCTACATTTGTTCTTGTCAGCATCTCTTGCTTCTGAACTTTTGCCAAGAAAAGCCTTTGGCAGATTGCCTACTTAGACTAAGGTTGGTGTTGTGGCTCCGACCCCCAAGCCCATCGTATCGGAGGAAGAAGGCTCCGAACATGAAGGAGAGGAGCCGGCCAGGCCTCCCTCTCCCGGCCCCTCCTCTCTGGCAATTCCTCAGATGTCAGCGGAAGGAGAGGAGATTGGCCAGGAGCCAGGTGTCTCCGATCTGTCGGAGAGTGATGAGGGAGACAAGTTGTGGCTGGATCCACGCCAGCGTCGGCGTGCTAAATGGTCAAAGCAGATGAGGAGGTGTGCCAGAGATTGAGCTGAGTCACTGGACCACACCCCATAGGCTATATAAGGGAGGGTGATGGCCATTCCAGCTCTGTGACGGACAAAGCAAAAACTCTGGCGAGTCGCTAGCCCTTTTGGATGAACAAAGCCTCATCTGTTGTGGATTTCTGTTACTGGACTACTTCAAACTGTCTGTATTTTGGTGTTATCTGGTGGAGGAACGACCCCTCCTTCTTGAAATAAAAGCTCTTGGCAGGCAGCTGCTGCGTTGCTGCCAAGTTTTGATAACGAACCTTTGACTGTTTTGAAACAATTATTTAACCCTTTGGGGTGGGTGTTTGTGCGTGTGGGAGACGGGGACAGAACAGTTGGTGATAAGGCTGAAGAATTGTGTTATGAAGAATTTGTTTTGGACTATGCTGAGAATGAGTTAATTCTCAGCTGTTCTAATAAAGTCTGTTTGTTTTCGAACTGATTGCATCTGATAATTCCTACTTGGGCCTGGGTCACAACAGGTTGTAAGCCGAGGACTACAACCATTTCATGTAAATGCTTTCAGGTTTACACCTGGCTCTCTCTCTCTATAGCAGTTATGAAGCTCAGGAAGCAACATGTTAGAGTAGAAAGCTCTGAATCTTCCATTGGTGGCTTGTGTGACAGGAGTTATGCAATTTTGGATGCCTGGCTTGCTTCATTTGATAATGGAACCTTCTCATGCTGTTACTTTCTGCACCTCAGCACATTGCTGGAAGGTTCTCCTGAGACAGCCGTGATGCCGAGAAGTTTCTTCTTCCTTCTGTTCCATTTCCGCCTGCGGCTGTTTCCACGTATTTCTTGATAATATGAGCTGAGTTCCACTGACAGACAATGCATATTCTCAAGTGGGCACAGCCAAAGGGATTTCTCCTCTTCTCTGCAGAAGTCACTAGAATTGTGCTGTTCCTTTTCTCTTATCTCTTCGTCCTTGTAAGTGGCTTTCATTGATGAGAACATTGGCAGGAAGTTCTCCAGCATTTGTCCCTACATGTTTTCATTCACTTTAAGGAGGAAATGTGCTTTAGAAGTCCTTCCACAAGAAAATAGAATTTCGGAGAAATTTAAATGAAAGGAAGGCTGATAGGCGAACATTTGCACTTATTTGTGAATGATAACGAGGGCCACGAATATGCAATCTCTTTCAATGGACAATCCTTCGTGGCTGTCAGATCCGTGTATCTGCCATTCTTCATACAAGAAGGGGGGAGGATTTGGAGTTGTCACATTTACTTCTTTTCCTATGTGTCCTAAGTATCCAATTTCCTGCCTGGTCCTCTTTATATAAACTTTAACCTGATTTATAACTGTTGCCTGGTGCCAGGAATGCCTGTAGAGTTCTCACACCTTGGGAAATAAAAGGGGGGGGGGGAATGAGTGGATTGTAAGATGACCCTAAGAATCTTTTCTTATCTTATCTCATCTTCACATCAGCAGATTAGTCAGAATCCACATCGGATGGTGGGGAGGAGGTTCCTAATTTCCTTTATCCTGAACTGCATGCCCTGAGGGACCTCAAAGCCTGCTTTGAGTTTTGACTTGCTTTCATCCCTTTCAATAAAAGGCTCCTTGAGAAAGTTCTCAAAAGTTCGTACTTTCTTGGAAGGGGGGTGGGGGGAGAAGCCTGTCCTTACAGTGGCATTTTCTGCAACCTCTGTGTCTGCCAGCACTTCCAATATACCTCAAGGAAAGACATCAGGAAGAAATTGATTTTATGGTCCTTTTCAGGAATGCAGCTACTGTCTCATACTAATCTTTGAAAAATTGTTGGAGAACTTCTGGAGAAATTTAGAGAGATTTTCCAGCAGTTTCCTCACCCGTACATTTGAAAAGTTTGATCCCAGAGTTAATCAATCCATAGTCCTGTTTACACAAAGGTGGGCTCCATTAAAGGGCTTTAGAGGTTGGGGAAAGGTAAACAGGTGGAATAGGAAGAAAGGGTTGGGTTCAGGAGTGGGTTCTACTTACCTTTATTACGGGTTCGCAACGGGGTTGCGCAGATTGCCAATGATGACATCCGGGATGGTAGGTGGAGCCTCCCACTGGTTTTACTACCAGTTGTTGTGAACCAGTCCGAATCGGGGGCAACCCACCACTGGTTGGGTTGCCATTGAAAGCACCAGGGTATTAGTAAGACTTATGAAACAGCTCACCCTGTACCAGGGGTGGGTTCTACTTACCTTTACTACTGGTTCACAATGCGAAAAAAGAAAAGAAATGAAATTAAACACACCCAGGAGCAATAGCTCTATCTTTATTCTAACAGAATCTTACAAGGAAGAAGAACCTGAGGAAACAGAATAACAGTATAACAGAATTACAGAGTTGGAAGGGACCTTGGAGGTCTTTTAGTCCAACCCCCTGCTTAGGCAGGAAACCCTACACCACTTCAGACAAGTGGTTATCCAACATCTTCTTAAAAATTTCCAGTGTTGGGGCATTCACAACTTCTGGAGGCAAGTTGTTCCACTGATTAATTGTTCTAATTGTCAGGAAATTTCTCCTTAGTTCTAAGTTGCTTCTCTCCTTGATCAGTTTCCACCCATTGCTTCTTGTCCTGCCCTCAGGTGCTTTGGAGAATAGTTTGACTCCCTCTTCTTTGTGGCAACCCCTGAGATACTGGAATACTGCTATCATGTCTCCCCCCGTCCTTCTTTTCATTAAACTAGACATACCCAATTCCTGCAACTGTTCTTTATATGTTTTAGTGTCCTAATCATTTCTACCTCCTCACCTTTACACCTTTACGGTGTGGGGAAACTAGGGAAGGCCCCTTCTGAGACATTTGCCAGACTCTTCTTGTTGTTTTTTTGTGGCCAAAGCTACCTCTTCTCTGACTGTTGCCTCGCCTGGGACTCTTCTTCCTGTCTCCCAAGGTCATCCCTACATAGCCTTAGAGGCAGCCATAAATATGCTGAATAAAACGAATTTTAAAAAGCCAGCTTCAATAGCTGCTCTTTTGCTTAGCTATCCCGGGGTTTTTTAGGAGTCTTAGATCCCAGCAAAAGGCTTTCTTGATTTGTCTGTAGCTTTTATAAAGCTGGGAAGAGTACATATTTTTCTGGCATGTCATATTTCCATAAAACAGGTCAAACCCTGAGGCAATTCCATGGTTAAGGGTAATACAACTACTTTCCATTCAAGCATCTTACCCCCTCCTCCCTCTCCCTCACTCCAGCCCTCATGGCTGACATTTTTCTTCTAATCTGAGAATCCCTGGAGTCCCTTCTCATCCCTCAGAGGCTTTTACAAAGTGGGATGTCACCACCAACAACCCACATTTGTTTTCTTTTCATTTCCTTTTAGTGTCCCCCTGTCAAGTTAGGCTTGACTGGAAAAAAAACACACCACAAAACCCTGGGTTAATGTTATCTTGCATCTCAATGTCACTACTCAAGGTTTTTTACTACATCAATTAAGTCTCCAATCTCAGCCTAGCTTTTCATTTCATGGGTTTGTTTTGGGTTTTTTTATCCCTAAAGCAAGAGCCATAACTCAGAGCTTTTAATTCCCTGGATAATCTTTTCTTTTGCTCAGTGGAAGACAATAATTTCTTTTCTTTTTTTTCCCTCCCTCTGTTTTATTTTTGGAGGAATTACAATCGGTTGAAGAGGAGCACTAAATCTGTATAATAAAAAAAACTGCTGCATAAGTAGCAAACTCCTGATAGGCACCAGCAAAAAGTCTGATTATCACATACACATACATGTTACCATGTTTCTTTTCCCTTCGATTTTATTATATTTGTCTGAAAGTCTTGGCTCCCTACCAAACTTATTTTTACTAATGAGTAGTAATAAAAATTAATTCCAACCCAATTTTCTCTGCATATACTTTCCATTCCCAGGGAAGTCTAAGACAGGAAAAAGAACAGCTACAATAAAGGTCCTGCTAAAATTTGTCTTTCCATCAAGGAAAAAAAAATGAGCTGTTGTCATGGCTGAAGATTTGCAATTACATTTTAGAAGGTGGAAAAAAAATGGTCAAGCAGCCTATTCAAATTTGAAAAGCTGGATAACACGGATAGAAAATAATATTTTTTTAAAAAAATTTTTGATTTATATGCCGCCCTTCTCCAGAGACTCAGGGCGGCTTACAATGCGTTAAGCAATAGCCTTCATACTTTTGTATATTTATACAAAGTCAGCTTATTGCCCCCACAAACTGGGTCCTCAATTTACCTACCTTAGAAAGGATGGAAGGCTGAGTCAACCTTGAGCCTGGTGAGATTCGAACCTGCAATAATTGCAGGCAGCTGGTGTTAATAATATTTGTAGCTCAGGGTTGAATGGTGGGATCCTGGCACTGATGGGTTCCTCCCGGTTCGGCCCGGTTCGGCCGAGCTGGTAGCAGTGACGATAGAAATGGGTAGACCGGTGCCTGCAAAAAATAAATAGGTAGATCGGTAGAGCTCTGCAAGCAGTTAAAAGCCTGGTAGACCAGTACCTCTGCTAAATCCTAAACAATTGTCACATGACCATCAAGCCATGCCTATAAAATAAGCCACGCCCACAGAACCGGTAGTAAAAAAATTTAGAACCCACCCCTGGATCCTGGGTTAGCTTGGTGGTTTTCTTGTAGATGTTTCATTATCACACTAGGCACAGTTATCAGTGCACTCAGAAAGTTACTTAGTTTGGTGATGAAACATCTGCAAGAAACCACCAAGCTCAGAGAGCACCAAGGATCCCTGTTTGACCCCATGGACAACGTTCCTCCAGGCCTTCCTGTCCTCTACCATCCTCTGGAGTCCATTGAAGCTCACGTCGACTGCTTCAGTGACTCCATCCAGCCACCTCCTTCTCTGCCTTCCCCTTCTTCTTTTGCCCTCAATCGTTCTCAGCATTAGACTCTTCTCCAGGGAGTCCTTCCTTCTCATTAGGTGGCCAAAGTATTTGAGTTTCATCTTCAGGATCTGGCCTTCTAAAGAGCAGTCAGGGTTGATCTCCTCTAGGACTGATCGGTTGGATCACCTTGCAGTCCAAGGGACTCACAGGAGTCTTCTCCGGCACCAGAGTTCAAAGGCCTCCATTCTTTGGTGCTCAGCCGAGAAATCAGTAGGACAGTGGAAAAGACAGAAGGAAGACAATTGATTCCATCAATGACCTTACCAAAATATGGCTCGGCACGGCACATATGTGCTTGAAGATCCTATGATAATTTGGATAATTGTAAGCTTTCATGGCCCTTGAAAATTAGGATAACGTGTCTATAATTTGTTGGAATTAGGTCTTTTGCAGCACTGGGGAACTTTGTGTCAGTCCTAATGCCTCCGCCAGCACATCCAAAAGCCAGAAGATACTGAATGTAGATGCTTGAAGTGGCTGGATCAACGCAAACTAGAGTTACGCGGAAGATTTAGAAGGGAGCACATGCTGCTTTTCCATGCAGCTTTGAAGGGGTGCTTGTTTCCGAGCTTTACTAGGTTAGATAATATGTGCCAAATAAATAAATAAATGCATCTTGTAGCAGAATGCCACTGGCTTTGAACACCAGGTGTTAGTAATGGCTAGGGCGACTATGCCCATCTTGGACCAATAAGCAGTGGCAACGGTGCCTCACTGGCTCACAATCTCACGACTGGTGTACTTCAATGTTCCTTGTATGAGGATGCCCTTGGAGAGGACCAGAAAGCTCCAACTGATACATAACATAGCCATATCATCAGGATACAATGAGCTGGCTATTACCCATAAAGGCTTTCAGGGCGTGACACAAGGTTACTTCAGGGACCGCCTTGTCCATTCTGTTTCTGTCATCCTACCAGATGATCAAGGGAAAAGCTACTGAAGATCCCACCACACATGAGGAGTGTCACGAGTGTTTCCAGGATTGCTGCAGCTACTTGATTAGCCACAATCAGTATGGTATCAATCAAGACGTCTCTTGTTTGCAATTACCTGCAAGCCGTCCCCACCCTAGTTAATTGCAGGTTAACTCCCCATATTCCCGCCTAGACTACTGTAATGCTCTCTACATGGGGCTCCCCTTGAAGAGCACCCGGAGGCTCCAACTGGTCCAAAATGCGGCCGCGCGGGTAGTGACGGGAGCAGCGTGGCGCTCCCACATAACACCGCTCCTGCGCGAGCTGCACTGGCTTCCGGTGGTCTTCCGGGTGCGCTTCAAGGTGTTGGTGATCACCTTTAAAGCGCTCCATGGCATAGGGCCTAGTTATCTCCGAGACCGCCTGCTGTCACCGATGACCTCCCATCGACCCGTGCGCTCCCACAGAGAGGGCCTCCTCAGGGTGCCATCAGCCAAACAATGTAGGCTGGTGACTCCCAGGGGGAGAGCCTTCTCTGTGGGGGCACCCACCCTCTGGAACCAGTTGCCCCCGGAGATTAGGAGAATTCATGACCTCAGTGCCTTCCGCCGTGCCCTAAAAACACATTTTTTCCAACAAGCCGGGCTGGCTTAAGAAGAAATTTTAAATATTTTTAATATTTTAATTGGTCTGTGAGTTTTAAATTTTATAGCCAAATTATATATATATTTTAAATGTCTTAATATTTATATTTTATGTTTTTTATGTCTGGCTGTACACCGCCCTGAGTCCTCAGGGAGAAGGGCGGTATATAAATTGGAAATAAAATAAAAATAAATAAAATATAAGCAAGGACCTTTTCGCTTGCTACTCGGGCCTAAAAATGCTCTTAGGCCTATATGCAGAGTTCTATGCAGAGCTCAGCACAACGCTGCAGAAGGAGAAGAATGCAGATAAGGACTCCAGACGCTGCTGCTGAGATACTCCCACAGATGCTTGTGTTTTGCTGTTTGAAGCACACAAGCCAACGTTTGAGCCGTGCTGGACTTTTCTTCTTCACACAGACTTTCAAGCCTCGTTGCTGCTTGAACTGTTTTTTCCCTCAGGTGACTTTTAGTTGTGAAGTCTTTGCTGCTACCCTTCGTTTGCCTCGATGATGTATCGACGCCGAAGCGGTCTATCGTCATGTTAACCTTTATCTCTTGTGAACTGTTTCGGTATTGTGGAGAGGAATTTAGGGAGATAGCCTGGCTTCACATAACCAAGATAAGACTTTGCTTTTAATGTGTTTTTTAAAGGCACAGTGTCTTTTTAAGTATTTTAAATTAAATTATACTTTTATACAAGACTCCTTTGTCGGATTCATTTCAGTCTCAGTGTGTTTGCTCATGAGCTGGTTCGCGGTCCGGGGTACCCCTCAACCCCACATTTTGTCACAAGGAGGAGGGAAGAGGCCCTCACATTTGCCCTCCTACATTACGGAATGCATATTTTCCAGAGATTTGGTGCCAGAGGCTGGTGCCTTCATTCAGTGATGAAATTCTTTTTTTTTTTTTACTACTGGTTCTGTGGGCGTGGCTTGGTGGGCATGGTGTGGCTCGGTGGGCATGGCAGGGGAAGGATACTGCGAAATCTCCACTCCCACCCTACTCCAGGGGAAGGATACTGCGAAATCTCCATTCCCTCCCCACTCCTGGGAAAGGATACTGCAAAATCTCCATTCCCACCCCACTCCAGGGGAA